>JALIZH010010047.1:0-89883 GCA_030522465.1 Rhipicephalus appendiculatus
CTGCTTTATTTTCGGAGAGACACAGAATTTATAGCGCTGACACATCACAAGAAACATGGTCACTACATGCGCAGAAACTCCTTTTATTTATCAAGGAGAGCAATCGACGGAGTGCTAACGCACTGATCATCCAACTTGTCAATCAAGTCCGCTTCTATAATCTCGCGCGTGATCTGCTCCCGGTTTTTAGACACGACACTCGACTTGGCATACAACGGAACACACCCGCAGCGAGAACAATGATGAGCTAGGTTACCTTGCTTATATTTTTCTACATTGTACTTGTGTTCAGCTAATCTTGTATTAAGGCACCTGCCCGTCTGTCCTATGTACAATTTTGCCGCACGATAATGGTGCACGACACACAACGTTCACTGTACACTGGACAAAGCTTAATCTTGTGCTCGACAGTACATGCTGCAACTTTTTTGCGGTTCGGATCAGTGATCCTGCAAATCTTGGACAACTTGTCAGGTGCTCAAAACGCAACACGAACATTAGCTCGCTGAGCCATTTTTTTTCAGCTTATGGGAAATAGTATGCAAATACGGAACTACTGCAGTTTTTCGTTTTTCTGCAGGTGCCCTGCCAGTCAATTGCTGGGACCTGTGCTCATTTCTGAGTAACCCCTCAAGTGCAGAGGTTAACAAAAACTTGGGGAACCCCGCGTCTGTTAGACGAAGGGCTTGCCTGTTAAGAATCTCTGTCATTGCATGAGAACATGATTTTTTGAGCGCATTAGTAAAACATAGCTTAGCTATGCTTCGGCTTGACGAGTTTCGAATGCGTGGAGTCATACTGAAGCAGTGGTTTGTTTGCGCGCGGTTCATATATCCAACACGTGTGTTAGTCAGTAAATGTTAGTTTCAGGTCTATAAATCTGATAGTGTTGTCTGCTACCGTTTCGCACGTGATCACCAGTGGATGCAGAACCTCCTGAAAGATAGTCAGAACCTGTGCTACGTCGGCCTTCCTGGAAGCACAGACGTCAAATAAAATCAAATAATCGTCTACAAATCTAAAAACATCAACCGCGTTAGTGCTCTTTACGCGCAAAGAAATCTGCTTGTCCAGTGACGCTAAAACTATGTCGCTAAGTATGGGTGCAAGACAGGAACCCAATGCATACTCCTTGCTTCTGGATATAAAGGCAGTCCTCCCAACTTACGTACGTCGCGTGCAGGTAAAAAGCGAGTAGCTCTAAAAAATTGCTGACACAAAGCCCAGTGGTGTTCTGAAAATGAACGGTGCCAACCTGGTCAATGCTATCTTCAACACATTTCAAAATTAAATCTTGCGGCAAGGAATAGTACAGATCTTTCACGTCTACTGAGATAGCAGTGAGTTTGGTTTTATCGTGTCTGCTTAGGCGCTCGAAAACCGCTTCTGAATTTTTAACCAAGAAGGGATCTTCAATCACAAGGCATCTCAGCTTGTCTTGCAAGAACCGCGCGATATGTTCTTGCCAGGTTTGTTTCTCCGAAACAATTACCCTTAAGGGGCAGTCAGGCTTGTGCGTTTTCGCACTGAAAAATACCTGTAAATGGCCTAATTTGCAACCGTCAATTGACTTGGCCAGTTTGTCAAGTGAAAACCTAGTGCACAGCTTTTTTGCTGAGCGTTTTAACTTGGCAAGCGACGTGTCATTCTGAGCATGAAACACGTTTGAAATGGCAGTAGCTGCCTTAGATTTGAAAGTGGCAATAGACAAAACTGAGAACCCACCCTCCTTATCAGCACCTTATTACCTCCTTGCCTGCTCAGTTTTGGCAACTTACCCCATATCGTGTAAGCCAAATCTATCCTGCCAAAAGGGACACGTTTGTAATTTCGTAAGTGCGCTCTACCATCCACTGTCTTCTGCAATCTTCAATCTGTGTGGTTGCCATTTAGCCTACTGATCACCATCGCATACATTCGACTATGAGTCGCTGACTAAATACATTATTGCAATATAGTGGCTCGGCATTTCATTATGAACAAGCGTTGACGTTATGCCTTTAGATAAGTTGTCCTAGTATTACAAAAAGGAATGAATCTTAAGTCTCATAAACCTCGCACCCTGGGTCGTATTCTCATTATCTCATTTTCATTGTTTTTCTTTCAGAATTGCTGTGGTCGTTTGTCATGCGTACGCTTACGGGGGGTCCGGCCCTATGAGTGACCAAAGCCGAAAACAAAGGCCTAAACGCAAAATTCATTGAGTGTTCATTTTTACACTCAGGGGTCCAGTGCTAGCGTAGCAGCTCACGGAGCTCCATATGCCCAGGTCGTTGAACTTGAAAGCGCATGCGATAGGCGCCGGGCTTCTACGGCTCAGGCACCACTACGGCAGTGCGACTGGGCTATTCCCTAAGGACTGCCTCCCCCTTGTCTTTTCACGGGGACTAACTGGGCGGAAAATGGTATGCCCCGGGGTGGATGGTGGTGGTGGTTCGGAAGAAAGGAAAAAGGCACCTAATTTCTGCAGCCCATACGGGAGCACGGCGCAGTGCCTTGCCCCGGGGTAGGGAGTACCCATTGTGTGTGCGTGTCCGTGTCCAACCCTGTTACGGGATGGCCGATGCGGAACAGATTCCCTCGCCTACCCTTCTGTGCAAGTGCTGAGCTTAAACAGGGAAATATGCAGGCAGCCATCACAGGCGTCGTGGAGCACACAGCAGCTTGTCCTGTGTCAGTGCTCCATACTTGTACTGCGGCTTTCCTTGCTGTGTTTCGTTATTATAAACTTCAACAGAGCAAAAGAACGCAGCGCATGACCGCAGGAAAGATGCAGACAAGGGCAGAAATTACATTTGTATTCCATATCAAAGTTTATTGCGTCTTGTCCAACGCTTGGTGCCCTCTTTTTTCTGGACAAAAGTTTGATCATGATGCTTATCATGACACGAAAAGGTTTTTAGGTAGGTCGACGTGATCAATTCGGTGAGGCGCGCATTCTATATTTCCATCGTTGTGCTGTTTTCTTGTTCTCAAGATTGTTTTCTTTTGTGTTCGCATGCGTTAACTAACGTCTTTGCTGGTGTGTTTAAATAGTTATTTTTCTACAGCTCTGACGTTCATTAATTACTGCGATTCATTGCATTCACGCCAAGTACTAATCCTACATCGCTTCATGCTCCTTTTAGTTTGGTTGCGCCATATTTGCACGGTGCACTCCTTGGCACAGAATGTAGCACGCAGCTCTTTACTTCTCCGGCAGACGCTGTTGGCTTGAAAGAGCTAAAGAAGGAGGAGTACGAAGAAACTTTCTGTAGACAAAGACGATTCAATTATAGTCGTGTTCTCAGTACAGGGCTCCAATGGCAGGAGCGGATCGCTGAGCTTGGTCAAGCAGAGCTATTTTGCTCTGCCTTCCTTAGTCCACCGGCAATGCATGCCCTCCTCCCCCTCCCCCCCCCTCTGCCTGTTAAACACGTACGGCGTTTAATGAGGAAGCAGCAGGAGAACAAGATGGTTTCCTCACAAACGTGACGAACAGCTACGCTTTTTCAGAATAACACAGAGAGTACGCAATACGCAAGGTAACCACGGCCAACGTTATTGTTAAAAGCTGAACTGATCGGTACATGGTAAAATTTTGTCACATCCAAACGCAGCCACATTAGGCATCGAAAACTGCCGGCTGAGACATCAGTCGAACTTAGCCCGCCGATATCGGCAGCTCGCACTTATTTGGATATTCGAGACTACTGCTTGCTGTGATTAAATGCGTTGTCTTATATCTACGTTAGCCTACTTGTTTGACAAACGGTTCCACATAGTTGAAGATGAACGGGAAGCATACATACTACGACGACGTTTCTGATGACGCAGATGTAGCAGTGTCGCGGAAAATATTGTCAGTTTCAATATGTTTTTGTTCACGAAACTGGTAAAATTAGGAACTTTTAGGGAAAACTACAGCATGCACTAGTGTCTCACGAGTTTCTAGTCAAACAAGTAATTAATAATTGGCAGAAATAACGAGTTTCAGCCCTGGAACAACTTTCCAATTAGGGGTAACTCGTGTTCATTGACAGAACTTCCACAACACTCCTGAAAGCTTAACTATTGGAAGTCACGGAAAGTCTGTTTGTTGTTTCATTCTCATGCCGGTACCGAAACGTTGCTCCAATCCAACGAATCTATCATGTAGCCAAGCGTATCACAATAAATTGATGTAATAGTGTTCCTGTGAACCCGTCGCGTCGTTTTCAGGGATTATCGTGATCACGTGCTTCCTAAGGCCGTCGCCAGGTGGTCCCTAAATTTTACTTCTTTTTCTAATTCGCATAATGTTAATATGGAGTATTCACGAAAAGTGGCATCACTATGGAACATCCAGAAACTGCTGTAATTACAAAGTTAAACAACTAATAAAATGTGCACTCCTGATATCATAGCGAAAAAAATACAGTGCAAGATGACGAAATCATAGAATGAGCGCAATGTTAGTGCCCTTTACATTAGGATCCATGAATAACTGTATACCATTTAAACTTCAAATCTTAATGTTAATAAAGTTGGACGGAAATGGCGGCCAATGGAAGAAAGTTTGCATGATGAAGTGTTTGCAGCTGTTTTCCTGATGATGTAATGGTTTTTCTATGTGCGGAATTGTACATAGTTTCGTTAAGAGCGCCAAGACGCCTGTCCACAGAATTCT
The DNA here is from genome assembly GCA_030522465.1 of Rhipicephalus appendiculatus. Classification (NCBI taxonomy): domain Eukaryota; kingdom Metazoa; phylum Arthropoda; class Arachnida; order Ixodida; family Ixodidae; genus Rhipicephalus; species Rhipicephalus appendiculatus. The sequence goes on from JALIZH010010047.1 coordinate 4,649, forward strand.
CTGCATTCAAAGTGATTGCATACTACGTACTGCGTGCAAGGATGCTCTTAGCACACGAAAATGCCAGTCGGTAAAGCGCCGACGAGGAATGCTAGTACCGTGGAAGGATCGAGAAGCCACGCATGCGAAGCATGTGTACGCGTCACGTTCCGTCCATCGACGCCGCAAATGATATAGAACTGATCTCTCGCGTCTGGCTGCTTTATCATCGTCGTCATTAGGAATGGCCTTGTAAATTTCTGCTTGCCTGTTTTTTCACCTCTGATGTTGCAGCTTTTTAGCGGATTTCTTGCGGGTAAGCCGAACAGTACACAGGCCTCTACTATTTCGCCTCCATCGAAATGCGACCTATGCAGCCGGTACCAAACCCGCGTCTTTCGAGTCGGCAGCCAAGCAGAGATGAAGGTATGCCATCCACGTACTAAAATTAATCGAAAACAAATTAGACATGTTTGTTGACACATTTATTGACTCAACCAAGGCGCGTGATGTGGGCGTGCTGATTTGCCATCATGGAATGGTTTGGAGGGGGGGCGGAGCGCAACATAAGGACACTGGATGAAATGACAAAAAAGCGCAAGCCGTAAATTTCAGAAAGAAAACCTTTAATTTTGAGGATCAATAATGCTTTTGCGTATTTGTAGTGTGTGTGACCCTGCATGTAATGACATTTGCCCGTGTTGAAAGTTAACGTTTGTGTCCGCTTGCCTCGTGTTTTTGTGTCCCTTGTTACCTTCCAAGTCGTTCCATGATTAGCTAGCGTTCAAATATTTAGAGAGGATATATTAGTTATTCTTGCTTTTTCTCTTTTTTTTTTTGCGTGAAACAATATGGCACCAGCGCTCAAGGCGCAGGTGCAATCGATTCCATCATAATGAGGAGGGAGTCCGTGAATGAACTTTGTTTAATACTTCTTCGGCAGTTTTCTTTTAAGTGAGGCGAGGGTAAAAGGAGATTAGCCCCTGTCCCGTCCCATGGCGGCGGAGATGCCTCAGGTGACGGCTTCAAGTCCTTGGACCCGGGCGCCATCTTCGGCTTGCCGGACGGCTCAAAGCTGGTCGGTAAAGTTAATTTTTGCCATTGCAGCCTCAAGAAGACTTTATGCGCACATCTCTACAAATACGCTTGGGCATTCTCTGCGAAACAGTTCCTTATGTACAAATATACTTACGGCACGAAGTGTAAATCGGAGCACACATAGTAAAAGTCCACTTATCACCAGGTGTACGTTATCTTTTTCTTTGTCAGTAGGGAAAAGAATTTGAAATAAGTAAGCCAAGTCGAATGTTTAATCGTGGATCAACAGAGGATACCGCAGACAAGTCAGGAGCATAACGAAACTGAATCGCGACGTCTATGGTTTGAGGGGTAATTCAGGCCTTATCCACCACGGTAAGCTATTGCTTATGGAAAAAAAATGCACATGGTTTCTCAAGTGATAACGCACGCATCTGCAACAGGGCGTGTCTACAACAGTGTGACAGAGGAGGAGTTACGTAAGGTTCGCTCTTCATCTGCCATAGGCATGCAACTCCAGACAGACAGATGAACTTTATTTGCGTCCTGGGGAAGAAGGCTTAAGAACCCACCGAGGGCAGCACCCTTGTCCACTTTCGCTGCTTCAAGCCTTGCGCGGCTTAGTGCAAACAAACATCAGCAATTTTTAATTGATATTTCTCATTTATAACACGCATGACAACAAATCGGCAGTGTGTCTGTATAACATGCTTGCCACTTTTCTATCGGTCTTCTAGCTACGCTGTCAATTAATGTCGGCAGAGATGGAAAGTAGTCGGTTGAAAGCAGGGCGAGTTGGTAAGACTTCATCTTTGATTAAACCACGCTCGCCTGTTTCACTTCTTTGGAGGTGTTGCATCTTTCCGTGCAGTTTGATGCAAGATGAACTCCGATGCGAAATAAACTTTCGTTAGTTTTCCCATGGCACCTTTGTTTAATTCGGAAGAACGGCGCCTGATTCATATCTTCTGCACCGTGTGAGTAAGGGATGCTTCAAATATTGTTTATAAGTTTTGCGACTAAGAAATTATGGAGCTGTTTTATTTGGTTCCTTTTAGGCACGTAATACCTAAGGAACATATGGGGTCCTCCATACGTCATATATAGAGGAGGGCTCCCAGCCAAGTTTCTGAAAAATCCCTACTTACGACAAAGAAGCAGCGCGTAGTTTTTGAACAGGTAACGAACCTGTCACAAGTGTACATGAAAGCAGACAGCGTTGTAATGATCCCTCGAGGAGGAGTCAGGAACCAATGACCCTCTCTTCAGCAAGAAAGTCACAGCATAGGTCATTGTGCTCGTACTGCAGTATTGGATGTCACGCAAAATACCCCCCAAGTGGGACTACGATGCCGAGCATCAAAATATTTAGATGTCATTGAAATAAATGATTTGGGGCAGCCTCATAAAAGAAAACATTGATGGGATTTATCGCGATATAAGCAACTTGGATTCAATCGCCGAAAGAATCTTTTATTCAGCTGTAGACGCATTGAAAAGCCCCCGTATATAAGCACCAAGCGACGCCTTTTCGCACGAGCACATCCAATTCGCTTCCTTCGATGTCGTTTCCCGACGCAGACGAGCGCGAAAACAATCTTTTCGTTCGGGCACGACAGAGGAAGTGAAAATAACGACAAACGCAAATACCATCGATAACCCTAACGTGACGGCACGCGGGCAAGACAACGAAAAAAAAAGAGCAAAGGACTTCTGCGCGAGCGAGGCCGTCTGCTTCGCCAGGACGGGTCGCGATCGCGCCTGACAGTTTTCTATATTTCGCTTGGAAGGGGACTGCGCCGCTGTGCGACCGGAACTGTACTTATTTCCGCCGGCCATTCCCTTGGGAGAAAGATGCCGAGAAAAGATATCCGGAAGGGAGATGTTTCCACCCGCGTGCCCTGTATCTTGCTTCTGGTATGCCCTGGTACATCACCCTCATCGGTTGTCCCTTTTACGCGTCGGCTCTTACAACGTGATCACAAGAGCAGTGCATATATGTTGTGCGTAAATATTATTCTGCCGAATATATTATCTTTCCTTCAGTGCGACACGTCGCAACATTGCCTTCTCAGGTTCCTTCTCTGATTATTTTCTTTATTTTCATTTATATCTTCAAAGTTATTTTAGAGCTCTCCAGTATATCGTGTTAAGACGTAGGCTTAGCATCTTTCGTTGTCGGTTTCAATTTCGTCGTCTCTTATCGCTTACCTTCAAAGCATTCGAATTAAGTCGTAAGCTTAAAACGCTCATCTTAGTTTGCATAGAGATAACGTGCTCCTTACCATGGTGTATAGTTGCACCAATCACCCATGTATGGCTATAATCGCAGGAAAAGATTGAGTAGCATACGAAGTAAAAGACAAAGGCTTCGAAAAGTGAAACAGCCATTTTTGCTTAATTGTCGCGGGTACTGCATGCTAAAGTGCGGACTAAAAAGAAAAGTGGGTCTATGTACGAAGTATAATCATCGCAAATACGCAACATTAGGCCACGAGCGGGATGATGTTTCGGGGAGTGGTTGGTCAGTGACAAAAGCTGAAGATATTGATTGCAGCTCTGTGCTTCGAGAAACTGCCACGGTGCTTCCGGAATCTCCCAGAAACAGCCCCACATCTCTCTTGAAGAAATATGTCTGCAGATATCGGAACAATCACATTCTGAAGATGACATTTGTGCGCATACTTATAAAATATACATTAAAGGGCCCTGTAACACTTATTTAAGTAATAATATAATGACTTCATAAACCTGGCTTATTGCCTGACGAGTTCACTGCCACAAAAATTTTTGGAATCCGTCAAGTACGAGCGGAGCTACAGGGAATTGTCGCATGCGTCAAGATCTTCGTCTCCTTTCGTACCAGGGAGAGCGCTGAAAGATAAGCAGGACGGGCAGGGACGACGCGTGGGCACGTGGCGGCCTCCCATGGTGGCCTCTGTAACTATGCGGCTCAAGATGCTTAAGTCAGCCAATGGCCATGGATTTTGTGTTTACGGCATCATTTGTCGAGAGACTAATTGTAAATTTCAGGCCACGTGTTGTGCTATAGCAGGGGTCTCAAACTCACCTCAGCCAGCGGGCCGCAGTCACGCAATTTAGTCCCGCAAGGGCCGGGGCAGTGAAGAAGGTAAGGGCGGGGGGGGGGGGGGGGGGGGGTGTAATTTGCACAAATTGTCAAGAAAAAAAAACGTTGTCTTAAAAAAAGCCCTTTAGAATATCTAATATACAGGTCATTTCTGATGGAGAACTGGTTCCAGGATTTCAAAAACTGTCGACACCGATCTCCAAAATGACAATCTGGACACCGATTCTGAAAAATAGTTTTTGCTTCACAGTTGTTTCACGACATGGTGACCACATCGGGTGCCTCACGAAAACAATGCTTTGGACCAGTCACGCCTGTGTAGCTCACGAACATTGCTATTAAGACAAATCAAAAAAAACAATTAGGCAGATCCCAAGTACCATGGAAATCGACGTTATGTGAATCATCCGGAGGTAAGGTGACTAGATTGTAATTGTTTTATTTAGCGAAACGTCATGAAATCACGCTAAAGATATTTACAAATGTTGCACGCACAGACATGTTGAACAGTCGCATATGTTTCATATAACTAGTTTTTTACAGTTGTGTAACGATGCCGACAGAAACATGGGTATTGCCAACTCCAGAAGCCGTAAGCTGATATGTAGAGCTTGGGCTTGCAAGGGTGGTAGCCCTGGATAGTGCTGCGTAAACGAACTCCAGTGGATGGCGCTTAAGTATACAAGTGACGTTAACCCGACATGACTTCCTAGTCATAGGAGTACGTATGTAATGTTTATAAAATTAGGTAGCCAGCACTGCAACCACAATATACGTTTCACTAACATTACGTCTGCATAGGGTGTTCTTCCAAAGCAGTTTCGAGACCTGATGTGGCTCTGTGGTAGAATGCTTGATTGCCACGCAGAATGCTTGGGTTCGATTCCTGCTGGGACTCCGATTTCTATTCTTTGTATTCCTCGCGTCAACGCCGCCAATGTCCGTTTTTCTTAACGCTGTCGCCTTTAAATTACCCCTGTCAACGCCACCGATTTCAGTTTTTCTTAACGCTCTCGCATTTAAATTAGCAATACCTGTTCTCGCCGTTCCTGAGTAGATATAAATTGTCAAAGTCCTGTGGCGCATACCCGCATTCCGCTGCCCGTGGTATACGGGTATGAGCCACACGTGTCTGGAGAAATGAGTTTGACGACGTACGCGACGGGATTTTCACGTTATTCATGTCATGGCGAGCCAGACATATTCGTCAATACCTCTTACGATCTCATACAAATTTTGGTCGACCCCAAGTTGAGGAGGCCATCACGAGAGCACCCAGGCGTAGGCGGCTAGATAGATAGTTAGATAGATACGTAGATAGAAACGCAAAAGTGCTTACAGTACGCAAAGAAATGCTTCGCATTTAAAGAAATGTCGGGCGAAGACAGTCGTGAGAGGGCCGCGGGCCGCAAGGGAGAGGCTCGCGGGCCGCATGCGGCCGGCGGGCCGCGTGTTTGAGACCCCTGTGCTATAGTGTTTGGATCGCGTGTTCTAAGGAGCCTCGACAACCGATAGGTATCGTTTCCTGACCCTGCTAAAAAGTATTGCAGGGCCAATCAATCTTGGCGTCAGTGAACACTGTACTCGCATTACATTCCTGCGTTACGACGACGTCAATTACGTTAGAGGAAGAGCCAAGGTGAAGTCATGCAAAAAAATTGGGGGGACCATTAATCTTCGCCTTTAAGAGTTGAACGCGAAAGCGATATCCTGTCCCGAGTGCCTACTTCAACCACTTAGTGCATACTTGCTATGCACCCACTACTTCGTGTTAAGGGAATACCCGCCGTAAGGTGTCTGCCGTTTGTAATGGGTGGCCGGCTTTAAACAACGAAATCGTTATGATAGTCACATATTCTGACGCCCGATGGCAATGTACGCTTGTACCACGCAATATTCCTGAGATATTACATGTTATATGGCGGCGCCTATATAAAGGAGGCTTGCGTTTGCGAAGCATGAAAGTTATTTTCACTGCATCTCCAAGCAGAGGAAGTTATTTTCACTGTATTTCCAAGCACAGGCGTGGCTGTGTGGTAGAACACCTGCTTGCCACGCAGGCGGCCCGGGTTCGATCCTCACTCGGACCCGGAAATTTTTATTATTTATTTTATTTGCATCTTTCTCGATTTTTCGATCACGGACAAGATGATGATTTTTCGCTCACAACCAACGACGCTGACGCCGACACCGACGCTGACGCCGGAATTTCTGCGAAACGAGCTCTATAACGCTATCGCTTAAAATAAGTTGTCTCATAGTTTCAAAATATTTCATGAGAACGGCGAATTGCCATGACTATAAACGCATACCTACAGACGTAACTACGTCGTTATTTGAAATCAAGAGTTTGCCGCAATCTTGTCTGATACAGGGCGGCGACACTGTAAAGAGCTCAGTTAAACGTCAACTTCAGCAAACTAGCAGACTTTTCGGTTTTTTGTGGTTTTAACTTTAACAGACCTCTCTGTTGTCTTTTAGGCAACTCGTGATCAGAAGGAACAAGTTTGCCGACAAAATGAAATGATTCAGAGCCTTTTTATCTGCTTTGAGTGTAATGACTCGTTACACAATTCGCGTTGTGTGACACCTGGTTTTTATTTTACTCTTCTACCACGCTATATTACACATGTTAACGCGAATACTTCCCCGCCCGTATAGGGTCTGTTTGCAAAGGAGTTTCAAGCACCGGCGTGGCTCTGTGGTGGGATATTCTTGTGAGGTAGGAAAAGAATAAAGCCTCAGCCCGCACCATAAGAAAAATATAAGGACACTTTGTACATTCTAAAGTGTGTTCGGCGAAAGCGTGTGGCCGTTCCACTGACTATGCCATGTCTTTTTTTTCTTTTACACTCCCAGTGGGATAACACACAAAGCGAATGTGTGCGCGCTTTTCTTTTTTTAATTTTTTTACGCGAGTCGCAGCGAGACGCGAGACTAATCTTCCTCCGTTCGCATGCGTTAGTATTTTCTCGCGCTTTGTGCATCGTGCAAACGCCATAGCGTTCCAGTGCTTAAATTGACGGGCCCTTTGTAAATTCGAAGGCGTATTCCGTGAACGCCTGTGTCCATTGAGACGGCGTCGGTCAGAATGATTGCAAACGCTGGGCACAGCGAAGCTACGCAAGCAAAGAGCGAGCGCTGTAGAGTCCGACGCGACCGGCGTCCGTTTGCGCATCCCGGCGGCCACCTGGCTCCGTGCCAGAGCTCGGATGGACGGGACGGACGGACATGGACGGACGGACGGACGGACGGACGGACGGACGGACAGACGGAGGACGGACGGACGGACGGACAGACGGAGGACGGACGGACGGACGGACGGACGGACGGACGGACGGACGGACGGACGGACACCGGACCGACAGACAGACGGACGGACGGACGGACGGACAGACGGACGGACGGACGGACGGATGGACGGACGGACGGACGGACGGACACCGGACGGACAGACGGGATGGACGGACGGACACTGGACGGACGGACACCGGACGGACGGACGGACAGACGGACGGACACCGGACCGACAGACGGACGGACGGACGGACAGACGGACGGACACCGGACCGGACAGACGGACGGACGGATGGACGGACGGACGGACACCGGACGGACGGACAGACGGACGGACGGACACCGGACGGATGGACGGACACTGGACGGACGGACACCGGACGGACGGACGGACGGACACTGGATGGACACCGGACGGACGGACGGACGGACGGACGGACGGACGGACACTAGACGGACGGACACCGGACGGACGGACACCGGACGGACGGACACCGGACGCTGGACGGACACCGGACGGACGTGAGCATGAGACATTAAAGGCTTTCGCCTTAATATAGCAGGCATCTGTGGTCGGACACTCGACTGCACGCAGAGGACCCGGGTTCGGTTCGCATTCTATCCTCAATCTTTTTTTCTCACTTTTTTTTTGTTATTTCGTGCGATGGTCGTGCGACGGCACCAAAAACGGCTGTTCTTGTGATCTCATAACAGCTTGCGCTGTGAAATATCGGAACTGCATCATAATAACCCCCCAAAAGCAAACACGATGACTCTTGGAGAAGCTACACGAAATTGAAATAAAAAAGTTCACATCGCCTCATAAAAACAAGAAAGAGAGAGCTATGTGTTATGCTGTGACAAAGGCCACATTAGCGAAGTGAAACTTAAACAACCTATGCAGAAAATGGTTATACCAGCATATTCTAACACGCCATTTCAAGTAGTTCTTGTGGACTTTAGAGAACTGCGAAAAAAGTCCGAAGTAGTTAAGAGGACTCGAGCTTTCTCGTTGTGCATTCACGAGTGCACCAGGCTGATCGCCACAAGGCCGGGTAAAGAAGACGCTAACAGCGTAATTTCTTTTAAAAAAAAGTGTTCGACAACGTAAATATAATTGACTCGCACAATGGACCTACCTTCCGAAGGCGTCGGCTACAGGAATGGACTGAAAAGCGTAACATCAAGTTACGGTTCACTGCACGCTATCATTCTACCGCAAGTGGGTTAGCTGAGCGGGCGATCACATACATCAAACAGAATATTAGCATGTATCTAGCCTTCAAAGGTGGTTGGAAATGTTGTCGGAAAGCGTCAGTAGCTCACCCTTCGTACACAACTGGCCGGGGATGTACTCCTGTATTCGCTGCAACTGGGAGACCAACATATCAGCCTGCTATATAAGCCTTGGCATTGACAAGTACATAAAGCTCAAAGAAACAGCAAGAACAAACTGGAACGTTACAAGTACTCGACAACCGTGGCTTAGCGCTGGTGAAAAGATGACCAAGTATTATGCGGCTTACAAGGTGCCATTTCGCGCAGTAAAGACGGCAAGTCAACAAGGACACCTCAATACCATATGGTGCATGGAGAAGCAATCCGAGCGGCCCACAGTTCGAAGTCGAAACAGGACAAGGGGCAGTGGTGTGTGAAGAGAATAAAGAACTGGGATAGAAAAAGATGGCAAACAATATATATATATATATATATATATATATATATATATATATATATATATATATATATATATATATATATATATATATATATATATATATATATATATATATATATATATATACACACACACATGGTACATGGTAGTTCGAGTACAGCCCTTTCCAGATAAAATACTAACGCTTCCTCTGACAAGGAGTACAGCCGGTTCCCGATTCGCACGCCGGATATAACGACACAGAAATGGTCAGATAACAGTCGAGCATTAGAATTAGTTTGAGCCCAATTATTCGTTGATACTTGTGCGCATATAACTCTAATTTGCAGCCGTCGATAAGGACAGTGTCATAATGCGATGAATTAGGAAGTTTTGCCTCTTATGTGGCACTTACAGCCTGAAAAATAACGCTGCTGCTCTCATTCGTAGATCATTCGGTAGCGCCTTGACTGATTCTAAGTTTAAGTAAAACGACGGGAATTTTAAATATAGCCCAATATCTTCAATAAAAATGGTGTATTTCGGGCAATTCGCAAGAAAGACAAGAATGTTCGTGAAGAGAGAAATGATAACACGACAGTGAGAATGATGAACAGGATGCCTTTCGCTTTCCCTTATCATAATTCAAATTTGGACAATTTTCACTTGTAGTATGAATAGTACATTAGATTTATTATACTTGAAGCTTTAGTGACACGTAGAATAGACGACTTCATGTGGAGTGGACGTGAGCTGTAATGTTAACATTGCGAAACACGGCCGCGCTATAGTTCCTGTCGGGGTATGTGCACAGTCGTCCACTCCAGGAGACCTCTTGGATAACACCCCGCACATCTTTATTTGTCACAATAAGGCGTGCTCTTCTGTCTTCCATCCCGAGGGTCTTGGCGTCTCGGCCCCGCAGGCTCGCCTGATAGGTTTTGGAGACGTCCGTGGGACTGTTATGCAGACACACTGAAAAAAATTCGAAGTACGTAGAGATCTCAATTATCTACCTACGATCTGCTTCTATGTGGTCTTTTTTTTCCTCACGAATTCATGATCACTTTTCTTCAAGTGGCATCATTTATTGCAAGTATACGCATCAGCTTTCATCATTTCACAAAGATGACGTCGAAAGCTGCAATCGTGGTCTCTTCCAAGTAGGCCTCTTTGTTGCTAATCGTTTTTCTTTGGATTGTTTCCTTTTTCTTTCACAAAGTCATCATTTCGTGAGCTTTCTCGCACATGAAAAAGTAAGCAAAACGAAACGAGAGGCCTCCGGCGCTCAGGCTTTTTCGCGACGCTGCTCGAGAAAATCCTTCAGGGATTTGCAGGCCGTACCTAATAGAATTTCGGGAAAGGTGCTTTGAATGGGTTGGCTCCGACGAAGTCATCAGTCATCACGGTGGTATTGAGCGAAAAAAAAGGAGCTTTTGTCTTGTCCCTCAGGACTCGAATAAAGTTCTTTGTATGTATGTATGTATGTATGCGCTGCTCTTTTTGATCTCTGTTCCATCGGCAGGGTTCTAACAATGAAAGGAAGAAAGAAGCTATTGCGAACATAGCCTTTTGGCGCATGACCCCACAATCGTTTTTGTCATGTGTTGGTCACATGTTTTGATATTTACATTATTCAAGGAGTCATACGCGAGTTTGGGGACTCTTTTGTCCAGGTTTTCTTGTTTTCGTTAGTGGGTGATTTCCTTCGCTGTTTTCGCTTACCCGTGTGTGGAACTTATTTTGATTTTGTGCTGTCGCTTGTGCTGTCCTATTTACACGACCATTTTTTATTCTTTCAGTTACGTATGACGTGGGAAGAGCAGCAGCCGGCGCCGGTAAATGCAGCCTAATCTATAAACCACCACAACAAAACAAGCAACTAAAAGCCATGAAATGATGTTCAGCGAATGACTGACCGGTGCTCAAGAAGTGTTTTTGATTTCGTGTTAACCGCAAATACAAAAAGAATGTTCTTCGTTATTCCGTACTGTTAATTGCTCAGGTTCATTCACCGCATCCACTGTTCATGACTGGAACCCTCTCCCGCAGTCGCTTTCAAGAACTGCTCTCCCTGGTAATTTCATTTCCAAACTGCGAAATTTCGAGAGGGCCGCGTAAAACCCAGCCCCTCTCCTCACTTTTCTATCTTGCCCACGTTCATCTACCTTTGTGCTCTTGCTTTATAATTATGTGATGTAATTATTATTTGGTCAAAATTATTGCTTGTGTGAGACACAATTATGCTCGCGCTTGCTGTAAATATTACACACTCCGTTGGTACTGATATTAGCTTCGATATTTACATCGTATAACTGCGCCATCGATACAGTCGAAACCTTCAATAGCAAAATCGCCAGGGAAGTGATTTTCTTCGTTCTCGTGAGAATGTCGTCGTCTATAAAACAGAAAAAACACGCCCTCCAATCACTTCGCTCAACAGAAGCTTATTGAAAGAAGTCGCTGATCTTGCTCTTATTCACGTTACCTTGAAGGAGCTTGATGGCTCGAGCCTCGTAGCTATATAAGTTTTGCGTGACACAAACAACAAAACAAACAGTTATTTTTTAAAGTGAAGACTTTGGCCCCTATTGTAACCATGATTGCCATTTTACGCTCCAGACCAAAGACTCTATAAACATTGGTCTCGAACGGTTCTGCTACTGGAGCATGCATAAGAAGCGAACGCAGTTTTCGCCGTGCTCATGCACCCACTGTACAAACGCAATAAATTTGTGGAAATGTTTGTAGCACCTCATATCGTTCGCGATGTGCACCGGCATCACTGCGATCTCTGCAGAGCGCGTAGATCGCCTAATAAAACGTGGATCGCCTAAAACGTATTTCCTTTCGCTATGTTTGTCAAAAAATAAAAATGATAGGAAAATTCAGTCAGCAAAGCGTACTGCTGAAAAACTATCGCACTCAGGCAACTTTGGCTTTGATCTCGTTAAGTACAATGTTCAAACACCTCAAGTCGGCGAATGAATGAACAAGTCGAGCGGCATCATTTAAAAAAAAAATCACGCCATATCCACGAAGTGAATGATGATGAGTGGGCGAAGCTCCGGAGGTAATCTGGTAAGCCGTCAATCCTCCGTAAATTTTGCCCACTCGATCATCATACAAAGACCCTGACACACAAACGCCGGTTTGTGGTGTGATTATACATACAGTATATACACAATGTTTCATTATTTACATATTGTAAAGTATATACACAATGTTTTATTATTTACATATGGGGTAGATGATGATTTTGTTCAAGAGCTCTACGGGCCACAAGGAGGGGGGTTCCCCTGATTTTGTTTTCCTCATATATGACGTTAAGCTCAGGGGAACGTTTGTTGTCGGCGTTGCCGTTTTGCCTTTCGAGGGCGAGAGCGCGTTCACGATCGTTTTCATCCATGGCAGAAAGAGAATGTGTGGTCTGGAAAGCGCTTATTCTTCATGCTCATCAGCGTCATCGCCATCGTTATCATGTGCAGTGGGTACATTCCACTACACGGTGGCTACGCGATTATTCTTCATAGTCATCAGCGTCATCGTCATCATTATCACGTGTAGTGGGTACATTCCACTATACGGTGGCTACGACGGACAACTACAACGGCAGACAAGCCTACACCTTAAGGAGCTTCGCCCCTAAAAGAATGTTGCCTTACAACAAAGCAACAGATAAAGCCAAACGCAATAAATTACAGTGTGTGCGAAGAGGACGGCGATCGCCGGAAATGATGACACTGAAGACAACAAGACAGCAACGCAGTTGAGCGAACATTGCGTAAGTAGGATTGAATACACTGGAAGAAAAGAAATTTAAACTTCTCGCATGAACATCTTTCGTGCCCGCCAGCCGTAATTCACACAATGGCGGAATCTTTCAGGAACGCCTTGGAAGCTCACAACAGCACGTCAGATATCGTGCCGCTAAGAAATATAAATAATAGCAAAAGAGGTAAGGTGTAGGAAAAAGAACCAAGCGAACGAATAGACGAGATACGCAATGACAACACATCCATTACGTTTCAGGAAGCTTATTTCACACAGACGCGATGGGTCGACTGGCCGATAATCCGACACCGATCGGCACATTAAACACGCGTAATCCCATCCACCCTTTAGGGCGACTGTTTTCCCACGCGCACCGAGGCTGATTCTTTCATTGAAGCAGCCGAAAGATGCCCGCATTGAAGGCACATCGCGAGGGAAGATGAATCCGACAACGACCTGCTCCGACAGTGACAGCCCATCGCTCCATTGTACTCACTGTCATCCCAACGCGTGAATGGAGGGCGATTTATCTCTGAGATGAGAGATCAGAGGCAGCCGAGAGGAGCAGCAAGATAAGAGAAATTTGCGCGACTATTTACAGCCTAAGCGAGAAATGTTTCGTAATAAAACGGAAGTTGTCGACGCTCCCCATCATGACTCGGTGTCGAGTGACACGTACATATATAGAGTGCATTTGAGGCCTATGGCCATGCTGCTTTTGTACAGCTATAGAGCTGTGATTTCTATACGGAAGCACACTACGCACAAGCGGTCATGCATGAGCTAAAAGGAACAGGGGTAAGCGTCGCGCCACATGTCCATGTGGGCAGTGCTGGCGAAGCAAGAGTCCATGGCTTCCGCTTAGAGAGACCCTAGTCTAGCCGGGGCGGTAAACTCCAGCAGAGCCGGCAGGGCCGGGGCTGGAGACTTTTTTAAGGAATAGCATATTCTGATGCAGTTGGGAGACGGAGCTGATGGTAGACATCAGCATTGCCGTTGGTGGCTACTTTTCGCCGAATTGGCTACTTTACGACCCCATCGGGCGACGAACATGTCAGTTTGGCGTCATGGCTACTTTTTGGCTACTTTTTGAAGTTCTGCTTTGAAGCATTAAGTCGCAATTTTTCTGAGTATTTGCAGATAAAACACACTGTTTCTATGCTTTCTTGCCGTGTCGCCGGTGCACGCGGCGTCCTTCCCCACATTAGCAGGCTGGTGCACATCGAGGCCACCCAAAGGAACACGACGTGTCTGCAAATACGAAGAGGCGAAGTTGTGTGCATGCAATCAAACGCGTCGCTGGCTCGCTGCTCACGCTGCCCGCCATGTATGCTGACGCTACGCGCCAAGTTTCTAATTTTGAAGCGCAGCGCATGTTCTAGTGTGAAGTCGACAAAAACACAGGTCCGAAGCAAAATGAAGCTTGGGCTGTTCATCTTCAACCAGATTTTACTATCTCAAGCTCGGAGTGGTATCAAGTATACTCTACTAATCAAATTCTGTCTGCGGCTTCAAAGAAAAACTGATTCAGTCTTCAAAGGACCCCTGACAGCGAAAGTTTCGTTTCCGGAATTTTTTTATAGTAATTTGTAGCGTTGGGTCCAGTAATCCAAAAATTGAATCGTAAATTGCTCTAACGCATCCTATAATTAATGCGTCGTTAGTTCAGAACGATTTGGCGTCAGGTCGAAACGCCCGCCTAAATACCATAAGAAACTAGCGCCCCACAGGAGGCAGCGCCTGAGACTACGTGCGCTCAAGCACGGCCTCCGAGATTGCGCGCCGGTGGGGTTCTCTCCGGCCGTGCCAATCGCACGAAGAGAGTGTAATTTCAGACTTGGGCGTGGCCCGCTCCTCCTCCGCACTGCGGCGCTCGCCACAGAGATGGGTCGGGAAGGCGGCTGTTGGCGCGGTTTGGATGAGGTGAGCAAAGAATGGTTTTGCGCTTTTATATACACCCCTCCCCCCCCCCCCCCCCCCCCGCCCACTGATTTGGAAATGTGAGGACACGGTATACGAGAGGCCAAGTGCATGCTTGGGCCTATTTATTCTCTAATGCGCGTTTTTATTTTCGGTGAATATGCGCCTCCTATATTAGAGCACTTAGAAGTGCGATGCCTCTGCAAGAGATCCGCATTTGCTGGAAACGCACTATACTTCGAAGTTTGCGGGGTATAGTATGGGGGCGCCGGCGAAGGAGAACAAAACAGAGGATGATTAATGGGCTGGGCGCGATGACGCTCAAGGCTCGCGCTTGCCCTGCCGCTGAATAGGTAGCAGTCGTAGGCGGGCCTTCGTAATATAAAGGTATTTTAGGGGCGAAGCTCCTTAGGGCGTAGGCTTGTCCCGCTTCGTTGTCGTAGCCACCCCTGTGCGATGACAATGACGCTGCCATCACGGCACAGCACATGGAATGTACCCACTATGCGTCATAACGACGGCACAGCACATGGAATGTACCCACTATGCGTCATAACGATGACGCTGATGACGATGAAGAATAAGCATGTCCCGTTACCTTACTGGCGGGTTACTTTAACGTCGACATCAATGAAAACAGTTGGCTCATACAACACATGGCATCGCGATATGGTCTCACATGCATATCGTTTGACCACATGCAACCAACCACCATCCGAGGAACCTGCATCGATCTCGTCTTTGCAAACTTTCCATTAAGACCCATCCAGGAACCGCTCTCCCTCCATTTCACCGACCATAAATCCGTTATAATGAAGGGGGGAACGGAATCCACGGCTTATGTAAACGGTAACCACGACCAACGTAGAAACGAAAAAAAAAAACGGGAAATCACGGCTCACGAATAATATAAATTTCTTGTATATATACAAACAGTGCTTGTCACGTCTTTGATGATGTACTGCGCGAATTTCACGGAAGATTCACGGTTTACCGATGAACCTCCGGAGCTTCGCCCACTCATCATCATTCACTCCGTGGATATGCTGTGATTTTTTTTTTCTTGTCACCTCCGTGTTCTCTGCGGAAACGTGAGATGAGTAGTCACCGCGATAAATCAGATCGCCATATCGGAAAGAGCACCCACGATCGAAAGAACACCAGTTACCGGAAAGCGGCGCATACAAATACGCATGTGACCGGAGCAGCTTCCGAAGGCCGCACTTCTGTACGCTCGGCGACGCCGGGTTTAATAACCCGGCGCCGCCGAGCAAGCAAGTAGTACAATTAGTACTACTTCGCCCGTATTCTAGAGCGCAAGAACGCGGAGGAACCGAACGCTGTGAAACTTGCTTGTCAGGATAGCATGACACGCGCCATGAGTATACTATCCAAAAACTTCCCCATCTCCCGCTAAAGAGAACCATGTGTGGATGCGAAGAAGCGGGGAGATAATTAGCTGGAGCGGGAGGAACGTCGCCGCTCTCGTTTCACGGCAGCGGTCTGGCCGCTCATCGCGGCGCTGCTCAGGAGAGAGAATGAGGCGCGCGCGCTCCGTCATTTTCAACGCGTACGTTAGGCGCGTCAGGCGGTAGCTGCGGGCGCTGCGGCGAGCGCGCGGCAGGTGAGGGGAGGCAGTGACGTCAGCGCGCACTGCGAGGGGAGCGTGACGTCAACGCGCAGCTGCGGCGTGATCTACTTGGCACCGCTCCAACACCTTCGGCGAGGGGAGCGCGTTGCGGCGCGTTCGTACGGACGCACGGAGGGACAGTGTTACACAGGCTAGTCAAAGAGCTGCTTCGCATCTAATAAACCCGAAAGTACATTAACCGATTGATGACATACGGTTTGAAAAGAAGCATCAACTAAATTGTGCCTCAGTTAACTAAAATGCAAAAGAACTTCTGATAGTCGCGGTCACATAATCGTTCTGGAAGACCAACGATATAGAAACTGAACTTTTCGAAGCTCCGCGGTGTATGCACAGGTGCGACACCAGTAATAAACGTATACAAACAGCACAAAAACGGATTTGCATGTAGCACGGTGTGTGCACAGCGGCGACGCCGAAATTTGCTCTCCTTTTCGCGAACTCCAGTGACGCATCCACGCAAGGTAACCGCGCCAACGCAGCAGCAGCAGCATTTAAAAAGAAATAAGGTCGAGTGCGTGCTGGAGAGGAACGCTAACTGAGCTGACCAAACTCAGCACCGGCATCAGCACTCAGCACGCTCTCTCCTGGCGATATCACCGACGCCACCGCGTCTGGCGCGAGTGCTGCGCTCGCACAGCGCACAATGGTTCGCACTAGTCCGCAAGGCTTCCCCGGTTTCCGTTTCCAACTACCTCCTGTCGCACCGCAGAAGCAAGAGACAGGGAGGAGGGTGGAGGCAGTCGCAATACGTCTTGACTGAACGACTCGGCGGCGCTGCGACGGCTCCGGACAGGTTACAGGCGCGTTTTATTCATTTATGGTCGCCCATTTGCATTTCTAGTTTTGCGGTGTTTGGTGGATACTTCGGGCGTTGTAAAAACGAACATCGAGCGAACGAACATCGAACGAACAAACATCGAAAAAACGAACATTGAACGAACTAATGTGGACGCTCGTATGCCCTGCGCTCTGCTTTCTGCTTCAGTCTACTGCGGTCTCCACTCCCACCGGAATCCTCAGTTAGCGCACCCTCTCGCGGCAGCCGGGCGCGCGGCGCCTTACATTTTTTTGCTGGGGAGCGCGGCGATTGGGACGGCCGGAGAGAAACCCGCCGCCGCTCAATCTCGGAGGCCATGCCTCAAGCTTAGGTGACGCTGAACGCGCTGTTCAAGCTGAACGCGCTGGGTCAATCTTCGATGACGCTGAACGCGCTTTCAAATCGGGATACCCGCGGGCGGTGAAGAATTAAACGATGTGGGTGCTTTCAGCGTGGCCCCCTCAGAAGAAAGAAAAGCATATCTGACGTAAGTAGCCAAACCACCTTGAGGACAGCCCGACAACGGAGTGAGAGGAGTCAATAACAATCGTCCTCGCCGAGCGCCAGTTGGGGTATTGTGCGCGCCCCGCAAATGTTCTCTGACGGCGACAATACTCGCCGTGGAACGTCACGCGGGGCCTTTATCTACGTCAAACCAGAGAAGATGGCGATTGGTGCTGATAACTCAGATGAGTCCTCACCATTACTTTAAAACCAAATTAAAATATCTTTTAGGCAACGCTCGTCAGTAATAATCGGTCAGAAGCGCCCCCCACATGCAGGACTCCCAAACAACACAAGCATCTCGGGTTTCCAATTGGGTGTCACCGGTCCTTCAATGTTTCTACTTACTTGTTGGCTTGAACGTTCCAATCTCCTTCTGTATCTAGCAACAACTATATCTCTTGTGCATAAACTATACAAGCGCACTGAATTATGATTTACTCATTTATTTACAATTTAACTGTGGCTTGAAGACCGAACGAGAGGGAAGAAACTGTGCATTCTCTTATTTCTATGGTCTTGCTTATTGAAAATGCTAATATTTAGTGTACAATAATAATACTGCACTCATAATATCGCTTTTATTTTCTGTGGCTACAAATTTGGCGATAAAATTAATTGGCGTGGCTAACGATTTCGCGTCACTACTTTGGCTATTTTAAACTTGAATTTTGGCTCTTTTTCAAACCCACCCAACGGTAACCCTGGTAGACATGCACGAGAGCTCGCAGATCGGCCGCCACGGTGGTTCCTTTTCTATATGGCAGCGCTAAGCCACACTCTAGGTCTTCGCGCCATCTCGAGATCACTCAGCGAGCAAGCCTCTGCAACGCTGAAACCGTTCAGTGATGGGATAAACGCCAACTATAAAGGAGGGCAATAAATAGCTCGCGGTGTGATTTCAGGCGCTTGCGTGCTACTTTGTCTGAATTGGAACGCGTCGCGTAGTGGAGCGAGGGGTCGATGATTCGAATATGCGACCGGAAATATTCCATTCAGGACTATTTTTCTGGGTGCGTTTATATATACAGCCTGTCGCAACTATCACGCAGCAAGATATTTTTTTTGATTAATGGCGTTACGCGAAGCAAACCTAGTACATACTGTTCCGAGTAAACTGCAATTTTTTTTTCGTTATAAGTAATACTTAAATCGTCATTATGATATTTGTAACTCGGGAAGTACTCACCTAGTCATCACAATGTTAGCAAGGTATTTGAGGTATTGCAGCTCGAAAAACACGGACAAAGACGGAGACACAATCTCAATACCTCTATCAAACCTTACCTTCTAGCCCCTTATTTCCTTCAAAAGCAAGGCTTTGTAACCTTCCGACATATCATTATGCCTACCTCCACTCAATCGACCTGCATCGCAGAACGAGACTCCCATCCAGAATTCCTCGACATCTGGAAACTCTATATTATCGTCTTCGTCTAAACACTGCCTATGACAACAGCTTACGGTACCGATTCGGCCAAGCAGCAAGTCCGTACTGCAACAACTGTGGCTCCATCAAAACTATGGAACATATTTCATTTGAGTGTCGAAGGTATGCTGATGAGCGTGCTCTCTGTGTACATTGCATGCATTCGATAACCCAGAGAACTCTCTCATTTTGCTGTGTGTTGGGCCCTTTAGCCTGTCTCAGGATACAGAGGCGTGCGATGAAACTTTATTGGTCAGCTCGACAAACTTTAGCTGTACCTTGAAACCACGCAATGAGAGACTCTATCACCGTACGTCCCCGCCAATAGACAAAAGACTTAGCTTGTGTTTTTTTTTCTTACTTTTTATTCTATCTTAACATCTCATATCATTTCCCCCCCCCCCCATCTCTCTCTCTCTCTCCCTACTTTCAGTCCCCAATCCCCTTCCCCACGCAGAGTAGGAAGTCAGCGATTTTCATATGCCGGCTAAGTTCTCTGATTTTCAATAAAAGGTTCTCTCTCTCTCTCCTACTAGCCCAGTTGTCGACCTTATTCAAGGTACGTATATGCAAGCATATTCAAATTACATCTAACTGGGCTATTTTCAACGACGTGCTTATTGCTTACTCATTTTTTCCCCGTTTGACAAAGACAGCCGGCCAAATCTAAAAAAATCCTATCAGTGCGTGGGATAAATCGAAAGATTTTCCTATAGCGTACGCGGTCATGGCCACGAGCTACGAGCGTGCGATCATCTGCAGGCCAAAAAAGAAAGCACAAGTTATATAGCGTTATACAAACATAATTTTACTCTTTTGAGAGGAAGAGCGTTACACAAAGACTAGCATGGGAAAGCCAGAACAAAGAGTATTTTATCGTAAATGAACTTGATCTGTTTTCAGGTAAAAATAGCTGTGAATAGCTCGAACACGTCTCGTCTTACTGCCCGGATAATCTCCTTTTAGCATCCGGATGTTGTTGTATGAGAATGCGGGTATGAGACACACGTGGTTCATAGTCTGTATCAATCCAGGAACGGCGATAACTCTAAAAATTCTTCACGCGATCACGTTAGGGAGCTGGTGTCGTAGAAATGCGGAGCAGGTGTCAGCAGCGTTGTAGGTGAGGAAGATATCAGATTGAAAATTGAAAATTGTAACTAGTAATTCTGCGTGGCAATCGACTATTCATCCACGGAGCCACGCTAGTGCTTAAAATGCTTATGCAAGAAAGACCCTATAATTGATTCATATCGCGGCAACCTCAGCAGTGGTTGCAGTGTTCGGTATCTGCGAGTCAAATAATGTAATAAACATTACACATTAGCTCTATTACGACTCGCGAAGTTATGGTGAACCGTTTCTCAACCCGGAGGAATACAGCAAAAACCGCTTTTTGAGATGGGCAGATCATCGCACCGTAGCGTGCAGCTACGTTCGATAAAACTGACATCTGTGCACTAAGGTGAGTGCAGGGGTTATTTCCGTGTAGCCGACGTACTTGGTAAGCCCATGATCAATCGCGTAGCTAGGAGAGAGAGGAAAAAAACGTGGTTGATCCCTCCGTCATAGGAATCGGTCTAACACGAAAGTGAAACATCTCCTTACAGAAGGAGTGGAATGTTTACTCTACATTAATATAAGATAGCTTGCACGACGTCTATTAGTGTTTGACAGTAATAGCAGTGTTTAACGTGGATGCATGCACGTTGAAGCTTGGTGGCACATCTGTATCCCGACGACTAACGTCCATGATCAATGATTAAACAGACCCTTGTGGTCATAGATGCTTGTGGTACCTATAGCTGTACGGTGAGAGCGGAATTAGAGAAAGCGGTGCGACAGCCAGAACAGCGTCACTGATTGGACGTCGAAGTTGGGCTGAGGTCGCCTACTCGCGGCAGGTTAGAGTTATTGAACAACGCTGCCCGACCAGAGGGAAACGCAACGCGCGTCGAGTCTTCCCCGTTGGCCGGCTGCGGTTTTTCGCGGAGCGAGCTTAAGTTGGGAACGCGGAGCTACGACCACGCAACGCGCTCGCGCGTTGCAGACCAATTTTTGGTATGGACGGATGCTCTGATCGAGGCCGATGCTAGGGGTAAGGTCGCCACCTGGCAGTGTGTTAATGCGTTGACAAAATTGCACTTTTCCTATTCGAAACGCGCCGAATGGGACGGACGCGTAGAAACGACGCTTTGAATGAGCTAATCGTGCATCTCACGGTTATAACGCACAACTTCACTTGAGCAAGAGCACTGTGAGAGGACAGTGGTAGATATAAAAGGATTTTTTTTGAACGTCTACACAGTATGTGACCGTGGCGCAGTGGATAGCGTGCCCGGCATCTGTTGTCGCGGACCAAGAGGTCGTAGGTTCGGTTTTTTTTTTATACAAGTACCTGCAGCGCCACGAGGGCATTATTGCAGGGGGGGGGGAATTCAAGAAACAAATAGGTACAATAGCAAAATATATGCAAATTCACATACAGACATGAAAATGTGAGCAAGCGATGGACTCCGCGTGGAAAATTGGCAACACATGCGAACGAAGAAATCATTTTGAATGCAGACACGATTTCGTCAAAAAAATCAGTAAAGGCAAGGAGACAGGCAATTAACATCTCACGGGAAATTAGAATGTAAAAACGATTGGAATTCGGATAATGTTTTACAATGAGATATACCCTTTGGAAGTCTGTTCCAGTACATGGAGGTGTGAGGAAAAAAAGAACACTGAAACACATTCGTGTGGCAGCGCATTTCCAAGACCTTACATTCATGATCACTACGTGTAGAAATGAAGTGAGGGGGGAAATGTACAAGTTTTTGTTCACTCCTGTGAGATCAGAGTAAATTTGGAAAAAAAGTTCCAATTTAATGGTTAGGCGGCGTTGAGATAGGGTTTTCCAACCAAGGTTGTCTTTAATAAATGAAATGCTGCTTTTATAGGTGAAATTACCAGTGACAAACCTGGCTGCGCGGTTCTGGATACGCTCAAGTTTATCAATAAGACATGAGGTGTCGGGGTCCCATGCTGCGCAAGCATACTCAAGAATTGGACGAACATACATATTATATAGTTGTTCTTTAACACTTTTAGGGGCATTGTAAAAATTGCGTCTAATGAGGTTAAGCATCCTAGAAGATTTTAAAGCGACATGTTCAATGTGTTTAGTCCAGGTCAGATTCTCTGAAAAATAAACCCCAAGGTATTTATAGTGTTGCACCCGTTCAAGTGATATATGATCCAAATAATAGTCAGATCTCACAGGGGAACGTTTGCGGGTGAAAGATATAAATTGACATTTAGCACTGTTCAAAGACATACACCATTTGCCGCACCAATTTTGAATTGTGTTTAAATCGATTTGCAGACTATTAACATCATGTTCGTTTGTTATATTCCTGTAAATGACGCAGTCATCTGCATATAATCTGACATTGCATTGTAGACCCTCTACGATATCATTAATGTAAACCAGAAATAACAGAGGTCCTAAAACGGATCCCTGTGGCACGCCAGAGGTAACGGTTGTTTCAGTGGACTTAACACCATTAATCAACACATGCTGTGTCCTTCCGGAAAGGTAATTTCTAATCCAAGCGACTATAGCAGGGTGAATACAAAGAGATAATTTATACAATAACAAATCATGGGGAACAGTATCGAAAGCCTTTTTGAAATCCAGAAAAATGCAGTCTACTTGAAAGCCAGAGTCGTAGGAGTAAAATAGATCATGGCAGAATTCAACCAATTGCGTTGTGCAGGACAAGCCAGCCCTAAAACCATGTTGAGCGTATGAAAAGAAACTATTGTTTTGGAGGTGTTTCGTCACAGCACTGTAAATTATGTGTTCTAATGTTTTGCAGCAAACAGAAGTAAGCGAGATTGGTCTGTAGTTCTGTATAGAATGTTTGGGACCACTTTTATGAATGGGAACAACAGCTGCTGATTTCCATTGGACTGGGACTGAACTGCTGTGTAGAGACTTGTTAAACAAGATGACTAAGAAATTGGCAATTTCCTCAGCGCATGCCTTAATTACCTTGGTTGGTATGCCATCTGGGCCTCCAGATGAATTGTTTTTTAGGTTATTAAGCAGTTTAAGAGTACCATTATACGTTGCAGTAACCATGGGCATATTCTCATAGGGTAAATCTGGCGTTGCAGGAGGTAGAGTAGTGGACATGTTAGAAAATACCGATTTAAAATAGGAATTAAAAGCGCAAGCCTTCTCGTAATCATCAAAGACTGCTTGACCGTCGACTAATAGATTGGGTATCGCGCTGACCTCCTTGCTGTTAACTTTAATAAATTTCCAGAAGTCCTTGGGATTTTCTTTGAGCCTTACATCGAGCGAAGAAATGTATATCTGTTTTTTCACTTTAATCGCATGCTTTATTGTGTAGCCCAAGTTACGCATTTCTTCATAAAAAGTCTGACTGCGATGTTTTAAATACGCGGCATATAGGCGGCGCTTTCTGCTAATCAAAGTTCGAATTTCCTTGTTTATCCATGGTTTGTCATTACGGCGACGACTGGTCAGGAGTTTGGAAGGAATGTATTCTTCAACTAAGGTCATCAGTTTATCTCCAAAGGCAGACCACAATTCATCAATGTTTAGCGACTCGGAGAGATTACAGAAATCTGGATAAAAACGACAAAGTTCCTGAGATAACGAGGCATAGTCACCTCGGTCATAATAGTATACTTTTCGGGGTTGTTTGTGAGCTGCTCTTAGTGATGTAATATTGCAAGTACCAACGACGCAGTCATGATCACTAATACCTGGGATTACAACTACATCACGGAGCAACGACTCAGAGTTAGCAAAAACCAAATCCAGAATGCTGGCAGAAGAATGACCTTGTCTCGTGCCCTCAGAAACAAATTGGGTGAGATCATTAGTCATGAGTCGGTTGCCGGAACTTTTTTTTCTTTGTCTTCTGCCCATGCATATTTTTTCGACGTCATTCCGTGACGGAAATACGTCACTCAAATCTTGGTGGACCCCGGCATAAAACACTTTCGTGTTAAAAAGACCTACCCCCCCCCCCCCCCGCCCCTAAATCGTTGCTTCCTCAATAGGTACTTCTGTCAAAATAGGCGCTTTTCTCAAATGGTCAAGCCCTTGAGCTCCCCTCAACCCCCCGTCCTCTCCACTGCCACGAAAAACTATTCTCGCTATGGGCCTGCTCACGATGTACCTATAACCAGTCAAAATGCACACAGAAATCGGTTCAACTCACAATACTCGACTCAAAGCGCTAAAAAAGTCCGATATACGTCATTAATCGCCTACTGCTTCGCATGACATGGGCTTTCAGAATGAGTGGGATCTGCGGAAGTTTTCATCCTTACCATAACTAGAAACGCTGAACTCGGAAAAAATGTGAAGGTTGACCTAATTCACGCAAGGCTTGGAACAGAGAAGCTGGAAGATTCTGAAGTGTAATCTGGTTGCTCCTACGTTGTTGCTAGGCTTTAGCTAGGTGGTGCTAGGTTGTGTTTAGGTTCCTTCTAGGCTGCTGCTAAGCTTTATCTAGATTATGCTGGGCAGTGTCTAGGTCGCTTCTCGGCGCAGAGTAGTTTGAGTTAAACCACGGACTGTCGCAGACCCGACATGGACATCCAAACTCCGGAAACAGAAACTCACGCTGAAACCGAGCGTTCGCACATCCATTAGATCATTGGGCACGACGTCGTTCGCGAGGGGCAGCCATCGCTTCGGGGTCTTCTCGCAGCCGCCGTTGCTTTCCTGTTCCTTAGTATTCTCTAGTTGTACGCACTGCCGAAGAAATCCGTATGGATGATTCAGCGAGGCTCAAATATCCCTACGTTATTTGGTGTTTGCCGCCCGTCTGTTGCTTTTTTCGTTTTCTGTGGACCAGCTGTGAGTAGTGGCGCACTTTCTCAATTTCTGAAGGAAAGAAGTGTAAATTTAAGGGCTCGTTTTTTTTTTGTTAAACACAATATTAATGAGAACTAACAGACAATGATGCCAAGAAAAGTACAGGGGATGTTATTAGAAGTAATTGTAATGTAAATGTGAAGAAAGAGGTTCGGTCCTTGCGACATTCCGAACTTGCGACATTCATTTGAAGGTCGCAGGCTCGGTCCCTGCCGGTGGCAAGTTATCTTTTCGTCCACTGTTCTTTCTGTTAGTTCTCATTAATATTTCTCAATTTCTGTGGCACATAACCATTCGCGATTATGATGTATTTTACCGCGAAAGCTGTTATGAGATCACAGCAAGGGCTGTTTTTGCGCCGTAGTTGACCGCCGCCGCCGCCGCCGCCGGTGTCCGTAACCACTATCGCACGAAATAAGAAAAGCTAAATAAATAAAAAAATACCTATGACAGAATGGGAATCGAACGAGAGCCTTCTGCGTGGCAGCCCAGCACTCTACCACTGAGCTACGCCGGTGCTTCAAACGGCGGTGCAAACTTACCCTATGCAGGCTTCACGTCGGGTAAGAAATCGCGTTAAATGTGTAATAAAGCGTTTTAGAACAGTACAGTAACAAACAGGCCTCACACAATGCGAATTGCGTAACGAGGGGGCGTTCAATGTTCCAACGCATTACAAAAGCCTCAGGCATAATTCTTCATCGTCGTTAGCCACAGCATCAACAAAGTGCACATAATGCGTTACAAGTGCGTAGCGGGTTCCGTGCTTTTCCGAAAAATGAGGAATAATGGCACAGTGGACCTATACCCACTACACAAAAATTATGATGATTTATGGCGTAGTGGGTCTCATGCAAGTATACTTGTAGTTGCCCCAAGAGTGTGTAAAAAAGGTTCTATAAAGGCCGTTCGTCCAGCTTTCGCTGTGACTGTGCTGCGCGTTTCGCGCAGGCCTGGCGTTTTTTTAAATGCGAGTGCATTTCATAGTCGGGCTATGTCAGGCATCCGGCGTTGTCCAGCGTTGTCCAGCGTTGTCCGCGGAGGAGGAGGAGGAGGATAGGTTGAGGAGGTAAGCGCCGGCAGGTGTTAGATGTGAAGCATCTTATGGCGAAGCTTAATCCGGTGGTGGTGGTGTGCGGCGTGACCACCCTTACTGCGCATGCGCAAACCCTTTCAAAAAATAAAAAATAAAAGAACCTCCTCTCTGCCTCCTCTAGGCTTCCCTCCCCGCGGCAATCACACCCTCACTGCGCATGCGCCTCCCCCTCCTCTCTCCCCTGCTACGCTCCCCCCTCTCTCCTCTAGGCATCCCTGCCCGCGGCGTCCACACTCCCACTGCGCATGCGCGTCCCACCTCTCTCTCCCCTCCTACGCTCCCCCCCTCTCTTCTCTAGGCATCTCTGCCCGCAGCGTCTACACTCCCACTGCGCCCCCCCCCCCTATATATGAGCGCGGAGCTATATATGAAAAAAAAAATTAAAAAAAAAGAAAAAAAAAAGAAAAGAACAAAAAAATTTAAAAAAAATTAAAAAAAAAAGAAAAAAAAGAAGAAAAGAAACAGAAAAAAAAGAAAAAAAAAAAACAGGTGCTGCGCCATGCTCCCGACCGGGCTCCAGAAATTAGGCGCCTTTTCCTTATTCGAACCACAACCACCATATATAAATGGAGTGAAGCGCGCGCGAAATGCATTCGCATTTCCTTACGACTCCCTTCGGGGAGGTGGGGGCATTTTTTTTTTCACACATTTATATACACTAAAGTTTTTACTGCTGGCTTAAACAGCTTCAGTGTTAATATGCCCCGTCAAGCACACCAGCCCTCCACCATCGTACCCCAGGCACTATAATACGTTAGGGAAGAAAGTACTGTACACAAGGGAGGGCGCAGCGTTTTCCTAACGCCATAGGAGTAAATTTCTTGGACAGATACTCATCAACAGGTGACTTTCTGTTACTGGTTTCCCTAAAAGGTATTGAAATTATTGCAGTGTTTATTACATATAACGTCATCAATACAACGTCGGATATATTACTTCTACAGGCAAGATTGATTACTTATTTTATATTTAGCGAAGCATTCGCGTTAGTGGAGCACGAACGCTTTACCTCTCATGGTGCATCACATGAGAAGGCTATGTTTTAGAGGTAAGCTACAGGCAAGTGCTGGACTTCATATCTGCATGCTGTTCACGTGTTGCGAGAGCTTGTGCACCACAAATATTTAACACTAAGGCCTTATACCCGTGCCACACGGGCAGAGAAAATGGCATTCGCCCAAATGACATTCGTCACCAAATGTCCATCGCCAGAACTCATTCGACTGAGAAATGCATACTCTCGACGGCGCAGCTGAAGAAGTGCGATATACCTAAATTATATATAATGGCATCCAGCTGGAAACGAATTTTCGCGTCTTTTATTTACACTAATCACCCGACAAAAATCTTCAGCTGGTAGACGCTGTATTTTGAATGCGACAGGCGCCATTTTTTTTACGCTGTGGATCTGAGTAGTTTGCTACGGTCGGTTGCAACGTCGTGAAAGAAAGCAACGAACTAAAGCTAACTGCAGCGTAATATGCTTATTTCTACATATAATTATCCTCGGAAGTGTATGAAGCTTGTAAACGCATGTTGATTTTTTTTATTACTACTCTACAATTGCCCACTACAGAAGAAAACTGTGATCGACATCATCAAGTCAAATGTCATTCAGTTTTGATGTGTAGCAGCTCCGCCGAAAAAAATGTCATTCGGGAACTGTATGACTTCACTACCGAATGTCATTTTCTGTGCCCGTGTGCCTCATCAAATGCGAATAGTGACCATCGGCATCGGCTGTGTCGGCGTCACCACTAGTGAAGCAAAAAAAAAAAACTTCATGTGCCGTTTTTATCTCGCGATTATGATGCCACATAGCGTGAACTTCACATGATGATGTCTTCGTGCGCATCATCATCCTGTAGTCAACACAAAAACAGGCTGAAAATTACGACGATAATGATGACAAATCTGCGTCAATGATTAAACGAAAAGGCTCAGAGCCCCAATCGAAAGATGCAACTTAGGATTGCAGACCACGTGGAAGTAGCTGTATAAACACGTCCTCATTGTTTGGACATAGCATGGCCGGACTAGGACGAGACAGTTAGGGCCGCTGATGTTTCCAGAAGCAAATTTATGACGACTTGCTTACCAGACCTCTAAGTTCTTTACTTCAGTCATTGCGTATCATCGCACATGTTCTGGCCTGCAATTTTTTTTTTTTTGGGGGGGGGGGGGGGGGGGGCGGGTCTTTCATGTACTACATCGCAGGAATTGTGGTGAGCCGTGATACTAGGAGAGTAGAAGCTTCCAGGTTAAGCTCAATGGCATGGCAGTGAGCTAACGCGTGCCCGAAAGCTTGATGCACTATATACTATGTGCATTAAGCCCCTCTATTGTAAAACCGTCGTTGCGGCCACCATTTTAACGTACTTTTGTTTAAACGGGTCACTTTGCTAGTGTATAGCACCGTTCTCTTAAAGATATAACCATTGCCTAAACAGTGGCCACCAAAGACAAAAGACCAGTGCATGTATGTTTTTTGCTTATGAGCGGCGGCCATTTCTTGCTATACAGTTGCCTTTAAATAAACGACACCTAACCCTAGAACATATCAATCTGCAGCCGTTTCAAATTGCTTCAGAAGGCATACAGACGTCACTTGAAGTGTTGTAAGTCTACAAATCTCCAGTTATTGCAAATCAAGTGGAACATGAATGAGAACGCGCGAATCGAATGCGGAACCTCGTGTTCAGAATCCTAAAGACGTCGCCACTCAACCGTAGCATTGTCCCAAAAATTAAAGCATTCCGTTTCAACGTTGGCAGGAGCTGCGATTCAAGTGTGCTTGGTCAGGTAAGAAGCGATGAAAGCGACATGCTGCCACACTTCATTTTAACTCACAGCACTGCCTTCTAGCCCCAGCTTCCTAGTAGTTAACTTTTGAGATCTGTACCTTCTGACACGACAGGTGCAACTGGGCTGCATGCAGCTAGTTGCACTTTCTCTGTACGAACACACCTGAGAACACTGCCACACAAAGTTGCGTCGCAAGAAGCGTCCCAGCGAGCATTACCCCAACCTAAAACAAAAAAGGCAAGTGTTTTGTACACCATTAACAGAGATCCATTCTTTTGACCAACTCGATTAGTTTGCGGCGGGAGCGGCCATTCATTGCGCCCTGGCTGCGGCAGAGAAATGCTGGGAGGAGGAGTCAATGCTGGGACTACGGGTATACGGTTTCCGGGGAACTGGCACCTAGGGTTTAGTCGGCAATGTTATGGAGAGTGCACGGGCTCGCCTTGTATATAGTTGCAGAATTGGCGAATGAGGAGAAGCGAGAAAGGTCCGCTGGGATGCAGCGGCACAATTAAAGACTGGCACTTCATTAGCACCCGCTCTCTCGGATGCTTAGGCAATTAATCGCCACCTCTGTCACCCTCACAAAGAGCGCGGCTGGGCCACGGCGTTCCGTTTACTGTGCAGGGCTTGCTCACGTTATGGCGGTGTTTTTTCGTTGACAGTGGAGGCACCTCCACTCTCGATTTAGGCATCTGTTGAATACCAGAATGAAAGTACACTTGCATGAAGCTGGCAATAATTTACTAGGAATGTCTTGTTATGAGGCACTGCTGAAGTTTGGTCATATAGTTCCTATATACATCAGTTTATCAGCCACATATGAGCCAATGTTCTCCATTCAGGGCAAAATCATTGTCGTCGCAAATATTCTCGTGAGAACAAGCATGGCTTTGCTTAATATAAAGCACGAAAAGTTGTCGAAACAAATTCGTGTGTATGGCATTAATTTGTTCCCATCGATGTACGTGCACCAACTCCAGTAATTGAGCAATGCATAATTGTGTCTCTCCTCTAATTCATCACCGATGCATCAGCGTTTAAGGTAGGCTCTACCATGACTGCGCTTTCTATGTAAACTCGTACTTCCAATATCGAGCACCAGCCTTCTAGTTTCGAGGCGTCCTAAACTTTCTGTTATCACTTAATTTCTAAGCAGATTTAGTGCCCCCTCAACAGCACTCGCATTCCTTTTGTATTCAATTCTATTCATATCACGGGCTTACAGTATGTATTCTCTGCCTACCACGTCGGCCTATCACGTCTACCTATCACGTGCAGTGATGCACGCACCTAGTTCTGCTCATGACAATATCAGCTTCACTTATTTCATATATGATTCTTACGACTCTCTTGTTACGATAACTCTACGTTTTGTCGCTTTCTTCGCTGTTCCCTCTTTCCCTTTTAAATTTATGTGCCCCCGTGTCTCGACTCATGAGTCACCACCAGGATGCCCTGATAATACACAGCTCACTTTCCATTTCACTTAATTATAATTCTTAATACCACAAACGTGCAGGTGACAATCGTGACACCTCTCTTCGAGCCAAATCCAGAACTGTGTTGAACATTTCAGTGAAGCGAAGCGGAATCGGAAATAATTGCAAGAACATGGTGGACAGAGCCTTGGACATATAAATCTGCATAACTTCTTACAACGTTATTTTATTCACGGCCTACAGCGGCCGCATATCTATGGGGGGCAAAATGCAAGAACACTTGCGTGCTTAGCGCAGTAGTTCAAAAATGAGAATCCGCGGACCCCGGGGGTCTGCGAAGCCATTTTGGAGGCAGTCACGCTTTCAATTGGGCCAGTTGGTGCAACCTTGTAACTTGATTCATGGCTGCGCTAAAAACACGGACAACTGAAGAGACATACACACGATGTCGTGTATGTCTCTTCTGTTGTCCGTGTTTTTAGCGCAGCCATGAATCAAGTTACCATTTTGGAGGGACGTAGGTACCCATGCCAGAAAAAAAAAGCGCGTTTTTTTGGAGGCATACAAAGTCCCGTGACAATGTTCTCTTCTGATTTTTGGTAAGCTTCGCCGCATAGTCATTCTCACTGCGGTGTAGTTTACTTCTGTTTCCCCTTCTCCATGAGACAGCTGTAAGGCTTTTGTAGAAATATTTTACTACAGATGCACGCGAGCACACTTTTTCTAGGCTTGCCCACTTGAAGAGCAAACATAGCTAGAAACAGGTTGTATGTGGCTGCCAATCACACAACTTATTGACAAGCTCTTGAGATCAAATCGGCGTGGCACTTTAGTCGGACCATTTTTTGGCCGATGAGAAATAAAAGACACCTATTTCGTTCTGAATTTCATGTAAATTTATCACCCCCTCCCCTCTGTCTCACTGAAGGGGTCCCTCATCCTTTTCACCGTTACACAAAGGGTCCTCAAAACATTCGTAGCTGAGAACGACTGTCTTAGGGTGTTCGTTTAAGAACCCCCGATAGCCAAAAGAAATCCGAACTACCCACTACTGTGGTCCGTCGTAATCATATCGTGGATATGGACCCATAAAATCAAGAAATTGCATTGCAATGTTTTCTTCCGTTACCAGTTAACGTGAACGGGGGAGGGGAAGGGGGGGGGGGGTTTAGTAAGGCATAAAAAAACGCTGCAAGAGATGGCAACTGCTCTCCTACGACAAGCTTCACGTCTCGAAATTCCGGCTTCAGTGACTTTCCTTTTCAACCATTTTCCATCCACTGAAGCATTTAACTAAGCATGCACTACTGTCGTGTTTCGACACATTTCATGCTGTTAGTTTACCCGCCGATATAGCCGTCATTCGAGGAAAATGACACTGTTGACGACCGAGAAAATTCAAGTCAACCTCACCAGGAGACACAACTTTTTCTCGAATCAAGGCCAGAAAGGTCAATGAAGGAACCAAGAAAGCACAGTAAAAAGTAACATCGTCTGAGCGTGCCATGAGCTTTAAAGCCATTTAAGGTGCCGGCGCCTGAGGTGCCGCTATTACCGGTGCAACAACGTTAGGGTCACGTATAGCTTATATATAGCTGCGCTGTGGCACGCTGGATTAACTCATCGTAAATTAATTGCCGCAAGGAGGACGACTCGCCAGGCGTGCGTAATTATGGGAGACGCCGTTAAAACCTAATTATTTTCTCGTCTCCCTCCTTGCTGCATGCCTGTCCATCTCGCGATGACTTTTTTCCTTTCATTCTTTCTTGGGGCTCGCCCCTCGTGCGTGCCTCGTCTGGTATTCGAATAAGCTCCTGTTAGCCTTTCTTTGCTTGAAACATCCATTATTCCTTTCTTAGCTGTCAAGGCTATCCTAGAGGTTCTAGTGTTTTTCTTTTGCATCACTTATCTTGTTCAGTAGCGCTTATTACAGTTCTCGTTTGTGATTGCATTCGTCGTGGTAGCTTACGAAGTAAGGTGTCGCACTGCTACGCTCCAGGACGCGGGTTTGATTCCCGTCCACGCGGCCACACTGAGTTTCGGGCGAAATGCAAGAAGGCCAGCATTCCTAAATTCAGGTGCACGGTAAAAAATTCAGGTGTTCAAAGCTGAACGAAAGTGCTTACGCTTCAAGCAGAACAAACCTGGCTCGACTCTCCTTACAGAGGTGAAAGATAAACCTACCACGGTTATATGGATTGAGCCCTGATCTTTTGTTACGTTGAAACTTAATATAGACATTGTGCGGTCAAGATTTTCAGTGCGAATTCTGTGCCAGGACGCATAGCCTAGCGGACAGAAGACGCCACACAGAGGCGTGGCCGGGCCAAGATGCGGACGCGATGCGCAGGTGTCCACCCACTTGTACTGGGCTAGATTGTGTCCCTGTGCATAGGATATACAGGGACACTGAGACCGGAGGAGGACGCATG
Source organism: Rhipicephalus appendiculatus (assembly GCA_030522465.1). Classification (NCBI taxonomy): domain Eukaryota; kingdom Metazoa; phylum Arthropoda; class Arachnida; order Ixodida; family Ixodidae; genus Rhipicephalus; species Rhipicephalus appendiculatus. The sequence goes on from JALIZH010010047.1 coordinate 37,492, forward strand.
CGCGGGTGTCATTTTCTCCGTGCCCCTTTCGACTACAAGGGCTCTTAGATGGGCTAGTTGGTTCATGAACAACCGTTTCACTGAATGCGTGAAGAATGTCGTTTATGACATTCCATTATCTTGCGGCAAATCATACGTAGGACAAACCGGATGGTGCATACAAAATGCGTGTGCATGCCAATTCTTTAAAAGCAACAACAGGCAGTAACCTGGCTATACATTGTACATCCTGCATCTGCTCCCCTTTGCTTGACATTGTGAAAGTTCTGAAGAAATATCGAGATCAATGTGCATGCGAAATTTGTGAGGCGCACATAATTCACAAAAGGGGAGCAGCTTGGGTCAGCACGACATCACTAGCACTCTTTGACAAAGTTTGATACCTTGAGCCTCAACTGTGATCACGAAGCTTGTTGTCACATGCTTTTGTTTTTCTTGTTTTCTTTTCTTTTCTGTTTCATAGTTCGTGGTTACATTTTTCTAGCCTTGTTGTCACCGCTTACAAACCTTTTTTTTAGACCCTGGTTCTTTGCGTTTCTTTTTATGAATGTCTGGTTTTAGCGATTTATTCAGTTTCGTACCAACGGCCATGTGATTGTTTTCTTCCCAATTTTTGCGCATGTCCATGTACATGAAATCTCCATTGGCTGCATTCTGTAAACCCTTATCAAAATTGATAGAAATGCCGGCAGGCCAGGTCACTCGATAGCGTTTGTGCTATTTTCGATAATTGTTCGCCTTCCTATATATTCTCCACCTTTCCAATAACAGCGCTGTCTGTACAGGAGATAGCAGCGCTGTCTCCTGTATATTCTTCGTCCTGTCGTTGGCGCTGTTCCACCACAACATTTCGACTAGCTTCAGTCGGGAGTCCGCAGAGCTGTAGATTAACATGCACGTCGTCTTTCCCACATTCAATCAGCGATAACGCTTGTTCATGCTGTCGCGCTTCGGGCGCACTTATTTCATCGAACCTCGAACACGCTAGAACGCTGCTCTCCTTCACTGCCATGATCGAGCACATCCTTCGGCGGCTGGAAGACCGGCGTTTAGCGTAGCCGTCAGTTCCGTATAGTGGACCGCGTTCTGGCCAGTTGAACGCGGTGCGGTCATATTATCTGCTGCCCAAATGCGTATAAGGGCCAGCATAACTGAGCCAGGCCAAGTAATAAGCTTTTGTAAATATATCTGCAGAGTCCCATCGCTGCACTCGGGAGATAAATCATCCTCCATTTTGCCAGCCGGAACGTCTAATACGCAAAACCTACACTGTCAAGCTTGGTGTGCGGTCAACCGCGGTTAGTGACCTAACCGCCGTTTCACCTGCCGTGTAACTGCGCTAACCGCGTTTCACGGTAACCGCAATTGCGTTAGTTGCTGTTAAGGTCGCCTGTGTAGCAGGGATACGAATGGTGTCTTTCCTTTTTTGTTTTCAAACGCTATTATACGCCACAAGTGGATAGAGAAATTGATTGGCTCGTTGCTAGGACATGTTGCCCACCTGCCAGCGATTGTCACAGTGGAGAGTGGATCCGACTGAGTGTTTTGTAAACTGGCAAAAGAATGGCAAAAAGAAAAAAAAAACATTAAAGCAGCTTCGCACTAGTGGGGTGAAGCCCGAAGGAGAGCGGAGCTTGGCAGCCTTCTTTGTTTCTATTCAGTTTTCCATTTCCTTGCTCCTCTCTTTCTTTCTTTGTCTCTTTTCCAGTTTTTTTTCTGTCTCTTTTTTTCTCTCTTTAGTTCTATTTATTATTATTTTTCTACCTATTTTCTTCGTTTTCTTTATATCTCTATTTGTCGCGTGCTTCCTATTTTTTTTTAAATTTCTATACGTGGTTATGCCTGCGTTACACCAAGTGACGACAGCAGCATATGACAGCATACGACAGCATGCGACAGCACGGACCCCTAAAGTTCTCCGCACCTAAAACGATCCACCATAAGATGTTTGAAGGTGCTGCCGCCAAATGCGGCTGTCATGTAAGCAACGAAAGAAAACAACTTAAGGGCATGTTTTTCTTTGTTACACCCAGCCTTTATGAAAACCGGCGGGCAATGAAGTCATGGAAGGTGTGGGGGGACTTCAATTGTAGTCTTTTAACTATATTGTAGTAATTATGATATAAATGGGAAGAAGTTAAAGTGTATGAAAATTCAACTTGCCGTCCGCAGGGCGATCCTGTAACCTTCGGATAACACGCCAGATGCTCTACCATTTGAGGTACAGCGTCGGTTCCTCGGCATTAGGGTATCGGCGGCAGGCGGTAGGGCATTTTTCTGCATGCAAACCTGGTAGTGTTACACGGTGCCACCCTTGGTGACGATGGGGTGTGTGGAACACCTTTTTTTGTGGAAGCTGCTGTCGCGTAGCGCGTGAACTTTTAATGAGCTCGCAGTTGACCGATAAGGTCTCGCATACTACCTGAACACTTCAAGTCTGGCGTAACGTCACCCTCGCCGTAGATTAACTTCTTTTCTCGCCGCCGTAACCCTTTTATGTTCACCTATTCAATCGCTAATATTCCATTAGAGTCAGTTCAATCATTCAAATACCTCGGTGTCACCGTGTCTCATGACCTTTCTTGGCGTCATCACACCACTAACATCATTTCAGCTGCTAATAAATCACTAGGATTTCTTAGACGACACCTACGTCATACTCCACCACATGTAAAAATGCTTGCATATAAATCATTTGTCAGATCGAAGCTCGAATATGCATCTCCCATTTGGAGTCCGCACCAAACATATATCATAAATGAACTCGAATCACTTCAAAATCGGGCTACCAGGTTCATTCACTCTGCATATTCATATGATATCAGCATTTCATCTTTAAAGGTGCAATCGGGTTTAGAAACACTTGCTTCTCGCCGACAGATTGCCGCCCTTTCTCTTTTTCATATGTTGTATTTCAGCTCATTGAATCATCCACCGTACATCATGCCCTCTCCACCCATATCTCATCGCGCTGGTCATCCGTTTCAAGTCGCACTACCACGCACCCGGACAACTACTTTCGAAGCCTCCTTTTTCATACGAGCAGCAAAATACTGGAATGGCCTTCCTCAAGCCATTTCTGCCATCATTAACCATTCTATGTTTTCTGAAGCCATTAAAAACATCACTGCATAGTTTTACTAAACACCACCCCTTATGTAATACCCCTAACGGGGGACTTTAAGGAAATAAAGTGAAGTGAAGTGAAATAAGAGAACTTAAGGGCGTGTTTTTTCTGTCTTACAACCGGCACGTAACATGGCATCAATTCGGTGTCGATTCGGCACCAATTTGACCAAACTCTGAAGTCAGCTACTGTAACCTGGCTATGCAACATTACAGAAGATACGACAGATCGTAGTTCAAGACCTCACAAGAGATAGCAATGCATAGCGAAGAAGCGTCCTTCAGAAAGTGGTACGCCCGAACAGCATACATGTGATGTACGCCATGACATAAAGGGCAATGTGTCATCGTCATGCCACGGCAGTGGTTTAACTAAATCGGAATGTGCGAGAGCGTGGATCACATGGCGTGCGCGCGTGACAATCACTAATCACTGGCCTTGTGCTAATTAACATGACATGCAGGTGATTTATATCAAGATATGAATGGCAGAAATGGCATAACGCATTTGTTGTGAAGAAATCATGGTCGTTTTATTAACGTAGGATACACCACCGTGTGCACGCATCTATAACAAACAAGTGGTAATTACAATCCGGCATATCTCGCGGGCTACGGGAATTCCATGCGAAACAATCAGTGAGTAGCAGCCGATGCGGAATTTCTTGCTTTGAGCCAAGCGTTATGAGGTGGATTGCCGTCTTCGCGTAAATTGATTGGCTCTATACGCAACGTGGGGTTCCAGGCACACCGAGTACACTGGCGTCTAAATGATATAAAGACGCCTAAATGGTAAAAAAAAAAAGTCGCACGTTGTCTGGCGAAACGTCGACACTCACGTTAGAACAAAGAGATCAGTTTATCTCCACCAATTGCATGCTACAGTGCGATGATGCGCACAAGTAGAGGTCCTATATTGGCGTGTTCGCGCAACGCTTGACTACAGCTTGCAGTCATGGGTGCACATATGTAATGTTTACGACACAGATATCAAAGAGGTTCGCGCCAAGGGCAACAACCAATTGGCGTTGTCCTGACATAACACTTGTTTAGGGCCTTCCAAAGCAGTTGGAAACCCTGACGTGGCTTTGTAGTAGAACACTTGACTGGTCAGGGTTGCCGTTGTGTAGATTTGAAAAAAAAATCCAAAACTCAAGCTAAAGGAGGCAAAGTAGGCATGCCAGTTAATTTTAACGCCAAACTGGTAGCCAAATAGAAAAAAAGTGCTATTATATATGTAGTTGTTTGTATTCAACAATAAATATTAAGATTTTAAATAAGCAAAAACGGAGTATAACAAGCACAATATTTTTCCCGCTTTGCGGTCACAAAGCCACAGGTAAATTGAAAATAAAATAATAAATGATTATACTTTCACTGCGCCTGCATACTGTTTGCCTACAATAAACAGACTTCTTGCAAAAGTAATTTTAGGCCAACAACTCAGCAGGAACATGACACGTTGAAGCTGTCTTTTTTTCTCTTGAAGCCATAGACCGAGATTGGTGCAATGTTACAGCATGTAATACCAGTGCAGCTTCAAGTAGCGAATTCTGATCGAAGCTGAATAGTCGAGTGTTATATTGTTGTGCATATTTCTTTGGGGCTCTGTGTTTCTACATTCGAAGCTGGCGTCAGCACTGTGCTTTCTTTATATATGCACGTCCCTCCATCGTTTCAGACGGAGGGATGTTCGTTGGGGATCCTCGATTCCCACCAGTCCGCTGGCGGGGTAAGGACATGTGCGTGCATAGGCCAAAACGACATAAAAGCTTGCAAATAATGTTTATTATTTAGAGTTGCTTTTTGTGTTATCTTCAAATAATACGGATAAATGGCAAGTAAGTGCCCCAATATAGAAGTTCAAGGTAGCCAGAAAATAGCCATGGCGCCAACCTGAAATTTTTGTCGCCTGACGGGGTCGGAAAGTAGCCAATTTGGCGAAAGTAGCCACTAACGGCAACCTGGGATTGATTCCAACTCGAGCAGTTAATTTAACAGCGGAGCTGTTTAGGCTCTTCGTTCCGCTGGTTCACGTGACCACAAAACTATCATCATCATAAACTGCCTACCATGCACAGCATGCGCCTAGCGCGTGCAACTTAATAACTCGACCGGCGCACGCTCTCTTCATCCTCTTCTTACCTTTGGATTGACTATAAATGAAGACCGCTTGCTCTTCTTTTTCTGTGTCGCGCAATAATGTGGCAGGTAATAAGGTCTATGTGAAATGTAGGCGCTTTCTCAATGTATCTGCCTTTTAAAGAAAACAAAAGAGAACTACAGAACAGGTAAACCGAAGGGAAATGTGACAGAGAAAGAAATGGACTGAGAGAAAAATAGAAGCAGACAGGAACAGAGAGCACCTTGCTAATGAAGCCCATTCTAAGTATTATTATTGCAAATGAGACCTAGCTTACTAAGACCACGCTGATTAAGACCCTAATATTAAGAATACCTAGTTAGAAACATATTATTTTTGCCTATGCTAGTTTATTTTTACCTTGCTATTTATACTGTGCTAATTAACGCCACGTTAATAAAGACCACGTTATTTAAGACCTTGTTAATACTTTAGGTCGGCCACAATCTCCGCTGTTAGTCCAGCGTCGCACTACTACTACAAGCTGCCATCATTCTTTAAAGTCTTTGCTTTCTTCGGGATGTTTCGGCCATCGACAACAGCACTGATGCCGACACCACATTTTCAACGACACGGGCTCCTTCACTCCGTGGCGTTAAGATTTTCAAAGTCTGGGTCAATCTAAAGTGTGAGCCACCTGCGGCTCGCAGTCTACATCACATCCGGATATGAGCCACGCGTAACTGGCGCAAAGGATTTAATTATGTGTGTGGCAGGGAAGTCGTTTTATTGCAAAAGCAATTATATGGACACCGTCAGCCGGTTTTCTCCATCGCCGTCGTCATTGCCGTCGCCGTCATGTCCCGGATATCAATATGTATATATAAATGAAAGCCACAGAGAAAAATCAATCAGACGAAAACAAAATTGGAAGCGCGCCACCAGGGTTTGAGCCTGCCACCCCGCGCTGCGCAGCGTGCCGCTTTAAACAACTCAGCCAAGCGCCATTTCTTCCTTGGGCTTCTAACGGCGAGCTTTTTTATGTACACTATTTACTTCTGCCGGTACGCAGAGCTCCGGTACGCTGGAGGTGCTCCAGCGTGCGCAGCATCCCCTGCGAGAGAGCCCGAAGCGCGCGCTTTCAAGCAACGCTTCTAGATTGTGCTTCACTTTTCACACTGTCCTTGAGACGTGCTTAAAAGTGGTCCGTTTCTGTAACCACACGCGATGTGGAAGGCTGAGTAAACAACGCCTCGAGCGCCACCGCGTGGCAGGACACGCGCAGAGGTGACTCTACGCACTGCATTTTTCAAGGAAAAGAACACATATGAGAACGTTGGGTTACAGCGCGCTGCTCAAACGCAAAGGATTAACAACTGAACAGTTGTTAGTTCGCGCTAGCTCTGTGTATACCTTTGCGTTGTTATCGAGCGTCCTTCCTTGTGTTTGAGGAACGCCCTGCGAGTGTCGAGCTGTGACCGGTGTTAGTTCGCGCTCATCCTGTGTGTGTTCTCAGTGTGCGTCCTTTTGCGCTTGAGCGGCGGGCTGCAAGTTTCGAGCTGCTTGCCTATCTTCGTGTGATATTATATGTGAAGCATCTTATGGCGAAGCTTAATCCGGTGGTGGTGGTGGTGGTGTGCGGCGTGACCACCCTTACTGCGCATGCGCAAACCCTTTCAAAAAAGAAAATACTAAACCTCCTCTCCCCCCTCTCCTCTAGGCATCCCTCCCCGCGGCAACCACACCCTCACTGCGCATGCGCCTCCCCTCCTCTCTTCCCCTCCTACGCTCCCCCCCTCTCTCCTCTAGGCATCCCTGCCCGCGGCGTCCACACTCCCACTGCACATGCGCGTCCCCCCCCTCTCTCTCCTCTCCTACGCTCCCCCCCTCTCTCTTCTAGGCATCCCTGCCCGCGGCGTCCACACTCCCACTGCGCATGCGCGTCCCCCCCCCCCCTCTCTCTCGTCTCCTATGCTCCCCCCCCTCTCTCGCCTCGCGACGCCGACGCTGGCAGCGTCTGCTAGCGAGTTTCTTGGTTGAAAAAACCGACTGCTCGCGCTGCACAACCGTTCACTGGCCACCCCGTATATATGGCACTGGATCTTGACCTGCAAGGTGGTGCCGGGTGGGAGATTTCTCCTGTGCGTTGTCGAATGATAAATAATAAAAATTCGCAGCGTGCGCATTAACTAAAAGCGGACTGCGGGTCTTCTGTCTTCTGTCGGAGTCTTCTGTCTCTCATTGCCCATTAGCAGCGATTGGCATGTTCCAGTAGGAAACACCGCTCCATCACTGCGTGCTTTTGCGCCTCCCCAGTTTTCTCTTCTGCGCAACGCTGCGATGAGCGCCAGCATCAACGCCGCCGCCAGTGTAAGCGTTAGCGCCCGCTGCACGCATCTACACATGGTTCCCTTTAGCGGGAGATGGTGCAATTTTTCATTTGACTGCTGTTGCATTCGGTGCTTTGCCCTTGCAGAGAAACTGTGTCTTTTCATGTCATTACCCGTGAATCGTGTTCGTCATACACACATGTCCTCCTATGCCAATTTCAGCATATACCAAGTTATGGACACCACCAGGAGAGTGCCAGACCGTAGGCGGCGAGATAGAGGTGCACAGATAAAAACTGTCGAAGTGTCCTTGTTTGCTAAGAAATATTGGTGCATCTAATAAAAAACTTTCAGTTGCGAGTCAGCGCTCGTCTGTGTCCCTTCTGTCTTCCGTCTTGGTCATTTTTCGCGCTGTACCCAATATGCTTATAACATGTATTGTGTTGACTGGAGTAAATGGCTACATGCGTTTCAGTTTTTTTTCTTCGAGGGGTCCTAACCACTTTTCCTAGTAATCATCGAATGACCTCCGTATCTGAGTTATTTGCCTCACTTATTGATCGCGGCGAAAATTTTTCGAATCCTGCAACAAAGAGCGGAAAGACAGGGATTGGTCGCATGCTTCAAGCACTTTCTCTCTTCTTTCGCCCCGACAAGCACGCTGGAAGCTACGCAGGGAGGTTTGACAAGGAAGAAAGAATCTACGTCACGAACGCGTCATGACCCTGAGCGCGTCATGAACACGATTGCTCTTTCCCGGTGTGATTCCGGCGCACGCTAGTGCATCTACTGTGAAATTATAGCACACTATGGAGCACGCGGCGCTTGACATTTGTCGGAACCCCGTTGCAGAAAGCGCATTTCATTCAAACACCGCTCGTTGTTTATGCCGGATACACCCGACAGCAAAAGTTTACGGAACGTGGTCTTCACAGCAAATGGAATTTTTTGTTCTGTTATTGAATGACGCTTCTAATCTAGTGGGTAACTGTGTCGGTTGCAATAACTACTGCAGGCTGGAAAGTTTGACTAGGGAGCTATGTCTCAAATAATGCGGGAATGTGCGTTTTTCTGAAATTTCACATCCCGCGAACTTTTGCTGTTGGTTGTACATGCCAATAGCAGGAATTTGTTGTTTCACAAAATATCTGTTGTATCACAGCTCTCTGAAGAGTGTTTACTGGACTGAGAGAAAGGGCACTTGAGAAAATGGAAACATTGCACTTCGCTTGTGAAGTCTGTGTTTACTGGACTAAGAGAAGGGACTTTGAGAAAATGGAAACATTGCACTTTGCTTGTGAACTCTAGAGTGTTTACTGGACTAAGAGAGGGCGCTTGAGAAAAATGGAAACATTGCACTTCGCTTGTGAAGTCTGTGTTTACTGGACTAAGAGAAGGGACTTGAGAAAATGGAAACATTGCACTTTGCTTGTGAACTCTAGAGTGTTTACTGGACAAAGAAAGGGCGCTTGAGAAAAATGGAAACATTGCACTTCGCTTGTGAAGTCTGTGTTTACTGGACTAAGAGAAGGGACTTGAGAAAATGGAAACATTGCACTTTGCTTGTGAACTCTAGAGTGTTTACTGGACTAAGAGAGGGCGCTTGAGAAAAATGGAAACATTGCACTTCGCTTGTGAACTCTCCTTAGAGCGCAGGATTGCAAGATTTGGCTGAGCTGTTTGTTCGCAGGGAAACTCTGATTTCCGCTGTATCTACTTTTTTCATCAACCGTCAAGGTGGTTTGGACCTGATTAAAAGCGGGTCAGACGCATGAAGCTCTCTTCCAGTGGATTACAGTGTGTACATCGCGTAGAAGTATTTTCACTCGAAGGTAGGGTAGCTTGCTGCCATTTGTCTAGTATGTGTGGTGTATATGCAGAGTTGGCCTAACTTCGTTCAAAATATTTCTTGTTGACGAAGTAAACCCACCATTGTAATTTATCATACACATTGGTGTAGCTTCAAATAGTCTGTTTTTCCTGTCTGATTTCATTCGACACATAGGGACAAATGTTAAAATTCTCTGGACACCGGGGCCATATTTGCTATAAAAACCTGCTCTCGTCCCAACAAAGAAGTTCTGAGCTCATTATCTTTTGCCATCTGGGGATTGGCTTTTAGTCGGGTTGTGCCGTAAAATTTGTGAATGCTCGCTGTTGCGGCAAGTAAACAATGTTACTAAACTAATGGCTGTACAGAATGTACAAAAGAAAGTGTAGATATCATGCAATGAAAGCACTATTTCATGGAGTGGAAATAAAATTTCTTCACGCATAAACTAAGTCCGTTTGGTCCCAGCGATAGGGGCCCTTAGTCCAGGGCGTTAGAGGCCTTGGGCGCTGAGTGAGCCCGCTTGACCAGCTGTCTCTGGAGCTCCTGGCTATATAGAGCTGAACAGAACAGCCTGGCATGAGGCTAGGTGGGGTTGGGGATTAAATGCAACCACCGGAATAAATTGGGTACCCCAGGTATAAAGTGTGATATATGGTGGCATGTTCGCCCCAATAAAGTGCATGTGCATATGCAGTTAATTTTCAAAGGTGCACAAATACGCCTTTGTCTGTAGTCATCACCAAAATGACAACTCCTTTTCTGGCTAGTTTATAGAGGGGCTCGTTCAGCGTTCTTTCTATAGTCAGTAATGTGGCGTCATTAGGAAAGAGTGCAGCAGGTATCTGTGTTCGACACCCGTATGCAAGCTCGAGGTCCTCGTAGGGCACTCGTTTGAGCCATAGCGTAGATTCATGATTTCCGGGCACGGACTCATAGACAGGGGGCCCATATTAGACCGACTAATCAAAATGGCTGATTGGGCGAGTTGATTATTCATGATGGCACCTGAAATACAAGCGCGTAACTGTACTCAGGGACAGAAAAAGACAGGGACAAGCGCAACTTGGCAGGACAACTGTGGTTCCTAAACATAAAGATGACCAATCGTGAATCACTATTGAAGCTCTGAGCGTTGCGCGTGGTCACCTGTCTTATGTGAATAAACCCTCAATGGCCGTGTTAGATCAGAAGCTCCCGCTTTTGAAGAGCGGCACATGCCGCTAGAGTTAATCCTTTTCTAGAGGGCAATCCAGCCTTTGGCTAGGTGTGGCAACTATTTCTTTTTTTCATTTTATGGCTCTTATGTTTACATTGTGTTCTCATCTCGGATGTTGTTCCGAAAAATTTATCTGTCGGCATATATATTTTATTGCTTTCCATATAAGCTTTCAGCTGGTAATGCGCTTGTCCCTCTCTTATTCTGTACCTGTGTAGTTACATGCTTGCATTTCAACTAGACTGACTCGGTACTGTTTGTCTGGATATGTTTCACCACCGATTCACCACCTGGGATACCCATCTGTATCAGTATGCAATGCGTGCCACTTGAGAGTCAGTATTTATTTGGTACGAATGGCCCCCCGTCGTCAAGGCCACCGTAAGAATATCCATCTCGATAGAACACGGAAAGGCTAACATATAACACAGAAAACGCGACACGAGTCATCGTGAAGGCCGTTTAATAAAGTTCAATTTCTTTCTCTCGACAAAACAAAATAGTGTCGTGAAAAAAAGAAAGACATTGGCCGTATTCACAAACGCTCCTCGACTCGAAACTCGATTTCAGTGGATCCTTGAGGACTGTTTCGCGTTGCGATTTCTGCAACGCGAGAAGTCTCAAGGATCCCTTGAGGACGAGTTTCGAGTCGAGGAGCGTTTGTGAGTACGGGCCATTATCTCTTACTCCATACAATCACAACAGACAAGGGGAAGGACGTGAAAGAGCACGCAAGCGAGATTGTGATTAGGTCACGAGACAAATGCCTCATAAACGTAAGTTTTCCATATGTATGATCGCACAAAACACCCACGCACAAACTCGTAGGAGTATGCGAATATTCTAATATTCTCAAAAGATAATTGAACAGGGCCCTACTCGATTCGGTTATCGTATCAAATGGTCGTCGTTTGCGAATGTGAATATTCTTTGAATATCTTTCAAAAAATCTCACCGTTTCTACTGCACTCAAGTGAACGTTCAAAGGTTTACTGCATTACACTGTAGCAAACAGGAAACGAACCCTTAAAATGCTCTTCTTTCTTTTGTCATTCTTAATGCATGACAGCTGTTACAACATTGGCAGAACAGAAGTACAAAAACATTACAGCAGCACAATTTGGTGAAACTAGACTGTCAAGAAAAAACTTTGTTCATTTCAGTGGCTAAGCGCTGATCGTCGGTCCCATTAAGCTGGCGTAAATGTCTCTACTTACCCGCAAATTTACATTCCCACTAATTATGTACTGCTGCGCAAGAGAACATATAATGGTGTCAATAGTTCCAGTGTTGAACTTATCTGCTATTGTCATCTCGCACAAATTTTAATTCGCCATTAGTGCATTCCAAAAACGCCTTGAGTGCTGTTACTAAAAAGAGCGCAGTTGTTTGCAGCTCTAACACGTCCCGGAATGCTGGCTGGACATTCTGTCGTGCATTGTAGCCGTCAGCGTTGTGGTGTTTGCATATTCGACCCGCTATTACCGTATGACGTAACAGGTTAATGAAAAATGTCATCGACATCATCAGCCTCTTATGTCACTGTAGGAAGAAAGCCTATAGCAATGTTCTCTGACCCATCCTTTCCTGCGCGAGGTCCGTCCATTTTATGTCTCCAAATTTCCTAATTTTTTTCGATCCGTGCAACCCTTCGCCGGCCTCGGCCGCTCTTCGCGTTTCTTGGTATCCATGCCGACGATCCAACTGATCATCTCTTATATGTCCTTCTCATGAAGTGACCAGCCAAGGCCCATTTTTGCTTATATCTACTGAAATATCTGCAACCCTTTTCTTTTTCCTGATACTCTCTGCTGTCTTCCTACCTAATGGAGTTAGGCCCATCATTTTTCCTTTCCTCACACACTGGGTGGTCGCTACCTTCACCTCTTCAACTCCAGTTTCTTTGTTAGCCTGCAGGTTTCGGTCCATATGTAAGAACTGGCCAAATACAATGGTATCTGACCGCATCGACAGTTGCGCTTGGGATTCCAGTGTCATGATCGGTTTTGGTTTTATTCGAAGTACGGAGATTTAGATTCAACTAGAACAGTTCGAGCAAATGTCCTCAAACAACCTTCATTGTGTCATTAGTAGAGGCCGGATTTTTAGGCACTAAAAATCGTGTTTTAGGCGCCAAAAATAGGCAGGAAAAACACAGTTTTAGGCCCCTAAAATCGTAAATATAGGCACAATAAATTTTTACAAAAACTTAAATTTTCGAATAAGGACGTGCGCGACCTGGTCTACGACAGGAAAGCAAACAAATGTTATATTTTATGATTGTACAAAGGCGTTAATGATTTAACATAGCCATGCAATGGTCCCTTTTCGGGCACGGTTTCCAGAACACGGTCTCTCCTTTTATTGTCCGGAATGGTAAGTTAAGTGTCCACCATCGAATAAACACGCTCCTGGGTCTGCTTCTTTTCGGCATGGCTGGAAAGGCAGCACAGGATTCAATAGCCAGACCGCTAAAAGGCCAGAAGGGTCTGTTAGCCTTGTATTGGCCGGGTCTAATAACGCAGAGTCAATTTCTCCTCTTTGTGTGAGCACCATAAAGGGCCCCTTACCAGGTTTGAAGGTTTCGAGCTAGAAGTGTAATGCATGCACTGCGCTAACGATCACGTCTGCCAAGAATTGCAACGCTACGCTCACCGGAAGGAGGTGAAATGTCAGACTGAATGCCTCGTGCCCTTTATCTCACGGGCGCGCGCACCAATGTGGGTGAGGTGAAGTTCAACAAGGAATGGTCCTGTGTATGTCACAGTAGTACATCAAACTGCGAGAATTATTCGAGGCTACATGTGTAATTTGTGGAATCTGTTGCTTGAATAGAAGAATGAAAGTTAATAAATATTAAAACATACAAACGGAATGTGTGGGCATTTTTCTTTAGTTTTTTCTTCGAATCGAGAGCGATGCGAGACTTAGCTGCCTATATTTCTTTTGTGTTCGTGTTCTCGCCGTTCCCGCGTCGTGCCGGCGCCAGCCCTGACAACGTTTAGCATGTTTTTGGTGCACCGTCCCTTACAGCAGTTCCAGCTGTGCGACGCGTTGTGTCGTGGTAAGGATACAGGATCCATGCCAGCCTCTCCAAACGCATAGACGGATCCATCCCACAGAAACAGGCAGTACACTATAGAGCGAACGCCGAAACGATACAACACCGCTTGTGCGCACGATCTGGCTTGGGCATGTCATGTGCACCTAGTGTAATCTTGCGTGCGCATGGCGTGTTGATGCGTCAACGTCATGTGATCTTCCGGCTCCGAGTTTCTCTGATATCGACGAGGGCAGGGAAGGAATTTGGCTTGCGAGTGGCAAAGGTTTCAAGCTCACCAACCAGAATCATGCTTTCGCGGCTCCTAATGAACCAATTAAAAAGTTCTTGTGGTACAAAGCTCTTCATTGGGCACGCGAACACTTCCAGTATCTGACTAAAATTTCTCATGTGACCTGGTGAAGCGCCCTTTAAGAGTAAATTACAAACGAAACAAAAGCCATGTGCACATCTGATTTTTTTTTACCTACTTTCTATTTTCCCCTGACGGCACTCCATGTTTTCGCATTCGCTCTCCATATTCCTGCTGCTGCGCGCAGACACCTCCTGTTTTCTGCCCCCCACCACGCCCAAGTCTTCAAGGAGGTGCTTCAGTTTCATGGCAACACTGGACTGGAAAACCGGCTGTAAAAGCCGCCCGCCATGTCCTCGGCCATAGACGCCACTCTCCTCTTCTTCCCCTTTCCTCTTCTCACCTTTATTTTCCTCTCCCCATTCCACTGCACACGCTGGGACGTGCTCCCATTTAGGGTTGCAGAAATAGCGTCTTTTCCTCTCCCCTCCTCCAACCGCTCGCGCCATGTCAGTGCTGTGAGGTAAGGTGGCCGGCGCGTCCCATTTCACTGCTGCTACCGGTTGCTTCCCGGATGTTTGTTGAACTAGGGAACTAGGTTGTTGCACCCCATAAAGTTCCGAAACGTCAATTTTGCCCGGTAACATGAATTATGGTCTCAAACTGTACTCGAAAGCAAAATTTGAGGCTAAATAGCGTTCATATAGGCACCAATTTTTAAAATAGGCATTTATGGGCACTTATAGACATTTAGGCACAAACCCCAAAAATAGGCATTTATAGGCACTATAAAAACACTATAAAAGCCCTCCTTTACACCTAATTCATGCTCATATATCAAAGTGGCGCGATAGGAACGCAAGGAAAAAAATAGGCATTTGCCTATAATCCGGTCTCTAGTCATTAGAATTGGCAACAATATTGATTTTCTTGTCTTTGGTGGCATGCATATGGTCTTGCCAATGCAGAGTTTTCTTTTCCTTCACTTTTTGTTGTCACCCTTTTTTTTATTCTGCCTCTACCTCTTTCACGTGATAGTTTCGTATGTCACTAAGCTTACTTTTCTAGGTCGCTTCTGACATCTGAGCAAATTCTGCTTTGTTTTTGTCGTAGTTAATTTCATCCGTTGTCGTTTGTTTTAAGTCTTTAGTGGTTTAAGATAGCTTGCTTAGTTCTTCTGTTAGTACTTTAACTCCACTGAGAAGCGCTGCTTCAGAAATTGCTCTAGTCCCGGTTTCGTTCATATCCTCTATGTCATCATTTTCTTTTTATAAAAGCATTCTACATGTTGTCCGTTCCAATGCTGAATTCCTTGGCTTGTAACATAATAAGATAAATAAAAGGCGGCTGCCAACACATTCAGCTCCTCCCAATAGAATAATGAATGCGTTTGCGGTATTAGAGGACTAACTTTTCTTTCTTCAATATTGTGGTGGCATACAGGACGCAGGTAAGAGTTGAAAACAAGTGAACATAGTGATAAAGATGGCATCACATCGCCTCAGATCACCCAACCACCTCTAGCGACTCTCTTTCTTGACTAAGTTACAACGCGAGCCTTCCTTGTCGGAGAAAAAAATAAAAAAAAATAAAAACCGAGGCGCGTCATTTAAAGTACAAGCTCTCACATGCACACATGTAAACAATCACACACAGGCGCATCATTTCATGTCATCAACAGCTAATTACCAAGTCCTTGCGGCCTTCCTCACCCCAAAGGTACCCACACCTACGTTTGCACTTGGAGAGGAGTTGAAACGGAGGCATATACAAAATAAATAAACAACAAACCACTAAGTCTCACGCGAAGTCCACGTAAAGTCACTTTCGCACATCCTATAGCGTGAGACGAGAGAATCCACAGCGCATGAGTGCAATGGCCTTGTGGGCAGCAGACACAACCACTATGCTGTTCATTTAAAAGATGTGCGAGTGTCACACCAACAAAGACCACAAGCAGTTGCGCCAACACCTAGGAGTTTCTTTACGTGGAAAATGAAGTACGGCTTCGATCATCCCGAGCTTCCCTCAGGAAGTTGAAATCAAAGCCGTATTGCACACGGTGTATACTGCCCAAAAATGCTTGTCTGTCTATGATATTACAGTGTGAAGATTATGGGCAATGCCCAATTCATATAAATCGCTTCTCTGACGGCCAACGAAAACCATGCGCTGAACTGACTGCTTCAAAATCAAATATTTGCGTCACGCATTATAATGTCGATCACGACTGCGTGTGCCTTCGACTGGATAGCTCGACCGCAATTGGCTCCTTTCAGCAGCTTTTCGCGCATGAGTCAATGGCGGCCGAGGAATTCGATTTGGATTGGTCTCCGCGGCGATCAAAAGTGTATTGCATGTCACCAATGCACAAGTTATGTCTGCTCTCCCCATAAAACCATCGTCGTTGCGTGTTGGGTTTTCCATAGCGGTCCAATCGCCATCGTTACCACGCGTCCCTTTCTTGGTCCCCGTCCACACCATCGTCGTCGACCGCTACGTGGACGGACTCCGATTCATCGTCAGAAGCCGCATCCCTGATCCGTTCCTCGTGCAGGGAAACGTCACCGTCGTCGTCAACGCGAACGTCACCACCACCGGCACTGGCGTCATCGTCGTCGTCCGCTCGCTCTCTTCTGGAGGTCCGTCTGCTGTCCATTTGTGAGGCGGAATCCTCATCCTCGCATCCAGTGACGTCAGGATCACTGAAGTCGTCCTCGGCTGAGTTGCAGCAGTCCCGCTGCTGCTGCTGCTGCTGGCGTTGCTGCTGGACTCCTTCCGTTCTGACATCACCATCATCGTCGCATCCACGTTCCTGGAGTTCGGGACGCACCAGAAAGCCCATGGGTTGCTGGACTACGGGGGGGAAACCACTCGCCGTGGTCGTTGCCATTGGTAACTGCCGCGGCGTCATGTGTTTCGCCTTTTCCCGTGAGCCTCCGCGAGACGCCAGGAGACTCTCGATGCTGAAGGCGGACGACTTGCCTCCGCCATTGCCGCCGCTGACGAATATGCCTCCGCCAGGTGGAGTAGTGGTCGCTAGCAGCGTCATGAAGCGGTACGCTGGAACGTCTGACGAGCTGTCATCCGCAGATCTGAATAAATGGATAAAACAAAAGTGGTGATGCTGATGAGCATACTTCAATAACCGATTTCCAATAAATAAATTAGTCGGAAAGTTGACCAATAGTGCAATTTCAGAAGCAATAATTAGTAGCGGTGATCCAATCACTGACGTCTTTCCCTACTCACAAACCATTGCCTATGTAATATTTGTGAGACTTTCTCTGACTTGAGCTTAGGGGGCGCCGAAAGTGACGTAGAGCTATAACGAACCTTTTAAACACATTTCACGCATTACCAATGAAACATTAAGTACAAAGATGGATGAACATTTAGAGATAATTTGAAATGGTTAAGCTTCTCGGCTGTAAAACTGATAGCTGGGTGAGTTGGTATGAATTCATGTTTAAAAATTTTTGTAGCGCGCACAAAAGACGGGGACGCACAGAAAGAAGATACAAATGAGTACTAAATCACACCTGTTTTGTTTGTTGAAAAGGGCTAAACATATAAGCACAAATAATGAGCACAAAGCAATCCTGGAGCAAGTCATGAGGCATATGGTCAGCATGCAACAGGTTAAACAAAATTTTAAAAAGACATTTTTTATGAGTAAGCGCCACCGAAGGGTAACTGATACATTTTTCCGACGCCTACTTATATGAAACGCTTCCGTGACTTCCCGTGTAAGTTCATCATTATGAGCAAACAAAAACGTCTGTGCCGCAGAAAACGGGATTACCTTCAGGGAACAGCCTGAACAGGGCAAAAAAGCGCTGTGCAGGTATGCCTTACGTTCATCATTTTTCTCATGCATTGAAGAATGTTGACAGCAGGTATGACATTGAAGTTGTTTTCAGCGCTCCTATAAAGGTTCACCATTTGTGCCAGGCTGTTGCCAAAACTTTTACCATAAGGGAACGAAATTGTAGTTGTGGTTTGAAAGAAGACACGAAGTTCAGAAAATGCAGAAAAAGGTGTTGTTTACTGGATAGCGCTAACTTGTGAAAATATTTATATTCGACAAACAGGTCGCTGCATCAACACATCTAAAAGAGCATGCAAATTTTCTGGGGAAAGAAACCTCTTCTCACTTGTCTAGTAATTGTAAATTGTTAGTGTAATCTTCTTTACTTTGACGCAAACATTTTGTTTGCTAAAATGATAAATTTACACGTGAGGTCACGGGAAGCGTTTCATATAAGTAGGTACGGGAAAAATGTATCTGTCAACCTTCGATGGCGCTTACTGATGAAGAAATGTCTTTTCAAAGTTTTGTTTAACCTGTTGTATTCTGCCCATATGCCATATGACTTGGACCGCGCATGCATTGTGCTGAGTATTACTGCTTACATGTTTAGCCTATTTCAACAAATAAAACATTTGTGAGCTAGCACTTTTTTGTACCTTCTTTTTTTGTGTCCCCGTCTTTTCTGCGTGCTACAAAAATTTTAAACATGAATTCCCGACCGTACTTCCACTCCATTATTTCGCCATATTGTTACGAAAACGTCATTTCTTGAGACGCTGGGAACATAGTATGTGAGTCGTTCGACAGGCATCGTTATTTTGAGAAATAAATTCTTTTTTCCAGGAAAAAAAAGACATTTTCCTTCATTTGTTGTCCTTTTATATCTAGACAATGCATACGTACGGTACAACGATCTACACTGACAAACCTGATGCTACTATAGCTAATTTAGCAGTGGATTGCAGATCCCCTCAACACACACTGCGGTAACAACTAATAGTAGCCATAACCAAACTGGTGCGGGGACTCCTAGAAGGCATTCTCGAATTGTATAGGCAAGCATTTTAGGCGCAACACTGCACATACGTAGACCTCTACAAGGAGTTATCTTTAAAGTTTTGTCGCGTTATCATTTTGGTGCAAGCCGCATTGAGCACAGGTCATATGTCCATCATTAAGTGTGTTTATTTTGAGCGTTGCATGTGCTTTACACGCGCGTTTGAGAGTTGCGTGTGATCCCCTCGCCGTGCATCGTGTATGTTTCAGTGCTTTGCACTGGGCACTATGCTACCATGTTTCCGTGTTAGCTTTTTCTGCAGTTTATACCAACCTGGACGGTGGAACCACGTCTTGCCGCTGGGGCGGTTCGAAGCGAGCCCGGGACAGGACTTCGATGACGTCGAAGCCGAGCGTCTCCAATAGGCGGAATGCCTCTGGGCCAACCAGGGCCCGTGGTTCCTTGGTCGGGTTGGTGTTCCATAGTTCGGTTAGCGATTGCTCGACGGTGTCTCGTAGGCTGGCGAGGTTCACGCCAGGCTTGAGGCGGGCCTGAGGAAAACGAGTGGTGGAAAATTAATCATTAGGTGAACGGTTATGATAGCAGCAAATAATCGAAATGTGATTACTTCGCGAAAACCGCATATTTCGCGCTGCGACGCACAACTGCTCTGCCGTAGCGAAAAAAAAACTGTGATTTTCTTCTTTTTTTTTTTTTTGCTGTTTCTAAAAATATCAAGTCTGAAGAAAATTGGCCGATACACCAGCGTAAAGGAGCTAGTGCTATTGTTTATCAGATTCTAGGGTTTTACGTAGCAAAACCAGAATATGATTATGAGATATGCCGTAGTGTGGGCCTCCGGATTAACTTTGACCACCTAGGGTTCTTTTGAAGTGCACCGAAACTTAACTACACAGGTGTGCTTGCATTTCGCTGCCATCGAAACGCCGCCACCATGGTCATTATTATAACAAGTTAGGCTTCCACAGTGAATATCTATTGGTGATATGCATCTGCAATGTTAAAACCCCCAACATCCTTCTATCACAGAGTCATTCTGGCAAGTGAAATTCTGCAAATCAAATACGCACACTACGCCATTTGTCGTCGTCTTTAGTGAAAGAAATGAACACATGTTTCGGAATGTCCCACATCATTCCATGTCTGATGTTGGATGTGGTATACAAGGGTGTTGCGACTCGCAATATATACGAGCTCATAATCATTGAACAAGATTTATATCCAGCATGACGTTCGCATGGTATTATTGAAGTTTTCGTATTAAAAATTGTGGGCAGCTTGCACTAGTGAAGCAAGGCTGAACTAACAGCGGAGCTTGAGGCCAACCCTAGATTATTAGCAAGGCCGTAATTAGCAAGGCCTTATTTAGCATGGTCTCAATTATTCAACGCTTAATCAGAAGGTCTTATTGAGTGCGGTCCCAAATAGCATAATTTTGATTAGTAGTGCTCAATTAGATGGTCCTAGTTAGCACAACCCTGTTTAGCAAAGTCTTAATTGGCACTGTCTTGTTTGCACGATTCTAATTACCATGACTTTAATTAGCAAGGACCTCTCTCTGTCGGTTTCTCTCATTTCACTTATCTTTAGAATCTTTCACTGTTTTCTTTAGAAGACACACACATTGTAGAAATGTCTATATTTCAAATCTATCGTGTCAACCCCAGCAGTTCAGAACACTTGTGCAAAGAATCACACGGACGGCGACAGATCAAGACGACACACAGCGCTCTGTGTGTGTATATATGCGATCGCGTGCAGTAAACACCAAGTTGATAGTAGCGCTGTGTCCCGTCCGGATCTGTCACCGTCCGTGTGATTCTTAACGCTGCTGTCCCGAAACATGCACTACCAACAAGCCCATGAGTCTGTACTTTTAAATCTCAATGGGCGTGTTGGCCACAGCCCTTATTATCCGCCAAATTACTAGGCGATACAGAAAAATGCACTATAACAATTCTCATTTCTCGAAGTGTTTCTATTTATAGCCAACAATAAAGAAGATGGAAAATAGGACGAAGAGAGGACGCGCCGGCCGATTGTTTGCGTTAGACGCGCTAAGCACAACTTAGTTTTCTGGTGATGTCAAACGGCGCAAAAAAAAAAGCTTAGACAGCTCCGCTATTAAAAAGAAACCGCCAGGTCTGCGCGGAACGCGCAGCACACTCACAGCGAAAGCTGGAGGAGCGGCCTTTCGAGAGCCTTTTTTTTTAAACACTATTGGGCCAACAACTACTACCACACTTGCATGGTACCCACTACGCCATAAATCATGATAACTTTTTGTAGTACGGAAGCGTCCACCAGGGTTGCCGTTGGTGGCTACTTTGCGCCAAATTGGCTACTTTTTGACCCCGTCTGGCGACAAAAACTTGCAGTTGGCGCCATGGCTATTTTCTGGCTACTTTTAAAGTGCTGATTTGGCGCATTAGGTAGCCATTTTTTCTCATTTTTGCAGACGAAACACATTGTTTTTAAGCTTTTCTCTCGCTTCAGAGGATGCGTACGGTCGTCCTCCACCCACCACTAGGCTTGGTGCGCATCGAGGCACCCTTACGCGACGCTTAGGGCGTCTCCAAATACGGAGTGGCGAAGTTGCGTGCATGGTGACGAACGCGTGCCCAGCTCGGTGCTCAAGCTTCCCGCTATCTATTGTGATGCTATGCGCAAGTTTTACAAATAATTTTGATGCGCAGTGAGTGTTCTTGTGTAAACTTGGAAAAACAGACATCTGCAACAAAATTTAGCTGGCCTGTTCATCTACATCCAGAATTTGGTTTGTAGTTTCAACAAAAAGCTGCTTTAACTTACATGTTCCTACTGACTTGCTGGCTGGAATATTCTAATATAACTTTGCGTCTGGCAAGAACTCATATTTTCTACATAAAATATATGCACGCGTTATGAATTTATCATAATTCGCTCACTTAATTTATTTCCAACTAATCGGTGGCTTTCTATGGTCTACTTATTCAAAATGCTATTATTTATTGATCAATACTGAAGAATTTGCTCATAATACCACTTCTGTTCCATTTGGCTACAAATTTGGCGATAATATTAAATGGCATGGCTACTTTGGCTACTTTTGGCTTGAGTTCTGGCTCCTTTTCAAGTCCACCCAACGGCAACCCTGGCGTCCACTATGCCATTATTCGTCAATTTTCAGAGAAGTGTGGTACCCGCTATACACTTGTAAGGCGTTATGTGCACTCTCTTGATGCTGTGGCTGACGACGATGAAGAATTATGCCTGAGGCTTTTGTCATGGGTTGGAGCATTCAACGACCCACTCATTACGCAATTCACATTGTGTGACACCTGGTTGTTACTTTACTGTTCAAAAACGCTCTATTGAATAGGTTAACGTGATTCCTTCCCCGACATGAAGCCTGCATAGGTTCTGTTTGCCGAGGATTTGCACGCAACGGCGTAGCTCAGTGGTACAATACTGGGCTGCCACACATAGGGCCCGGATTCGAATCCCATTCTACCTCGGTATATTTTATTTATTTAGTTTTCTTTCTTAATTCGCGCGATAGGTGTTACGGATACCGGCGGCGGTGGCGGCCACGGCGGTGGCGGACAACTACGACGCCAATACCGGCCCTTGTGATCTCGTAAAAGCTTTCGCTGTAAAAATAATGCCCGATATTGACCCAACAAAGCTGCAGGCTACCTGCTGGAGCCTCTTGGCCTGCCTCTCGAGCTGCTTGCGTAGTTTCTTTTCCCGGCGGTCCCTCTCTCGTCGCACAATTTCCTCAGGCGGGATGGGTTCGCCTGAGCAAGTCTGAGGGTGTGCATTGTGCGCTGGCCGACCGGGTCCCTTCTTGGTGTTCTCCTTCTTGCGCCACTTGGCCCGACGATTCTGGAACCACACCTGCGGCACAGAATTGACAGAGGCGGGGAGTTTAGAAACTGCGAAGACTGACACTACTGCATGCTCCCGTTTAATGTAAAAAAATCACCACTTTCTGGCCTTTGTGACCAGCGGAGGCTCGACGGAAGCGCTCAGATTTATGGCGCTGCCAATGAACTTCTGTCTCCTACTGTAAATCCCATTTTTTATCCGTTTAAATGAGCACTATAAACAGCTAAACAGCTATGTAGAGTCGTATTAAATAATGACGGTTCTAAAACACTGAAGACGACCACGTTTATTTCGACAAGAGGCTTGGGAAAAGAATTAAGGCGCACAGAACAAAAATAGATAACTCGATTAAGTGCCCGCCCCAATCAACCTCTAAGGCGGTTTCAAAATAGATTCCGATGACCCATATTCAATCCCTCATTCATTTTGCCGTGTTCAAAAGAGGTTGGGGTTCTATTTAAAAGTGGGCCGAGAACTTAATGAAATCGGAATGTTTCCACTAACACAGCTGAGTTCTAGCTGTCAAAATGCAAAAAAAAGAGGGTTGGTTATGCACCTAAATACGTCGACGAGAAGTTGTGGAAAATATGGTGATATAATACGGAACTACCGATTCCCAGCTACACGCCATAGTACAATTATTTCGTTGGGGGATAATGCTTACAATGCACGGCAGAACTACGCACTACCGGCACAACACAGATATTTTACTCGGCCTACCACTTCGATCCTGCACTGGAATCACCGTAAAGCCGCTGCCTGTAAGCGACAACGGAAGAAATGCAACGACGAGCCACGTGTTCACGGCTGCCGCACGGATCGCCCGAGATTATCTACGCCAACAGCCATCATCGACACGGACGGATCTCGGCGCATGCGTCCAGCCATGGGCGCGCCTCCGGGACCCACCTATAAGTTCGCCACTCGCGGGCGCGGCGGCCACAGGGCACGGCGGCACCCTAGCGATGCGGTTCCCTAACCACTTCGTTTTCATCGTGCAGGTGAGGAAACGTTTTGGTAAATGTATCCGCTCAAGTGGCCGCTGTTTGTTGGTGTTGCCGTGCCCTCGGCTGTGCGACTTGGCGTATGACTGCGCATTGTTCCTCGGAAGACTGTTGTTGCTGGGGGGGCGATGTAGAGATCAATCCCGGGCCTGAACTTACTCAAATTATGAAACAGCTGAAAGAAATTTCAACGGATATAAAGGAAATCAAGGAAAAAAGACTAGTCGATATCGACAACAAACTAGATGCTCTGGGAGCACTCGAAGAAAAACTTATTTTCTGCCAAGACCAAATTTTTTCCATGACTAGCACAATCCAAACACTCGAGAAACGAATTGAGGATCTTGAGAACCGCAGCCGACGGTCAAACTTAATCGTTTACGGCCTAAAAGAAACGAAGGATGAAACAAGCGAAAAACTTGAACGCGCTGTCAATAACGATATCATAGAAAGTATTCTTGAGCTGGAGCCGATTCAGATTGAAAGGATTCACAGGCTAGGCAGGCCCGCACCCAACAAAATAAGGCCAGTTATTATGAAGCTTTTCGATTCGAGGCAAAAGGCGGAGATTCTAAAGAATGGCTTCAAACTCAGGGATACTGATCTGTCTATAGGAGAGGATTTTTCTCGCAAAACTCGTGAAATCAGAAAAAAGCTGTGGGACAGTGCAAAAGCCAACCGGGAAAAAAAGGACAAAGTAGCGTTGGCATACATGAAGCTGTATATTAACGACATCGCTTATGTGTGGGACGATGTAAAGAATGAGAGGGTACCTTTGCAAAAAAAACGACGACACAGTAAATCGTTCAAAGGCGAGACGAAACGCTCAATCGAAGAAATAACAATACTAACCGTAAACGCCCGCACCATAGTAAATAAGACTTCATGCCTCGGACAATTACTGCTAGATCAAGAACCACACATCGTAGCTATCACCGAAACGTGGCTGACGCCGGATATCTTCAATGACGAAATCGCTCCTCCTGACTACGCAGTAATCCGGAAAGATCGGCCCACGCGCGGTGGTGGCGTAGCCCTACTGATAAGCAAGTCTATTCCTTTTGTCGCTCTTCCTGATGTTTTGAGCGCTGAAGCGGTATTCTGTATAATTATTTGCGATGGGATTAACATAGTTACCGGGTGTGTCTACAGAAGCCCTCTTCTGGGAATGATTCTATTATAGCGGTTCAAGAATTTCTTCAAGGTTATGCTCACAACTCTCGCATAATTGTCATGGGGGACTTCAACCTTCCTGATATAGACTGGAACACCATGCAGTACACGTCACATTCATCAGAGACACTTATTGATTTAATTCTAAATTTCGGTCTACAGCAGATGGTTTTAGAACCAACAAGAATAACAGAGGAAACGAAAACAATTCTTGACCTTATTATGATTAGTGGCCAATTTCCGCCAAATGATGTAGTCGTAAATGTCGTCCCAGGGATTTCTGATCACCATATACCAATCTGTAAATTGAAGCTAGGATTTAGCATAACATCGCGATCAACAGTAACAACTGTCCGAAACTTTCATAAAGCTGATGATGCTAGCATTCTCGCCTACTTGGCTCACGAATTCGATAAGTTTTCAACCTTGGCTGTCAATCCATTGACTGATGTGAATCGCATTTGGTCGAGCTTTAAGGCTATTGTCACATTTTGTACTACCAATTTTATCCCCCTAAGGGCTAAAAGGCAACGCAAACATAATCCGTGGGTGACACGCGAAGTATTGCAGGCCAAGCGTAAAGTGAAAAGGCTACGTTATGTTATAAAAAAAAAGGCAAAAATTCAGTGCGCGTGTCTAACCTGGCAAGTGCTATGGCAGACTTCAAGAGAAAGGCAAAACTTGCTAAAGAATATTATTTCGCCACCGCACTACCAGACTACATTAAGAGCAACCCTTATCGATTCTGGAAACACTTTCGACCTGGTACAGGAACAACTTCATCTCTAACCGATAGCGAAAGAACGAGTCAGGCCAATATGTTCAACAATTATTTTCAATCTGTTTTCACTGATGACAACCGTATTACTCCTACAATTATTCCGATTGTCGCAAAGCCAATTGAACCATTAGTTATAAGTGATGAGGTTATTTTTAACCTTCTTCTGAACTTAGACCCCAAAAAAGCATGCGGCCCTGATGATATTGCCAACAATTTTCTGTTACGATATGCAGAGTGGTGCAGTAAATACCTGGGCATTATATATCGCAAATCTGTTCAAACTGCTAAACTTCCATCCGAATGGAAAGTAGCAAAGGTTATTCCAATACACAAATCTGGAGATACAGCTGTTCCCTCTAATTTCAGACCAATATCGCTTACCAGTACGTCATGCAAAATACTCGAACATATAATCCTAAAGCATTTAACTGTCTTTCTAGAAAACAACAACCTTCTGTCTCCCCACCAGCACGGCTTTCGGAAAGGGTTATCAACTGTAACCCAGCTTACTGAAGTTGTACACGATCTTGCCCTTTTTATAAACAACCGTTCCCAAACAGATATAATACTGCTTGATTTATCGAAAGCGTTCGATCGTGTCTGTCATACCAAACTGATTTCAAAACTAGAAAACACAATAGGGGGTGGAGAGATTACGAATTGGGTAAAAGATTTCATTAGCGACCGCCAACAGTTTGTGGTTTACGAAGGCGCATTATCAGGGACGGCTTCTGTAAAGTCAGGTGTGCCCCAAGGCTCCGTCCTTGGGCCATTATTATTTCTTATCTATATAAATGACATTACAGCCGACATAGACTGCAAAATTAAGCTCTTCGCTGACGACTGCGTTATTTACAGGGAAATTAAAGACAGCGATGACCACAAGGCACTAAATAGTTCATTGGAAAAAAATTGCTCACTGGTGTGAAGAATGGCAAATGTCGATAAACTTAACAAAAACGGTCTGTATGACGGTGACCAGAAAAAAGGCACCCTCTGAGTTTACTTACACAATAAACAACACACCTTTACAAAGAGTCACGCAGCAGAAATATCTCGGTGTTACATTAACTTCCGATCTGAGATGGGAAGCACACATAAATCAGCTGCCGCTTTGCGCAAGCTGATTTTCTTAAGAAGGCGTCTCCCACTTGCACCGACACAAACTAGGCTCTTAACCTACACAACATTCGTTCGTCCAATTTTAGAGTACGCCAACACTGTTTGGTTCCCTCAATATGCTACTCATATCGCAAGGTTAGAACGGGTACAAAGGAAGGCCGTAAGGTTTATCTACAACAAGTATAAACGCACCGACTCGCCCACCAACCTTTTAGAATCTTGCGGTCTTCCTACGCTAGCGACAAGGGCAAAACTGGCACGATTAAAATTTCCACACAACCTGCTTCATAACCGTAGCCGCATCGATGCATCAAAATACATCTCCCTAGCGGAATCCAGAGAACTAAGACACAAACATGCGTTCACTATTACAGAATACACCTTGAACAACGATTGCTTCAAGCATTCATTCTTTCCCTGTCAATAAGAGAATGGAATAGTCTAGATTCCTCGATTACCAGTATACAATCATTGTCAGAGTTCACCTCAAAAATCGAGGACATGTTCTGCAAATAATTTTCCAGTTATCTTTTTCTCTTTTGATGAGCCGTATTATCGTTTTTCTAGCGGTTATTTTTGTGGAATAAATGTTCGTGTTCAATTGCGCGTAAACAATTTTGTTTGCTGGGTGCAGTAACTGGTTCAAAGATACCTAAGTGTGTATTTTTCCGGTGTTTTGTTTCCAGCGCTCTTGCGTTTGTGTACAACTAGTGTTGTATTGTCATTTCACTAGCAGTTACTTTTTTGTGGAATAAATGTTCGAGTCCAATTGCGCGTAAACGAATTTGTTTGCTGGATGCAGGAACTGGTTCAAAGTTACCTAAGTGTGTATTTTTCTGGTGTATTGTTCCCAGTGCTCTTGTGTTTGTGTACAACTAGAGTTGTATTGTCTACTAGATAAGAGCTGTCTTCTATGCCGTCTTTAAGTATGTACCGATTGCTCAGTGTTTGTATACAATTAACGCCATTTTTTCAGAATGTGCTTATTGAATTTGCCTCGAGACCCCTACAGGCATTTCTGCCTCCAACCATTTTTACACGTTCTGACAAATATGCCGCTGTATAAATGGGAAACTGAAAACTGTATTGTGTATCCAAGAACTGATGCCCTTCTGCCTTGGTCTCGTATGAGACTGGCAGTATCGAAAATAAATAAATAAATATAATCCGCACGTTGGACGGCCATATTTGCATTCCACACTTCCATCGCAGGTGGAAGTTATTTAAAGATTTGACCCGAAGATCGCACCATCATTGTCAGTGAACCTTCAGTGGAAGCTGTAGCTTTAACCACCATGTGCTTGAGTCACATCTTCGAATGCAAAACTGAAATGAAGATTGTAATGTACTTATTAGACGGGTCAACAGACCAAAAAAATGTAAGACAACCCATGTTATATAAATACGCACATTAACCATCTTACACAGACGATGTGGCTACATAGCTTCACCTAGAACATATTTAAGCATGATTAGACAGACGTTGAGGAAGCGACTGAAGGAAGTTTCAGACACTTTGCGAGGACTCACAAGAAGAGGAAAGAAAAGATAGTCGAGGTATTTGGGACTTGCTTATCAGTCTTTAGGTTCACAATGTGCTATAAGCGCGTAAGTTATCTCTTCATACAAGTACGCGACTGCCCAGAATACGGATCGTGTGGATTACCTGTAAACTGTTCATGGTTGTACTGTTGTACCTGTGAACCCTCTTCGTCCCTTATAACGCGCATGTAGAGAACACCACAAAACTCATTCCAGAAAAGAAAATAATAACAGAAAAACCGATTTTTCAGCTTTTTTGCCGCAGACTGTCTACCGTTTCATACTTCCTTCTAGATTGTTCTTTTTTCCCCTTCCACCTCTATTTGCAGAAACTGTAAATACAGTTTCTGCATTCTTCCCTATTAATTAATGAACGACGTGTCTACCTTCAAAGATGTCTTTAAAATGTAACGCGTGAAATTCCGCAATATCTGTCGCTTGTCAGATCAGCGGGAATGTTCCTATTTGGGTGTGTATGTATGTAGTGGTATTTGCGAGAACTTTAGAATCGAAGTCTCTAGTTCCTAAAATGCGTTTGCTTGTAAGATCGACATAATTTTATGTACCCCTGCCAAGTTCCATAAATGCCCAGAGATTTCTACATGCAGGTTACACCGGTATTCATTCTCTGATAAACAAACGAAAATAACTTCAAAAATGTTTTTTTCAATAAATTATTTAGAGTCCTATGTCAATTTGTGCCATTCGACTGAATCAGTAATCGCGTGTCAGAACTTGTTGGATGTAGAAAGAACAAAGAAAGACACAAAAACCGAAACGATCAATACACGCAAGTGAGAGTCTTGCTTTTGGGAATAACGACGCGACAGGCCAGAAGTGAGCTCGCATTGAGCAAACCCAGAGGGAGAGAGAGAGGAAGATAGAGGTTACACTTGAAAGCAACTAGAGCAAGCACCGGCAGTTGGGGCTGCAAAAGATTGGAGGTTGACGAAGAGTGCGCACGCGTAGCTCTGTTTTGGGGCGTGCTCGGACGTGCGTGAACGCGAAGGGCTTCCGCGTGGCGACAGCCCCCATCAGTCAGCCGACAAAGCAGCCGCAGCTCCGGTAGGCGACCGCCGTTGAGCTCGACTCTTCCTCCATACAGCGCCCACGTCCCAAACACGAGGAGAGCTTGTGTGCTTTTTGCGGTGTGTGAATTTCGGTGTTTATTGCATTTTGTTAGTGAACAATCGAGAACAATATACTGCAAAATCACAGTAAGATAGTTTCGATGAGCCACTTGAGTGCTATTAAGTCGATGGTAGTGGAAACTTTGGTGCGCAAACCATTATATTCGTAGTAAGGTGCTGCACGTAGAAAAAATGCGGCAGAAAGGAAACGGTATGGAGGGAATTGTGTTACCCGTAGGTTATGAAGGCCATTCGCTGGAACAGTTGGGGCGGACTACTCCAAGCCATGTTACCTCCCGAACACTTCGTAAGAGCTCGCAAAAATCAATGCAGTCGAAAAGTACCGCACATTTCTATGAAGGTGGCGGACAAAACTGAGATAGCTCGAACGAACAAATAAATATGTCAGCAGAGCCGATGGACACGTTGGAATCAAACAATCGAGAGGGAAGCTTTCCGCAAGACGTTAAATAAATGATTTCTTGCTGTTAAAATTCCGAACAGTGTATTATAGTATGAACGGCCAGTGAGACCCTACTTTCAAAGAAACATCCACGCGAAGCAGGCTCATCAATTGCTTTTTCGCGTGAAGATTACCACCCTGTGACCAACAAGATTGCACGGATGTGTGAAGGATCGGCCCGCTTTGTTGTGGCACCAATTCAATTCTCTCCATGGACAGAAATAAATGTCGAAAAGGTGTTTTTATCGCTTTTAATGTGGAAGTTTGCGCATCACACGATTAAAATGTGTATCTCGATCATATTTTCTCGAAATGGGTGCTTGACGCTGACACTGGGTATTACTGACTAGCCTTGCCATTCCCCATGAGTTATGCAGAATGCACGAATTTAATTCGGCAGTAAAATAATGTTTCACATATTCGGCCTGGGGGGATCTCTGGCCGACATTAACGCTTGCGCCATAAACATGCGGAGCTCCTGACGTCATCAGTATACCTACCATAAGTGCAGGTCACCTTTAGGGACACGTTCTAGGGTTTCAGGTTGCCTGTATACGGATTCACCATTGTGCGAGCCCGATACGCAAACGCAACGACAGAAGGACCTCGTTCGCAACAAGAGCCAGGCATTGGTCGGTCATCCATCGTCACCCAGAGTGGGTGTCTGGACAAGCCAACATGTGCGCTCACGTGCGTTGGCCGAAGGTGCAGGCGAGCTGTGCACTTCGTTGAAAGAACAGGAGAGTGGTGCCACTGGCAAGGAGACAAATTGTGTCCGCGCAAACAGATCACGCCCACTTGTTCTGCACGCCTTGCTGTGGCCGAAGGGAGAAAAAAGGCAAAACCATTTGCGGTGATTAGATTTCATGCGTCCACATTCTGCCTTTTCCTTCCAACCATAGAATAGGCATTGAATGATGCCCGCGACGGGTCCGTTTCGGTGTTTTCGCACACTTCAATAAATTATTAGAAAACATCCAAGTGTACTCAACAAGTGAAGTTCATGAAAGATAAGCACAGATTCCTTACCAGTCAGATATCAGCCCACCTCTGGAGTGAGATAAAAACGTTAAGGCAGCTTTCCACCATTGGTGACAAGCCTGAAGGAAGTGCGCAGCTAGGCAGCCTTCTTTTTTTCCTCTTCGGTTTTCTCTTTACCAGTTTGTTCTATCTTTTTCTGTATTTATTTTTATTTATCTCTATTTTTCTCTTTCTTACTCTCTCTACTTCTTGCTTGCTTTTCTTTTATTCTATATCTATGCTTGATTTTGCCTGCGTTACGCGAAGCGACGGTAACACACGAAAGCCCGGACCCCTGAAATGCTGGGCTATCATCATCAAGGCGCTCGAACAACTACAGGAAGGAAACTTCTCCTCCACTGATTTCCGCTCAATATGCTACCTATGGCTATGCTATACGTGGTATTGCCTGCGTTACACCAAGCGACGACGACAGCATACGACAGAATACGACAGCTCGGGCCCCTCAACTGCTCCGCGCTTAAAAGTGATGTATACTAGTAGTCTAAAAATAACCCCTTTTTTTCGGTTATGAAAACGTATGTATACGTATGCATGTCCCATCCAAATGTACAGATGAAAGTCCACAAAGGATAAGATATGTCAACGAGGGATGAAAAGTTGTTGAGGAAGACATATCTCAGGACAGAGCCTGCCTAGGCCCTTCGAGAAACTAGCCTTCATTTTTGTGAGAAGCTTTCTTTAGCTGAATCTGTGTTTGCTTCGTTTGTATAAGCCAAAAATAAGTTTCATCCTACGTACGTAAATTAAAGTACACTTTGGACTTTTTCTTCCACACAATGATGATGAGGCACACCGTAATGGGGCACGCTGGATTTTGTTCAAACAGCGTTCTTTACTGCGTAACTCAATCAAGCACAGTACCGTTCTTGCATGTTGTCCACATGTAAATGTGGTCACTTTTGCCAAGAATCCAATCCGCACCCTTGTGCATCAGAAAATCCTTGCTGCCGAGCATGCACGGTGGGTAACCCTCTCACTGGCATAGCTAGGGGGCGGGGTGATGGGGAGGAGGGTTTCAAGCCCCTCCTATCCATTATTTTTCGAAATGGCATATCTGTAATACCGCAACCATGTAAACGCACGCACGAGCATACACAAGGTTTGGTTGACCCCCGCCGTCTTTTTGCCGTCGCCGTCATGTCCCGTATAAAGTACAAACTGACAAGATCCTCCAGCGCATCGTACGTTCTACCTGCGGCTAATAGCGCGCGAACGGGGGTGACGAACGCGGCTAAAGTGGAGATCAAACGAGCCGGCCCATCTCCGTCGCTCCGAGGCGCATGCGATAAGATCTCCCGCCTGTTAGATCAGCCGTCAAATGCTCAAGCAGAGAGGAAACGCCTCGCCCGTGTCTAACGAGCCTGAAAAGACGCGAGGGGGGGGGGGGGGGTCCTTCGAGCAGCCACTGCGACCTTTGATTTTACGAGCGCGGTCGTCGCTGGCGCGCGTTACTTGGGCTATCTCCGCAGCCGTCAGCGTGCGGCTCGTATATACTTCCACGTGTTGCGCTCTCTACGCGAAGAGACGGTGCGAAAAATGTGCCTTTAGCGGCCGTATTCTCTTACACCAGCGTTTTGTAGAGTTGCGGGAGATCGGATCAAAAACAGTTAGCTGCCAGCCTCACTTCGTATAACATTACAATTTGTTGCTACCGCATTCATTGCTTCACCATTGCGGTGGAGCTGTAACTGTTTTTAAGTTGTCTGGAAAGTAAGGAAAGACACTTTTTACGTTTTAGAATAAAAGGAGGGCGCGTAGAATTCAAGAAAACCTCGTAATCTTGCGTATAGCTTCGAAGAATATTGATTTGACATGTTTGGCTGAACACGCGGAGAAAAGTGCCGAAAGCGTGCGGGCTTCTCGCCAAAGCTTTTGTTCCCTGCCACTGCATGTATGCCGCATCGATGGACGACACTGGAAGCAGTCCTGGGTCTGTGCTTGTACTCAGTGAAAAGGTCTATAGGCGTCGTGTCACGCCCGGAGTAGGAAGAAGGCGCAGTGTTGCTGGATTGACATGTTTAGAGCAGTGCAACGACCACGTCAGAAAATGAGCACAAGGTACAATATGGCGCCAGTGTTTCCAAGCCAATTTTTGAAAAATACTCTACGCTAAGGTCAAAATTAGCCTACTTTACCCTACAGAATTTCTTTTTACCCAACGTTTTGCCCTACTGCAGTAGCACGGCTAATTGGGCTATTGGTATTGGTTCATCTTTTAACAGAATAGGGCTGCACAGTCACGGACACTAGAAGAAGAAAACGCACACAACATAGGCGCTTATGTTGTGTGCGTTTTCTTCTTCTAGTGTCCGTGTCTGTGTGCGCGCCCTATTCTGTTAAAAGTTTTACCCTACACCTAGAAATAGCGCCGTGTAACAATGACAACGAACAGATCACGTGCACACTACGACGTTCAGACGTACGGGGTGCCTCCATGATCGGCCCACCTATTACCATGCGACGATGACATCTGATGACGCCAACATTTGACGTCACATTGTGATGCCACTGTGACATCACAATGACTTCGTGATGACACCAACATTCTGGCGGTATGTAATGCCACAATGACATCATGAGGTGGCGTCGTTATATCATGATAATTTTTTGCGACACTCGCGTTGACGCCGACCACCCCTTTTTGTGTATGATGAGGCACCTAAAGCCTTTCGCCTTAATAACTGAAGCCGGCCATCGTCGCAAAGTTTTAAAACCTCTCCACGCAACGAACAGATGGCAGACGACAGAGAGGAAAAAAAATCATCCCCGAGGAAAAAAAAAACGAAAACAACAAACCTAGCACAGGTATGTTTGGCGTATTATCTTAAGTCTTTTGAGCTGGTGATATTGGAATTAGGACTCTTCCAATTCGGATCTCTCCAGGAATGCAACCTTCGGATATGCTGCGCGGATCTTCTACATTTTTCACTGATAAATGACGAGCGAAAAGTTGAAATTACCTATACGTCACCGCCATACCCTACGCTGGCCGAAAGATTCCGAAAATACCCTACAAGTAGGGTAATTACCCTACAGTTGGCA
Organism: Rhipicephalus appendiculatus; assembly: GCA_030522465.1. NCBI lineage: Eukaryota > Metazoa > Arthropoda > Arachnida > Ixodida > Ixodidae > Rhipicephalus > Rhipicephalus appendiculatus. The sequence goes on from JALIZH010010047.1 coordinate 71,437, forward strand.
ACCCTGTACGGAGTTCGGCCCGCCTGCAGACCTGCAGAAAGTCTGTACATTTCTTTATTTACTTAGGAAGTATTCGTCACACTTTCTGCGCACTGTCATTAGCTGTGACGGATGACGGCGACGTCAACGCGCCGGTCCGACGACAAAAGTATGCCGAGTTTGCTTATTTATCACGGAGGCAATGCAAAACCAGGTGAGGCACCTCCAATCTCAGAGGCAGTGTAAAACGACGTTAGGAGCAGAGAGGTTTCGATGGGTGGCGGCGCAGCATCAATACAACTAGAATCCCTGAGAAATTACTGAAGTAGCGCCAATCATGTCAGTGTACAGGCACCTCCTCTCCCGTGCGCTTTGTAGATTGCGAATGAAGTTTGTTGAGCTGCGAAGCTGGCGGTGCATGGCTACTGGTCGGAAAAGGTGTCTTGTACAATTCTTCCGCTAGAGCGCCTGACTGCGTTGCTGTTCTACGTGACGAAAAAACCGGCTCTGAGCATAGGTCGGCACTTTAAGGGAGTACTCACTCAAACTCACTCACCACAATTTTTTCAGCCTTCGCACTCACTCACGTTCACACTCACGTCCACTCACACTCATGAGTACTCACTCACGTTCACACTCACGACCACTCACACGCATGAGTACTCACTCATACTGAACTCACCACGTTCAAATGAGTGTGAGTGAGTGTGAGTTGAGTGCACTCATGAGTGAGTGTGCCGAGCTCCATAGGTCGGCACTTTAAGGGAGTACTCACTCAAACTCACTCACCACAATTTTTTCAGCCTTCGCACTCACTCACGTTCCCACTCACGTCCACTCACACTCATGAGTACTCACTCACGTTCACACTCACGACCACTCACACGCATGAGTACTCACTCATACTCAACTCACCACGTTCAAATGAGTGTGAGTGAGTGTGAGTTGAGTGCACTCATGAGTGAGTGTGCCGAGCTCCATAGGTCGGCACTTTAAGGGAGTACTCACTCAAACTCACTCACCACAATTTTTTCAGCCTTCGCACTCACTCACGTTCACACTCGCGTCCACTCACACTCATGAGTACTCACTCACGTTCACACTCACGACCACTCACACGCATGAGTACTCACTCATACTCAACTCACCACGTTCAAATGAGTGTGAGTGAGTGTGAGTTGAGTGCACTCATGAGTGAGTGTGCCGAGCTCCATAGGTCGGCACTTTAAGGGAGTACTCACTCAAACTCACTCACCACAATTTTTTCAGCCTTCGCACTCACTCACGTTCACACTCACGTCCACTCACACTCATGAGTACTCACTCACGTTCACACTCACGACCACTCACACGCATGAGTACTCACTCATACTGAACTCACCACGTTCAAATGAGTGTGAGTGAGTGTGAGTTGAGTGCACTCATGAGTGAGTGTGCCGAGCTCCATAGGTCGGCACTTCAAGGGAGTACTCACTCAAACTCACTCACCACAATTTTTTCAGCCTTCGCACTCACTCACGTTCACACTCGCGTCCACTCACACTCATGAGTACTCACTCACGTTCACACTCACGACCACTCACACGCATGAGTACTCACTCATACTCAACTCACCACGTTCAAATGAGTGTGAGTGAGTGTGAGTTGAGTGCACTCATGAGTGAGTGTGCCGAGCTCCATAGGTCGGCACTTTAAGGGAGTACTCACTCAAACTCACTCACCACAATTTTTTCAGCCTTCGCACTCACTCACGTTCACACTCACGTCCACTCACACTCATGAGTACTCACTCACGTTCACACTCACGACCACTCACACGCATGAGTACTCACTCATACTCAACTCACCACGTTCAAATGAGTGTGAGTGAGTGTGAGTTGAGTGCACTCATGAGTGAGTGTGCCGAGCTCCATAGGTCGGCACTTTAAGGGAGTACTCACTCAAACTCACTCACCACAATTTTTTCAGCCTTCGCACTCACTCACGTTCACACTCGCGTCCACTCACACTCATGAGTACTCACTCACGTTCACACTCACGACCACTCACACGCATGAGTACTCACTCATACTCAACTCACCACGTTCAAATGAGTGTGAGTGAGTGTGAGTTGAGTGCACTCATGAGTGAGTGTGCCGAGCTATGGCTCTGAGTGACTACCAAAAGGGCAAAAATGAAATAAGGAGGGAGGCATTTTATGATAATTCGAGGGAGAAGCACTTTACTCTTTGAAGCGAGATCGGGTTGCCTGAGAACGCGTTATAGTTATAAAGCGAGATTTAGCAAAGAAGAAGAACAGTGCATATGCTGTAGGTAAGATAAGGAAACGTCGGAAATGTTCTGATTGAATGTGGAGATATACACCCAGGTGTACGCTTAGGCACGAGCCTCCATGAAGCCTTGGATTTTAGGGACGACAATGGAAAGTTCAACACGCCCGCGATCGAAATAAGTAGGAGACGGTTAAAGTATTTGTGGCAGAAAACTAGACAGACATGACCAAAATAAATAGCGGGCTGGGACATCGGCTAGTAGGAAAAATGCATCGGCTGGGAAGAAAAATAAGGTGGCTTTTGCCTTCCAGTCGCCCTAAGTGAAGGCATAAGCTTTCCTCTGTGGCGTGAGTTCATCCGCCGCAACTCCTGGTGCCCTAAAACTAACTGTATGTTACGCCCCGACCGCGAAGATCTGATTCAAGGTAAGCTTCGTCCCACTGTGCAACTCTGAAAGCGCCACTGCACCACCACGAATCCTCTATCTCTCAACAATGCATGGCGGCGAACAATGTTATCCACTACACCACCCCGAAGCCTATAATACCCGATCGCATAGAAGCATCATCGACTCTGTTTTCCTGGACAAAGCACGGCAGCCGCTTCTCTCGGTCAACAAGAGTTGCTCCTACTTGAATAAAGAATGGCCCACTCCCCTGAAACGTGCAAGCGTGGGTAGCGCGCGCTAACCGGCGCGTCATTAGGCATTTACAAGTGAACCTGAAGACGGTTCATTCCCTAGTCCAGCCCCGTATGCAAGTGCATACGGATATGATAGAAGTTAGCCGTTCCGGAACTTTGCAAGAGCGAAGCGTCTAAGCTCAGCGATGCCAACACCGACACTGTAGAAAGACTAGGCTCCACTCGGAACGAGGCTCTCAATCTTTCAGAGTGGGATCCGAAGGCAGCGAGGATGAGGTGAGGCGAAGGACGAAGTCGAAACAGTACCACTTGTGTAACCTCCTTCCCGAACTCATATTGCAGGAAATCAAGCAAAGCCGGCGGTTGAAGTTCGGTAAGCCACGTAATGCGATAAGTACAACACAAAAATCAAGTACAGTAAGACATGAAGAACGAATACAGGCTAACTAAGGTGACTAGTGACAAGTTGCGATGATGGAAAAAAGAAGGCACTCTCCTCTTGTGTTCTTGTTAAAGTCTTGGCATTGAGAAAGAAGCGTTTGTGACCTAGCTTCATATGCAATTGTTAGCTTCGTAGTTACATGCTCGTATAACGTTTTCGTGTATGTATGTATACTTATGGTTTCTATGGCTTATGAGCCATATTAATTATCCGCCACGATATAAGAACAACAAATGAACACGGGCCATGATTTGCTCGTATTAAACCTGACCACGTGACAACTAAGCATAAGGTATACACTTGTGCGTCGGGTCGGAATACACTTGACGAGAGACACTCAGGTTGTAATCCGTTTATTTTCATAAGCCGTTGAATGATTAATTCAGTGGACGTACTCGATCTGTGGATTCGTGCAAACTTTGTTCGCTTGCCAGTTGGGAATTGGTGAGCATGCCGGAATTCTCTTGTTTTCGACGATTTTTGACAGCAACAGACACCAGACTTGTGCATAACGAATGCATATTCAACAAAGCACCAAAGCAATGCGCTTTGAATTGATGTAAGAAAGCGGTAATCTTAAAGCAACGAGAATAAGGCAAAGGTGTTTTCAGTACAAAAACTCGAGCGTGAGCGTTTAGCTGTAGCCGAGGACATCTAATACTCATGCTTTGGAATCGTTCCTATTGTTCTTTTATCATCATCCGTCCCTTGCAAGCTTAAATTTTACACTGATCATTTTTTTTTCTTGTAGCGCTGTTGAACACACGAAACGAGCCGTTTAAAGAAGGCGGAGTCGAGGAAAACTAATGAAAAGGCGGCGAAGACTTGAAAGGAGCGAGGAAGACGCTGCCAGCAATGAACCTGGAGGTGGGTCCGTGGGGAGTGATGGTACTAGCGAGTAAAGAGGGAAGGGGGTGTGTTACACGGACTGCACGAAGCGATAAATAGACACGCGCACGCGCGCCCGGACAGCCGTGCGAGCTCCATCCATAGTCCCGTTCAAGAAGCCGCCTTCGAGCTTCACCAGAGGCGTTAATGGAAGCCCTTCTCTCCGGCTCCTGAAGGTGCCCCGTTGGGCTGCCAAGTTGGCGTCTTGGTGTCTTAATTAAACCCTGCTCGCTGCAAGCGAGCAGAACGTAGTTCTCTGGTCACCCGGGGTCGCACGCGGATCGCCTCTCGATGAGCACGGCTAGCAGATGGTTCCCAGAGAAGCTACTGCGGGCAGTCTTGTTTGACTATGTAGTGCTTACAAGTGCAGTGTTTTTACGAGGGCTGGTTGCTACGCTTTAGTCCGTCCATAAGGTTTCCATAAGATAGCTTTCGTCTGCCCATAAGGTTGCAACTATAGGAAAATTTAATTTGTCCACGAACATGTCATATGTGTTATGCCGTTTTACCCTACAGGCATGCTACGGCAATGACAGTGATGGCACCATCAGATATTGCAGACTCAAATGAAAAACACGTGCTAATAAAGCTACATCGACTTTCACATTCTGCTTTACTACCCTGGTAAAGATCGGCAGTGAGAAGACTGTTCATTGTGAGTGCACTTATAATTGTATTTTCGTAAACCACTGTGAGAGGAGAAATTTTCCAGCATATTCCACTTTCATGACGCTTGCAAATGCCGCTAATAGCGCTGTTATTGTCGGACACGACACCAGTGATCCAGCTAGTAATCCGCAAACTCTCGTAAGCTAACGGTGAAGTCAAAGCTCTCTGCTGCTTGCGAATACCGGGTTGCCGGAGTCATTGACGAAATTCAAAATGCTAGTAAGGACGTACTGCAGGGTTGCCGGTGTTCTGAAAAGATCTGAAAAGGAGCTGGAACACAAGTACGTAGTAGCCGATCGTAGCCTATTCCATTATCTTTATCGCCAAATTCGCAGCCAAATATAATAGAAGCGTAATTATGATTAGTCTTGATTAATCAATAATGGGTAATATCATTTTAAATAATTAAGACGTGGAAATAAAGACAATAATTTTTCCCTGTCGCTTAGTCTTCAGGCGGCAGGTATGTTGTAAATGCATGAATTAGTTATGATAAGTTCAGGGCGGATGCGTGCAGTTTGTATAGAATAGTTGTAGTTCTTGGCAGACACACAGTAATATTGGAAGATTCCATTGAGCAAGTCAGTAGGTACGAGATGAAACGGAGTTTTCATATTTACTGACCCCGGCCTACTCGTTCCGGCAATGCTTTGTCTCAATACCTAGTTGTTCATGCTTGATTACTGCCCTACAACTATACTGATCAGACGAGAAGAACGGCGAAGGAGTAACATGAGCAAACGTGCAACAAGCGAAACATGAAGAGACACAAACCAGCCCATTTCATAGCACCCTTGACCATCGGTTGGGTTTAGCATTCCCATCTGGTAAATTCAAAGTGCAGCCATCCTATCCCTTTCTCTCTCTCTCTTCTTTCACCACAACCTCCTCTCTCCAAACCACGTCAACCTTTCTGGAAGATGAGGTGCTCGTTGGAAAACCCCCCACGCTGCGCGCGAAAGAATCTTCACCGCCGCGGGTCATCTTCAGAGACTTACGTTGCGAATGCGTAATTATATTACACGCCTGATGGTTAGCGTGCGTTCTCTAGTTATTTTTTTTTTAAGTTTCCTTTTTTGGAAGATCTTCCTCTCTTGCGTGAACTCTATTAGCACTCAAGTTCATCTCGCCACGGTGTGTGCCATAGCCTCGCTACACCCTGACCCCCCCCCACCCTGCATGCTATTCACGTTAACCTCACCCCCCCCCCCCCCCTGTGTTTTTTTTTTCCGCGCTGCATCAGAATCTGCTTTTACGAAGTTCTGCGCGCCCTGCGCCCCTCTCCCGTAACACCTCCACCGTTCTTTCTCCTGTTTAATCTATGTAGCCTTCGTGAGGAATGTAGGCACTCTATTTCGGCAGCCACTTACAAGCGGCCACGAGTGGTCACGCCCCTCCTAGAACTTTCACGATTGTGTGCATACGAACGCGCGCGGCTCTTGCGATGTGGCCGCCACAGCGCACGCGTCTCCGAGAGAGATCAGTGATAATGCACGGGATCACACGCCGCCTTTTCCGAACAAACCAGTCGCCTCCGCGATCACGAAGCTTCGCCGCCCACGCATGTGAAATGATCCGGATAGAATGAGTCAATGTTAAAGAAAAAAATTCTGTAAAGAAGTCGGTGATCACGTAAAGACTCAGCGAACACTACCTTGCTGCTGCAACACCGACTCCAGACCACGGCATGGATTCGAACCCGTAACATTATGTTCAACAGAGCAGCGCCATAATTGAAGGACTGCGTCCTGAAGCTCCGAGCCACCAAATAAGCGGGTTTAAATTAACCCCTTACGGACAGAGAGAGAGAAAGCTCGCCATTTTAATCACGGTTCCGCAATTAGCGTGATGTTTTAATCACCGAGCTTTAGCCCCTCTTAAGCACGAGGCTCCCCTCTTTTAGTGGCAATTATTTGGTTCCGCCACAAAGCAGCCGCCACCACTGAGGCTCGTGCCAAATGTTCGAAGGCGCTAGAAGCAGACGCCGCGGCGGCATGTTGAAGAGGCAGGCACGCCGAAAGTGTTCGACTCGCTCTAGCAGCGGCGCTACACGTCAGATAGAACTGAGAGAACAGATTCCGGCGAGGTGCGAGGAAGATAGAAGGGACTCGACATGCTCCGTGCAATTAATATTTTTCCTTGGACGAGTTCAACCGTTGCTGCCCCTTTCGCAAGTGAAAAGACAGCCCAACGCAGCGCACATGCAGCGCGCCCTTCTTTCTCCTGCGTCTTATCGTCGCAAGGAACGAGTTCGCACGCGAGTGCCCCGCTGTGAAGTGTGTGACTTCGTTAAGGTGCTAGACTCTGCAATGTACGCTGTGAGAACGACGCAGACTGCACGCTCTTCGGGAAGACGAAAAAAATACAACGTGCAAAAATCGCCGTAGGCTTTGCATCATGACATGTATAATAGCGTTAAAGTAGACAAGGCAATTTTTGCGCCGTCTTTTAGAAGTCCTTCCTCAACCGGTAGTTGAGGAATGACTGGCAGGTGGGCTCATGTGTGCTAAATCAGATGACTATGGTTCAAATGACGATGACAACTGGGCACTTTCTGTGGAACAGGTCAGCCACACATATTTAGCTAAGCTATTTTGTTGTAGTAAGATTATGAGATTTCATGTGGCACGGGATTTTCGACTCCTTTAAGCATTAACTGCCTTGTTGCTGCCTTTCTTAGAGATCCTCAAATGACCATCAGCCAAAAGCAAGCGTCATTATCCGGCCATCCTTGCGTAATCACCCGGCCATCCTTGCGAAAACAAACTGAGAACATGCGGGCAACCAGCCCAAAGTTCTTAAAAAATGCGGTCTCTGGCACTTCTGCCTTTCCACAGGATGCATACACGTGCTAGCTACTGCCTAAACAAGTTGCAAAAAATATTACCAAGAAGATTAGTTCTTAATGCTTGTTCACTCTATCCAAAAAAATTACACCATCTCCCGCTAAAGGGAACCATGTGTAGATGCGAAGCAGCGGGCGTTAACGCTTACACTGGGGACGGCGTTGACGCTGGCGCTCATCGCGGCGTTGCGCAGGAGAGAAACCTGGGTAGGCGCAACCACGCAGTGATAGACCGGTGTTTCCTGCTGGAACATGCCAATCGCTGCTAATGGCCAATGAGAGACAGAAGACTCCGACTGGACACAGAGACCCGCAGTCCGCTTTTAGTTAACGCCCACGCTGCGAATTTTTATTGTTCAACAACGCACAGGAGAAATCTCCCACCGGCACCACCTTGCAGGTCAAGATCCAGTGCCATATATACGGGGTGGTCAGTGAATGGTTGTGCAGCGCGAGCAGTCGGTTTTTTCAACCAAGAAACTCGCTAGCAGACGCTGCCTGCGTCGGAGTCGCGACGCAAGAGAGGGGGGGGAGCGTAGGAGAGGAGAGAGAGGGGGGACGCGCATGCGCAGTGAGAGTGTGGTCGCCGCGGGGAGGGATGTCTAGAGGAGAGAGAGGGGGGAGAGGAGGTTTTTTATCTTTATTTTTTAAAGGGTTTGCGCATGCGCAGTAAGGGTGGTCGGCCGCACACCACCACCACCGGATTGAACCTCGCCATAAGACGCTTCGCATCTAAAACGGAGTGTCGAAATTACATGCATGTTGGCGAACGCGTGGCCACCACGCTACTTACGCTACCCGCCATCAAGGCTTACGCTGCGCTCCAGTTTCTAATGCTGAGGCGGAACGCGAGTTTTTTTTCTACTTGACAACAACAGTTATCAGTAGAGACCGGATTATAGGCAAATGCCTATTTTTTTCCTTGCGTTCCTATCGTGCCACTTTGATATATGAGCATGAATTAGGGGTAAAGGAGGGCTTTTATAGTGTTTTTATAGTGCCTATAAATGCCTATTTCTGGGGTTTGTGCCTAAATGTCTATAAGTGCCCATAAATGCCTATTTTTAAAATTGGTGCCTATATGAACGCTATTTAGCCTCAAATTTTGCTTTCGAGTACAGTTTGAGACTGTAATTCATGTTACCGGGCTTAATTGACGTTTCGAAACTTTATGGGGTGCAACAACCTAGTTCCCTAGTTCAACAAACATCCGAGAAGCAACCGGTAGCAGCAGTGAAATGGGACGCGCCGGCCACCTTACCCCACCGCACTGACATGGCGCGAGCGGTTGGAGCAGGGGAGAGGAAACCACGCTATTTCTGCAACCCTGAATGGGAGCACGTCCCAGCGTGTACAGTGGAATGGGGAGAGGAAAATAAAGGCGGGAAGAGGAGAGGGGAAGAAGAGGAGAGTGGCGTCTATGGCCGAGTACGTGGCGGGGGGGCTTTTACCGCCGGTTTTCCAGTCCAGTATTCCCATGTAATTGAAGCACCTCCTTGAAGACTTGGGCGTGGTGGGGGGCAGAGAACAGGAGGTGCCTGCGCGCAGCAGCAGGAATATGAAGAGCGAATGCGAAACCATGGAGTATCGTCAGGGAAAAGTAGAAAGTAGGTAAAAGAAAACTCAGATGTGCACATGGCTTTTGTTTCGTTTGTAATTTACTCTTAAAAAGCGCTTCACCAGGTCACATGAGAAATTTTAGTCAGATACTGGAAGTGTTCGCGTGCCCAACGAAGAGCTTTGTACCACAATAACTTTTTAATTGGTTCATTACGAGCCGCGAAAGCATGATGCCGGTCGGTGAGCCTGAAACCTTTGCCACTCGCAAGCCAAATTCCTTCCCTGCCCTCTTCGGTATCAGAGAAACTCGGAACCGAAAGATCACACGACGTTGACGCATCAACACGCCATGCGCACGCAATATGTGCACATGACATGCCCAAGCCAGGTCGTGCGCACAAGCGGTGTTGTATCGTTTCGGCGTTCGCTCTATAGTGTACTGCCTATTTCTGTGGGATGGATCCGTCTATGCGTTTGGAGAGGGTGGCGTGGATCCTGTATCCTTATCAAACACAGCGCGTCGCACAGCTGGAACTGCTGTAAGGGACGATGTACCAAAAGCATGCTAAGCGTTGTCAGGGCTGGCGCCGGCACGACGCGGGAACGGCGAGAACACGAACACAAAAGAAATATAGGCAGCTCTCGCAAGCTCTCGATTCGAAGAAAAAACTAAAGAAAAACGCGTACACATTCAGTTTCTATTTCTATATTAAACTGAAAGTTAATATTTCTATTAACTTTCACTTTAATATTTCTATTAACTTCCATTCTTCTATTCAAGCAACAGATTGCACAAATTACACATGTAGCCTCAAATAATTCTCGCAGTTTCATGTACTACTGTGACATACACAGGACCATTCCTTGTTGAACTTCACCTCATCCACATTGGTGCGCGCGCCCGTGAGATAAAGGCCACGAGGCATTCAGTCTGACATTTCACCTCCTTCCGGGGAGCGTAGCGTTGCAAATCTGGGCAGACGTGATCGTTAGCGCAGTGCATGCATTACACTTCTAGCTCGAAACGCTCAAACCTGGTAAGGGGCCCTTTATGGTGTTCACAAAAAGAGGAGAAATTGACCCTGCGCTATTAGACCCGGCCAATACGAGGCTAACAGACCCTTCTGGCCTTTTAGCGGTCTGGCTATTGAATCCTGTGCTGCCCTTCCCAGCCATGCCGAAACAAAGCAGACGCAGGGGCGTGTTTATTCGATGGTGGACACTTAACTTACCATTCTGGACAATAAAAGGAGAGACCGTGTTCTGGAAACCGTGCCCGAAAAGGGACCATTGCATGGCTATGTTAAATCATTAACGCCTTTGTACAATCATAAAATATAACATTTGTTTGCTTTCCTGTCGTAGATTAGGTCGCACACGTCCTTATTCGAAAATCTGAGTTTTTTTGTTTAATTTATTGTGCCTATATTTACGATTTTGGGGGCCTAAAACTGTGTTTTTCCTGCCTATTTTTGGCGCCTAAAACACGATTTTTAGTGCCTAAAAATCCGGCCTTTAGTTATCAGCAACAAAATGACCGCAACCAGCATTGTACACACACTGAACTTTTAGTGTCATTTCGATAGCGATGTTCGAAGGGCAGATACAGTGCACCATACAGCTTTGCTGTGCTCTTTAAAACCTCAGCAGTTTGTAGTTTCGAGACGCGGGTTCCCGGCTCCTTCGAGAGATGGCGCCAAGTAGTGTGCGGCGCACCAGCGTGGCGTCGCGGACGCATACGCAAGGCAAAGCGCAAGAATATGTGACACACTGACAGGAAACAATGGTGTTCATATCGGCCAGTGCACAATATGGTGTGGTGTGGTGGTCGCTTACGAACATGCACTATACTCATTGTAAGATTGTGGCTAGCATCATTTTCAATTACTAATCTGCTTTGCCGGTAGCCATTTCGTTATTACATCTGCTCTCGATTATGGGGCTAGCCGGCCTTTTTTTTTTTAACGTTTCGCGCTTCAAATATGATCTGGTTGAATTTTCGATGGAGGCCAAAATGCTTGAGGCCCTAGCACTTAGATATAGGTGCATGTTAAAGAACCCCAGGTGGTCGAAATTTCCGGAGCCCTCCACTACGGCATCCGTCATAATAATATCGTGGTTTTGGGGCAATCAACTTCAACAATTTTTATTAATAATTCATTCGAACAGCTACATACCCATGTAACGACTCCGGCTGTATCAATCTCTTCTCCTTTTTTTTTATCATTGGAGGGAATTGTTCTTATAATGCGCCCGGAATGCACACCGATGGGTATGACGTTATCCCCAACGAATATGTTAGCAAAGGGAAGATATCCCCGAAATATGTTGATCCAGAATATGGAAGTCTTCGTTCGTGCCATTCTGACACAAGCCATTTTGCATTCATCCATACATATACGACTGAAAAATGGCGCATATGTCTTACGCTCGAGTAATGGAGATAACTGTAGATATCACCACAGTTCTTACCGTAGATAGCACCACAAGACGCGCTACAGAGCAAGCACACCTCCATGGGACGTACTTTCTGTGCACTGTGAAGCATGTACAGTCTTGTGCAAGTAAAAAACGGCCAGTGACAAGTTGCCAACGCATCACGACCGAATTCTTGACCATACACAGGTCCTCCAGTGAGGCTGTACGTGCTTCCTGTCTATAACACACACACAAACACACACACACACACACACACACACACACACACACACACACACACACACACACACACACACACACACACACACACACACACACACACACACACACACACACACACACACACACACACACACACACACACACACACACACACACACACACACACACACACACACACACAAGCACGCACGCACGCATGCACACGCGCACACACACACACACACACACACAGAATCATGCAGACAGACACATAAATATATAAATTGCGCAGATATGTATGTTCACAGGCTGGTGGGCATGGCTGCCTGCGATGGAATGACGATCAGCGGGCATGATACGTCTTCGTCGCCTCCTTATACGAAAAGTAAATAAAAAAAGCAAATGGAGTCTCCCAGGGGACGTGGCATGCCCTCGCAAGATGAAGTCGGCAAGGGCGAGAACGAATCTTTTGCCGGCTGACCGCACACCGACGCGTGCCGGCATCTTGAAAGACTCGCCGGCTGGTCAGCAGCTAGCAAGAACAACAAAATCACTGCGCGGTCATCAACGAGGGCTGTAGAGGAACAACACACGGCCCGTGCCACGTCGCAGGGTGCGAGGACGTAGACAAAAAATTCATTACGGTCGGCGGAGAGACAGGCACTCGGGGTGTATACAGATAGGTAGCAGGCGTGAAAATCCGGCTCCATCGCTGGCATTTCTTTATTTTGGACCGTTCATTTATTCTGACACCCCCGACAACACCCCAGACACACCCTCTCACGGCGGGAGTCCACTTTGCGAAGCGCCTTCGGAAAATAGTTTTTTCGCGGTTTGCCGACTAGCGAAGAGAGAAGAGAAGCGAGCTTGGACTCTGCTTGGCGAAGAAACGAAGCTAAGAACAAACGTTGGACGTCCGCATTGGGAGGCGCTTAATGAAGCCGTCCGAGGTGCGAGAGCTCGTTTGTCTTTCGGCTCTTATTTGCTCCGTGGCTGAAGATATGAGGGGCGTTGAGGCGGTTTTCGAAAGGCTGTGTCCGTTTATAGCATGCATTTGTCCAGCTCTTCTCCACAGGTTCTCTGCTGCTTGTGTTGCTAAGCGTAGATCTTTAGAGGGCTCGCTGCAATAGCCTATTGAAACTGGGCCCTAAAAAAGTCGGTTATAAAAAAACATGGAAGGTATTAACAGGAATGCCAGATAGCGATAACGATTCTTCTTCTTCTTCTTCTTCTGTCTCTCATTGCGCATTAGCAGCAATTTGGCTGTGGGAAATACCGGCGCACATTGCATGCTTCGCCCCTTCCCAGGTTTCATGTAAGTGGAGCTGAAACATTCTTCCTTATATGCTTGTTCATGTTACTATGCAACACTGACTGTTCAGAACTCTGTGGGGTTCAACCTAGTTCTTTGTTCAACCAACTTCCGGAAAACAACCGCTAGCAGCAGTGAAGTGGCACGCGCCGGCCATCATACCAGTACACTCTAACCATACGCCAGCGCGCTGACGTTGCGCGGGTGGTTGGCGATGAGACACCGTGGAGCGTCATCAGGGTAAAGGAGAGTGAAAATCTAAACATAGAAAAACGCAATGCTGACGCATCTTCCGTTTGTTTGTAATTTACTTCTTAAGGTGTTCACCGACAGCGGAGAAATTGACCCTACGCGTTTATACCGGGCCAATGCGAGGCATCCCTGCCTTGTGGCCTTCTAATGGTCTGGCTATGGAAAAAGAACAATTGCGCGGCTATGTTGAACTGTCGGAGCCTTTCTGCTTTCATAAAGCAGTTTTGTTTTCTTTCGTGTCGTAGACACAGCTCGCAAACGTCTTTATTTTTGAAATTATTTGCATTTATGTGAAAAGTTATTGTGCCCACATTTCCGACGATGGAGGCCTAAAACGTTGTTTTGCCTGCCTATTTTCGGCGCCTAAAGCGAGCCTTTTTTAGTGCCTGAAAATGCGGCCGCTAGTTATCTATAGCTGCAGAAAGTTTGGATAATGTAGCTTTGGATAGGCAAACTCCCGTCCTAACGGAAGATTCACAGTGAAAATGGTGATTCAGGACAGCAAGACGTTCGTTGTTTTTACCGCGGTCCTCCCAAAAATCGGCGCTAAGGAAGCATGCTAAGTGGTTCTAACTTCATCACAACTTAGCGTAGACTACGGGGTCAAAACATGTTTGCCGAAGTATTGCAAATTAAATGATGGCGTTTTCCATTGACTAACTGCATTCCGGTTTACCGTGCAGGTTAAGTCTGCTTTTGCAAATAATCTAGGTGATTTAATACAATTGCGCTTTCTCCAACACGAAAATTTCCATGAATCATTCTGTCCATGAACAATCACTCAAAATTTGGAAAAGTAAACGAAATGACACTGCCGCAAACACAGTTATTTCAGAAATGCTGAGAAGTGGGTATACTCGGATCATATGTACTTCTCAACAGTCGCCAGGGATTATGTTGTCGTATAGACGATTTTCCGCAGCGGCGCATGGGCACTGCCATGTTTTATCACGTGACCATAACTGGCCTTCTCCCAGCCAGTTGCACCAGCCAAAGCATTGGGCAAGCGAAGCGGCCGTGGCCGTAAGCGCCAGCAGCTGGGGTTAGAAGCCAACATGGCAGCACCCATGCAGACGCGACCACCCGCTTCGATCCGAAATCGCGGTTGCTACTCGCCCACTCTCTTCACAGCAATAAATAAATGGTGAAATCAGCTCTCGCTCAGTGTCATCTCACACTGGGGACAAAGCGTCAGGTATGTTCTGTCTTTATTATCGAGATTAGCTGTGTTTATTTAGCCATTCCTGCTGAGCCTTGTCTGCGAGAATTTGAGAATGAATCTTGAAAACGCTGCAAAATGCCGACGAATACATTCCTCTGAAAGCTTCAGGCTTAAAAAGCCGGCAGATCCCACGCACTGTGGGAATCGATGTAATGCGAAGCAGCCAGGAAGGAGCAAATCATGCTTTACATAATTTGCATGTCATGTTTTACATGTTACGACCTGTCATTTGTGTTCGTCATACAGTCACGTCGCGATATACCAATTTTGGTGTATGTCAAGCTAGCGAACTGGACGCAAGCGCACCATGAGCGTGGCATGTAAATGGCATTGTAGATGACATGCATGCCAAGATTTTCATGTTACCACCTGCCACTTATGTTCGTTATACAGTCATGTCACTCAATACCACATTTGCTGTATATCAAGCTAACGAAACGGCCGCGAGCACGCCATGAGCGTGGCATGCAAGTCATGTCATGTCGCACATGACAAGTCATGATTTCCATATTACCACTTGTCATTTATGTTCGTCATACAGTCATGTCACTCAATACCGAAATTTGGTGTATATCAAGCTTGCTAACGAAACGGCCGCGAGCGCGCCATGAGCGTGGAATGCAAGTCATGTCGCTCATGACAAGTCATGATTTCCATATTACCACTTGTCATTTACGTTCGTCATACAGTCATGTCACTCAATACCAAATTTGGTGTATATCAAGCTAACGAAACGGCCGCGAGCGCGCTATGAGCGTGGAATGCAAGTCATGTCGCTCATGAAGTCATAATTTTTCATATTACCACTTGTCATTTATGTTCGTCATACAGTCATGTCACTCAATCCCGAATTTGGTGTATGTCAAGCTAACGAAACGGCCGCGAGCGCGCCATGAGCGTGGCATGTAAATCATACTTTTCATGACAAGTTAGTCATGATTTTCATGATATGACCAGCCATTTATGTTCTTCATACAGTCATCTTATGCCATACCAAATTTGGTATAAATCCCATTAACGATACGGCCAGGAGAGCACGAAGTCGTAGGCGGCTAGATAGCTAGATAGATAGATACGCTCAAAGTCGCCGAAGTTCGCTAAGAAATGCTTCGCATTTAATATAAAGCAAATAAATGCGTAGGTTACGCACTTACGGGCCACACAGCGAAGGACGACGTGATAAATTCGAGGTGGAAGGGAACCGCATCCACAGTTGTCGCCATGTTGACTTTTCCGGCACTGCCGTCTGCTCGTTTTTACTCCCGTGCGCGCAGACGCTATGGGGACGCCGAGCAGAAGACGCGACGTGGATGGAGACATATTGAGCAGCGCTGCCAAAGGCCAAGGCATTGAGACGGCAGCGGTAGGAGACGGCCTCGGTGCAGTGGTGGCGCCATCTAGTTTTGATTAAACAAACCAGCTGCGGAAAATCGTCTATACCCTGATTTACGTGAACTACTGTTTCGATCTACCGCCGCGTCACAAACGCTCATCTCCACTTTCCGTGGGAGCGCTGCTGATAGCAGTCATTTGCAAAACCCAGGAAGTGGAAATGATCTGTTTCGATGACGCACGCAGCGACGTAGCGCACGTAATAATTAAACATATTTCGCCTCCATGAGGCGACGACTGATCTCGTACGTCATGTCCGCCTACAAGTAGATGTTCCTCGAGCACAATCAACGACAAGGAAAAGTAATTTACGAGGTGGCTATGCAAACTTACGAGTATGACAGCACCATTGCTACGATGCTGCACGAAGACACAATCTGACAGCTATAATAGTTTCCGCACTCAACCTCAACAGCACTTAATCGCAATAATATCGGTGAAATGAAGCGTTAGAATTATTCTGAGAAAAACATGAAATTTAAGAACATGGTGAGAGAGCAGATGCACGAGAAAATCTAACACAGTAGCAGTGGCGGTATTTAGGGCGAGCACATTCGAGATATTTTGCGAGACTAGATACTGCACGCGCACGCGAGGCACACTGGCAAAAACGCTGTCCGTACGTACGCGGATGCGTCCGGTACAAATAACCCTAATTAAGGCCAAAAACTTAAAACTGTTAAAGGAATTTCCCGAGAACAACTGAACCTAATAATGTAAATACAGCATCTTAAGTGTCACGACATGATGATAAGGACCACTGTGGAATAATTTTGCCGTGCAGAAGCGACTTCTTGCTTTTCTGCCGTGCCCGGAAATCGAAACTTTCATCGGCAGCGCGACACAAACCTGATCAACCCTTTCAAACTGCGGGCACCAATTTTACGGAAGATAATTCATGCTTTCTATTGTGTTACCAGGAACATTGCCAGTTCTGTTATCGTCATTCATCTCTAGCTTGAGGCAAGCAAAAAACGAACGCAAACAGCGGAACAGCGTACGAAGCGAGCGCATATGTTATAACATGTAGGACGAGAACGGCGGCCCTCGAAGAGTTCATGCCGTGACGTCATCCAGGCCTCCTGCCATGCGGTGTGACCGCAACATCTGGTGGTTAATAGGGCCACAAACGGACCCACAAAGCCATCGGATTACATCTACATTGCACGAGCGAAATCAAGACTCCTGGGTGTGCCTGTGATTCTGCAATACGTTCACAGTCGCAGTGCATACAGCCACAGATGATAAAGGCGGCGCCTCGAGCGCTTGTGATGTGAATCATGAGAAAGCGCTGCAATGTACCCCCATCTCGTTTTGCTCGCTGTCGATGCTTCATTCGCAAATTACATGTGGATGAATTCGAGTAACGGAATACGAGCAAGCGAACGTCTCCTATACTTTGCTGCGAGGCTTTTTTTTTTTTAATGCAGAAAATAAAAAGTTGAGAACGAAGCAGGGCTTTTCTAAAATGTCGAAGGGGGGTGCATTTATGAACGGGCCGCTAGGGGTTCAGATTCGTGAACGCTAAGCGGTAAATTTATATGCAAATTCGGCAACTGCGTATATTGAGCAAGCGAAGACGACACGAATATCGTCCGCGAAATTTGTTTTCTTTAAGTTTGTGCTTTTTCTTGCTTATAACATATACTTGCAGTGCTCGCAATAATGCCGTTTGATTGCGCCTCCTCTTGAAACGTTGAACGGATTCATCAAAATTCATGCGCTAGCACGCACGACGAATGCAAGGAAACTCAGTACGGGCTTCCAATCATCTTCTTTAGATGCATGAACACTCCTTTTGAGCTGAATGAATCGCGCTTCAGCTGACGTTTGAAGACTGGAAACCCATCACCACTTCTCGCATTACGTTTCACAGATATTTCATCTCGCGACGGCATATTGCAATCGCGAAATCGGAATACGGCTGTAGACGGCGTCGCTGGCGTATTAGCACAGAACGCGTTTAATGGCGTATATTTCCAGAACTGAAGAATGATGTTGCCCATGGCAGCGGCATATTCCGATTTCTGCGCGTAGTTTTTTTTTTATGCAGCCTAAACTGCCTTGGAGGTTCAGCTTTGATGTAATCATCGAAGCAACCTGCGCCAATTAATGGGGTCAGTGAAATTCATGGAAATTGAGACGAAAAAGTGGCCTACTTGGACACTCCAGCGTTTGGATTTGTTATTACAATTCTAATAATGTGTTATTTCGACTGCATGTCCGTATGATTGTAATCCCTATCCAGCTCCCTGTTCGCATGTGCAAGATCATCCTCTCAATTTTCTCTATGTACTTTGGTTCCCCTAACCGATTTCACCGTGTACGCAG
>JALIZH010010051.1:0-118226 GCA_030522465.1 Rhipicephalus appendiculatus
TACTCAGCGGGAAAAGGAGCGCTTGCAGCCCAGTTTACAGGATTGCGCCACCATATCAATAACAAGACTCGAGAGTGCGCGAGTGCGGACCCGCTGCCGATTGCGCTGCTTTGCGCTTCGTGTATGTCATAGATGTCGTAGTGTCGCGTCTTGTGCGTTTACTCTAACCATGCACCGACAACTCGACTTCATGTGACAGCCTTCAGGACGGACCACATATAAGAGATAATAATAATAATAATAATAATAATAATAATAATAATAATAATAATAATAATAATAATAATAATAATAATAATAATAATAATAATCTTTATTGCTCATTTCATCAAAAAGTAGTACACATATCAGGCCTGCCAAAGCCACATAGGGCTTGAGCGGCAGTGCCTGGCAGCAGCGGAAAACAGCAATCTTTGAAGTTATACATTTGCTTATATGACAAAATGAAAAAAATAAATACGGCAAGAACAACCACTTCACTTACGACGATAAATAAATCATTCGCCTGAGATCTTTTTTAATTTATGTTTAGTCCTGGTGCGCAGTACACTTGGAGGCAACTTATTGAAGTGCAGAGGAACGTAGCAGTCTCGTATTCTTTTTCCGTACCTTGTGTTACGCCTCGGTACTAGAAATGGGTCCTTGGGACGTAAACAACGTGGAGGAACATACTTGGTTTTGAAACTGTTGTTCCAAAAGTGCCTAAGCACTACACTTTCCATTAGTAAGTGAGTAAAGTCCGGCATACATAAGGTTTTAAAAACATCATTTTTGGCATTGAGGTTGAGGTCATAGCTAATGTTTTTTTAACACATGACGAAGAATAGAGTTTACCCTCATTTGCCAGCGTGCCGCACAATGGCCATATACTGTTATGCCGTACCTCACTACACTATAACCCAAAGCATGTGCAACAAGTTTTCGAATAGAGAGAGGCATCAAATATCTCAAATTGTACAGCATGCACGATACACCGCGAAGACGTTTGCATACATACTCTACGTGAGATTTCCAGGACAGATCACTGTCAAAATACAGACCAAGGTACTTCACGGTATCCACATAGTCAAAGGGTGTACACGAACAAGGATAACAATTGGAATCATGCAGAACAAACGAGTAATTGATATCTAATTTTTTCAAAGGGTTGTGAAAACAAATCAGTTTTGTCTTAGACGTATTAATTTTAATTAAATTAGCAGAAAACCAGTCCATAGCCCTTGTTGCAACTGCCTGTAATGAAGTAATGGCATGCATAAAGCTGGTTGACTGAGCTATAATGACAGTGTCATCTGCATATTGATATAGACCAACCGGGACCACATTAACCAGGTCATTCACAAAAATGTATAACAATGGACTAAGGACGGAGCCTTGCGGGACAAGCACTAAAATTTAAGAACCAACTAGCTTAGCGACATCATCCTTTACCTCGCCAAGTGAAAGCTCACTGAGGAGCTGCACAACGTAAGCGGCGAAAACAGAAGCCCGGAATCGTTAAAGCTCAGACCGCTGCGGCTCGTCAGCGCAGGCAAGCTAATCTGAAAGGGGCCTGCAACACTTTTCCAAATAGCCATCAAATGGATTCAGTCAAGAAGCTTATTGACTCGCGAATGCACCGCCACAAAAATTTTTAGAATCCGTCCACTACGAGCGGAGTTACAAATATTTGTCGCACGCTGCAACTGCACCTTCTCTCGTCCCGACGAAAGCGCTAGAAGCTAAGCAGGGAGGGATTGCACGGGGAGAGGAAAACACGTCACGCGCACCTGATGACCTTGAGCACTTTTTCTCTTCTTTTTTTTTCTTCAGTGCGATTTCGCGCGCGCGCATGGACCAGTCGCGGCCTCTCGCGGCGGCCCCAGTAGCGACCGAGCGGGCCATGTTCAAATCAGCGAATGGCTGATACAATGGATGTGACGCAGTTTTATTGATCCTGTAGCGTCATTTGTTGAGAGAAGAGAAAGTGATTTTTAGCTGACATTATTGTATTCATTTATTGTAAATTCCAGACCGCGTGCTGCGCTATAATATTTGGCTCACGTGTTCTCGGGAGCCTCGACTACCGATCGGCAGCGTTTGCTGACTATGCTCAAAAAAGTGTTGCAGGGCCCCTTTAAGTTCAAGGCACAGCGAGCGCAAGTGGAACGTCTACATCGCCAGACTAATCCAGCCGTGGTGCGTCAGAAGGCAGCTGCCGCGCAACGGCAATAGCGCCAGAACGACCCAACCGCCTCTCCCGCGCAACAACATTTAATCGTCGTTACACATTATCGCACATCACATGACGTTAAAACCACACGACACAATAATACCCGCATTGCAATAACAGAAGTCGTAGCACCAATAACAATAGCAGCAAAACAATAACAGCGCAACGGGAATCACTGTGTCCGCGCTACGCACTTCCTCAGGTTTCACTGTAGTGGAGCTGCAGCATTTTTCTGAATTATTTTGCTTTGTGGCTATCAGTGTCGTACGGAACGGCGTTCCAAAGAAAGACGTTCCTGGAACTAGTTTCTTTTGGGAGGAACGAAGGAACGCCAGCGTTCCATTCAGGATCGGTGGAACTGTAACGGTAACGCGTTACGTCTGCGACGGAACGGCAGGGGCAACGGCGTTCCTTCTGTGAACGTTCCACGGCATTCAACAGGCGCATAGGCCTATCAACTGGGGGGCAAGGCCGGCGCCAGCCCCCCCCCCCCCCCCACCGAGAAAAGTTAGGGGGGCGGAGCCCCCCCACTATCGACAGTGGTCACTGTCACCTGCACACAGGGAAACCAACAACTGAGACGAGTTTTTCCTTCAACACACCAGTCACGTAATTATATAATAAAATTTGTCCCATGCTTCTGCTTTGAAGATAGTCCTCTATGTCTCAATACCACGCACTGTAGGGTCTCTGCGGTTTCCGCGGTGGTTATGCGACGCTTTCGCGCCTTGCTCTCCAGCATTGAAGAGGAGGCTCCCTCTGAGCAGCGGCTTAATAATGTTAGAGATCTCTGTCATACTTTTCATTGGCTCGTCCTTGCCTGAAATTTATATCAACGACGACGATGGGAGCCAGTAAACGTTTTATGAACCGATCATACCTCTTCCTGTTTAAGCAAATTCATTTTCTTTAATCGAAAGCACCATCAACACTGCTCCAAATCCAAGATGCTGCGAGTCGATGAGTCTGCAGCAGTATTACACCGATCTTGGAAAGCTAAAAAAGATATCCACTTTAGTCTCTGATGAACCTGCTTCGCTTTGCTTATCATGTGGCATAACTTATCAGCTTCCAGTGATTGCGGCGGCTTGCAACAAGGCGACGAATAAGACAGGGAACTCGAGCCCATAGGAAAGCCCAGCTTTCAAGCCTGACCCGCACCTGGATATACCGTTCAACACGGATTCGATGGGGGCTAGTTGGTATGGCATCGTTCTTTCGATGCGCTAAACTGAGACAAGTACAAAACGAGAAGACAGATGTGCGAAAGCTTGCAACGCAAAGTTGCAAGTTTGCGGATTAGGCAGATGTTCAAGGTCCGCGGTTTTCTGGTCTAAAAAAACTGAATCGACAGCCGGGCTATATTTGGTCTTGATTCATCTTGAATTGACTTGTACGGCGCAAAATACAACACGGACAGGAAAGAAAAACGCACGCTCAGTGCTGCTTATTTCTCTTTCGCCCTCTCTCAACAAGGATGATTTCAGAGTTGTATACGCGCACAAACAGCTCACATCGTCACACTACACTGTTGAAAATGTTTGTTATGCTGATCCATCTCGCCAGCCGCTCTAAGTAGCCGCTGCCAATACCATGGCTGGGCAGCCTTCTTGAATTACGTTCTGAAGGAGACATCGTCCGACCATTCCGAAAATGCTGACGTATTGTTCAGCATAGTAACAAGATATTTAGTGTGAAGACGTCATTTTAACGCCGTGAGATTTCACAGATTTGTGTCGTCGCGAAATCGCGTAGCAAGCAGGCGATTTTTTGGCACACCGAAACATCTTGATAATTTCGAATCGAATTCGAATAGTGTATATCACATATTCTAAAGAAAAATGGGCCGGTCTGTGCAAATGCTTCTATTTTTTGGTTCAAAGGAAGTGAAAACAACTTTGAATAGTAGGCAAGATTTGACTTTCGGTAGAATGCAAGTGATTAGCTGTAAAGTATGTTACATTTTAAAATTTACTATACTTAGAGCATATAAAAAAAAATGAATCGATGTGAGGGTAATCAGTTCATTTAACCTTGAAGTGGGGCTTCAAGCAGTGCGGATTTCCCCTGGATAAATGTTTTCACGGCTTAACACTCCTTTACTGCGGTGAAACCACCTTTACAGAGGGGTTGCATGCGGATTAGGTAGGTGCTTTCACAGCTTAGCACCTTTGCACTGCAGTGAAGCCACCTTTACAGGAGGTCACATGCGGACCTATTCGTTCATTTCGAATAGTGCTTCGAAATATTCAATAATTTAAATTCGAACCGAGGCGAATTTGAATACTGTAATATTCGCACAAGCCTAGAAAAATGCGTTCACAAAATATCCAGCCAACGTTACCGAGACTTTCGTTCCCTAAAAATGAAGTTACAGCGAATTTCCCTGATGGGAGCACAATTTCCCCGAGTTTTCCCCGACTATCAGAAATCCCCGAGAATTCCCGGTCGGTAGACACCCTGTTGTTCACAGTGTGTGCGGTTCTAGTTTATAATTTACATTCCATTAGTGCTGTTTATGCATTGTATAGACCATCACTTTATTAGTATTGAACAGCTTGATTCAACTTACTGTTTGTCCATTATCCACGTCTACTGCTTCTCAACCTTCTTTTGTAGAGGTGGTAAGAACCTACTTAAGTAGATTTTATCTTATTGTTCTTGCTCCCTCCATAACAGGCATAGAAAGAAAGAAATATTATCTGGAGCTCAGGCCTTGCAGAGGACTAGTGATGTGGCAGAAGCACTGGGCATTCCTTCACTACACAATGTTCATAAATAGAGAAATTTATTTGTCTTGTAAGCATGACATATCTTATTGTCATTCTTCACTAGAAAAATGCTGAAATGAAGACTTTACTAAACTTGTACAGCTTGAATGACCTGCTATGCTTCTCGTGACTTGACAAGAAATCATTAAGATGCAAGTTTGTTAGGTCCATTCGTTTCAGCTGCACTTTGTGAAACGGTTCACAGAGGCACTGCACTCCGGCAGTCGTTTCACGAGTTCAACATGACGGCGTCGGCACCGCGGTATTCATTTAAAAAAAGTGCAGCTGTCGTTCACGAATTCCTTGGACCTGCTCATGAGGTAGTGCCGAGTCCGTGCAGCACAAGATGACTGGAACTGCAACAGACGACACAGCCGATTGCATTCGTGTCTATTTTAGCAGTTTCCAACAAGTACGACAGTGAACGTTTTCCGGTAGTTGCATATGCTAAGCAACGTAAGTGGCACAGTCTTTTATGAATCACAGCCTCCACAACCCGCGAGACAGCCGACCGTAGCATAGGGCTTGCACGACATCTGCACTCTCGTATTCGTTTCGGCGTCTCGTTGCTGCTGCACTTGCTGAAACATCCCCTGCACGACGACGGCACCACCATGAACCAGTTCAGGAAGTGCAGGGTGAATCGAATGGACCTGTTATTAACTGCAGAGTGTTTTCAGTTCTATAGGCTAGCTTTTGTATCTGCAGCTGTAACCTGTTAATGTCGAACGTACCATATCCTGGTGCAGCAATTTTCTCTTAGTGGATTGTAGTAGTGTGCAGTAATGTCAGGCAGCAGGTATTGTGGGACAAGTGCTGCAAGAAGCCTACAGTATCTTTAACGTCAAATATTTGACCTTGTAACAATGCAACGAAAAAATTCGTGTACACACTACTCTGCCTCACTGGCTGAAACGCTTTACACAAGACAACCCTCCTGAGGAAATCACACACACATGCATGATGCACCCACATTTTATTGCGATAGCATTTATATGGACACTCTCGGCTGATTTTCGCCGTTGCAGTCTGTCGACGCCGTCATGTCCCGGATATGTATATGTATATATTAAAAAGGCATAAAGAAAAATAAATCAGTAGAAAAAAGAATTCCAGACCACCTAACGGGGGTTCGAACCAGCGATCCCTCGCTCCACAGCCTGCCAGCCAACACAGCCACACGCCATGCTCGTGCCAGCGATATAACGGCGAGCTATTCATATGCACCATTTGCCGCTCGCGGTACGCAGATCTCGGAACAGCTTGAACGTGTTTTCTATCACGCAACGCTTTTACAGTTTCTTTCAAATTGAAAACTGCCCTTTAGATGCGCACGAAAACGTGGCTCCCTTCTGTACCACTCATGATGTAGAATGAAACAAAAGAACACCGGGCACGCGTCGGACGCCAGCGCGTGGCAGGAGACGCAGAGGGGTCATTCCACGTGCCGCAGTGTAAAAGAAAAAGAAGTATCAAACAGCGTCGAAAAGTCATATAATCATATAATCAATCCTTGGCCAATCCCCCCTGAGTGGGTATGAGCCATCTCAGAGGCAACAGCAACAACAGTGTCGGCTTCTGCATTGTGCACAATCGCAGCGCGTTGCTCAAATACAAACACGTAACAACTGCGACAGTTGTTAGTCCATGCTTGTCCTGTGTATACCTATGCGTCCTTTTCGAGCGTCCTTCTTTGTGCTGTGGCGGCGCGTTGCAAGTATCAAGCTGCTTGTCGTTCTTCGTGTGACAAACTAATTTCTTACTGTCGCATTCACTGCTTCGCCCTAGTGGCGAAACTGTGGCTTTTTTTAGAAGAGAAGATTTTTATTGGAGACACTGATCAATATTGGTGCACAAGCTTGGGAATCTTCACAGAGAGCAGTGTGCCAATTACTAGGGCAATCTCGTGTATAACTGCATAAGCTTACAACATCAGTACGTTAAAAGGAACACTAAAGTGAAATAATGAATCGGTTTAGATTGATAAATTGTGCTCTGAAAACTCTGCCACAAATTTCACCTATCATCAGTTTATTAATAGCAGAGGAAATCAAAGTCAAAGTTTCGCTTTTTTATTTCATGCCAATATCTCCACATGTGACATCACGAATTTCTAGGTGTATTCTCTCGTATTTTGGCTACATTGGCTCAACAAAATTTCCTGAAACTTGGTATGTTCAGTTTATCGCCCACTCAGAGGACAATGTACTTCATTTTTATCGATTAGGAACTATGTAGGGCCTAGTGGACGCTGCCAAACTCTATGATGCCACAGTGACTGGTACAAAAATTTCAAGGTGGCTTCACCACCTACATTTTCTTTTTGCGTGCTTTCTCGTTTACCGAGTGTCTTCTCACGGCAAGTGTGGTGATCTTGGAATTGTGGAAGAGTGATTTACTAATACATGAAAAAAGAAATGGTTTTCTGTTTAGTGTCTGCGTCATTCAATGCACAAAAGTTTTAGAAACTGAAATCGAAACATTGCATCAAATCTGCAGATTTATTCCACATACGGATAAGGCGCTTATAATTCCAAACAACTCCATGAACATCTGCACCAATGGAACTCTTCCAAGGGTGAAAATCAACGATTTCAGCTAAACAATAATTAATACTTCAAAACAATATCTAGTACAATAAAATTTCACCGCAATAATATCAAGAATTTAACCTATTTGGTGCAGAGAAAACTGAGGTCAAATGGAAGCCTCCGCATTAGATGTGCTCTGGCCAGTGCTACTTCTTGTCAACCAAGTTCAGTGCTACCGCACGGCGGACAGGTTTCCCAGAACTCGAAACAGCACTGCCGCTGCGCAGGATCCTGCGGCACTGAACTGCTGGGCGTTGTTTTGAAGGGCCAAGCACCCTTTCGCATGCTGACCATGGACCAGCGCCTCTGCAACAACAGGTTTCAAAAATGCGAATCACTGAAGTCTCTTATTTACAGTGCCTTTTATGTGCCCTGTCAAATTGCATGTGAATGAAAGCTGGCTGTCACGTGCCTGTAGGAAATTTAAAGGCTATATTGGTCACACAATGAATGTATTGTCAACGGCTGTCAAACTGATTGTATTAGTTGCGTGCTTTTGCCTGAAAATACAGGGAGACAAACATTTTCATCTTGTCTGGTCGAGCGCCTACTGGATTGTAAAAGTGAACAATCCAATAAATATACAGAAAAAAATTACCCAACTGAAAAAAAGACAGCTTCACATCCAAATGAAAAAAAAAAAAGGAATGAAATGGACAGGAAAAACAAATGCACCATGGATTGCTGGGTGCCAACATTTCAACAGGACAACATGCCTTGTTAGGGTAGGAACTGGCTGCCTTAGCAGTATTTTCATGTAGTGCTCACTCTTTCCCAACCTCAGAGGTTGAGGAGGAGAGGAGCAAGAGGTACAGTAAGGGAGAAATAAAATAGGGCCATATCCAGGGCATATTAAATGCGAAGCATTTCTTTGCGTACTGTAATAAGCACTTTTTGCGTTCCTTTCTTTCTTTCTTTCTTTACTTACCTACCTACCTACCTACCTACCTACCTACCTACCTATCCTACCCTACCCTACCCAAACCAACCCTACCCTACCCTTACCTACCTGCCTACCCTACCCTTACCTACCTACCTACTACCCTACCCTTACCTACCTACCTACCTGCCTACCCTACCCTTTACCTACCTGCCTACCCCACCCTTTACCTACCTGCCTACCAGTGGCGTAGCCAGGAATTTTGTTCGGGGGGGGGGGGGGTCTCGCATGTCCGCACTATATATATATATATATATATATATATATATATATATATATATATATATATATATGCTGCTCCAGCATATTAACTGTTGTCTTAGTTGCATGACGGTGTTGTCACAGCACAAAGTCTGTTAAAGACTGTGAATCTAATGAAATGCATGGTTTTTGTTTTCCTTTACATTTCTCGGCGTTCACAGCACCTGTCCGGTGAAACGTGCCCACTTGCCATTGCGGAGCAAACAATTACGTCTTTTACATAGGGCTGCCCAAGTGAAGTAACGAAAGACTATGAAACTCTGAAAACGCAGTACATTCTTTGGGACCAATTCGCAAAAGTGAACGTTGTTTAAGCGGCATTCTAGTAATACGGAAACTTTACATTTCGTGCTTAATTCTACTGACATGACGTTGCTGCGTCACACGTTTCCTGAGAAGAAGGCCCTCATAATTTTCCTCTACAGCAACAATAGTTCCACTAAGATCTATCACGCACCGCAATTGTCATGTATTTTTGCATGATTACTGGAAATAAAACTTACTACGACTTTGGATTATGAAAGCTGCATGTGGGAAAGTTTGTATATTTACGTTACAATCACTAGACCATTTAAGTTGAGTCATGTGAAGAAGCCATTTAGAAAACACAAATTTATTACTGAAGATATAAATTATAGTAGAAAATATTGCACTAAATTTAAACCTGCCTATATTTTACTGTGCATTTGCATGCTCCTGTTTTTTCGCTCGTGTTTGGAGGTCCATCTACGTAATCGATCGAGCAGAATTCACTACAAACGTCACAATTACCTTAGTTTCGTGAAGCTAATTGATCAAAATCTGTTGAAAACGGTGATCGAATCAATTTTTCGTGCTCTGTGCACTTGTTTTTTTACCCGCTAAACTTCGCGCTGTTAGAATAAGCTCGCCCGCGAAATCTGCCAGCTTACTATTGAAGAAAACAATAACAAAGAGCAGCGTTACGTCTAGCAGACTTACATACATATATAAGCTATGTCAAAGACACAGTGATCAAATTTACCTTCTGGTAGTGCGCACTGTAACGCAATACTACGCAAGTTTGTCTACCCGCCAGACAGTTTTAGCCACCTTTCCAACTGATGCCCCATTAAAAATATACTGCTACGCTTTCTTGCTAGAAAGTGTAACTGCATGAAAACTAAGTAAGCGTTCCCACTGATTGCGAACCTTAATAAGGCGTGGTACATGTATTGCTGAGATGAACTGCCGGTGAGCGAAATTATGACCTGCTTCTCTGACCGCAAACGAGTGACTAGAACCAGAAGTAAAATGTAAAATTTCCTTTTTAAAATAGGATGCTACCTGATGCTACTTAGACGACGCGATGTTTTGCGAATGAGCCCCTATCATACTGCTTTGTTTCCAGAGTTGTATAGACATCCATTCACGTGCTTTATGAGATATTAACTTTTTGCGCAGGACCTTTCAACACCACTTATCCCAAAACATTACGCTACTGAGTCACGAGACAACGTAGCTCACATAGACAGCTGTGATTCTATAGAATACACAATAAATATAGATTTTTGTTGACCTCGTGATACTCGCATTTATAAAAGACAAAAAAAATACAAAGCAAAGAAAATTTTCAGTGCAATCCACCGCAGTGGTACAGTAGTTACGGTGCTCGACTGCTGACGCGAATGATGTGGGTTCCATCCCGGCCGCGGCGGTGGCATTTTTATGGAGACGAAATGCTTGAGGCCACTGTAAGTGCGCGAGCCTCCTTGGTTTAAGTGTTTGTTAAGGAACACAAGCGCTAGAAATTTTCGTAGTCCTCCACTACGAAGTGCTTGATAACCATACAGTGGTTCTGGGCGCGTCAAACTCCACAAATTATTATTAGTAGTAGTATTGCAAAACATCGGGCTAATTGAGCTCGAAATAACAGCGCGGTAGAAATGGAACTATTCTAGCTAGAGCATACATATGTGGCACTTTTCTTCTAAAAAAAGCCAAGTCCGCTTTAACCTGAAACTGAAAAAAAAACGCAGTTTTTTTTTTGCAATAGACAATGTGGTCGGGCCTGCTCCAACATTTTTTCGCCAGTGCGCTCATGTCACCAAAATACCTAAAATCTATATTGCGACTAAAATTTATGTAGCCTACTATCGTCAGTATTCCAGAGTAAAATTTGTATTTGGCTTTTAGAGATTGCAACATTTCATTTGGGCTCGATTTAGCTCGTAAAAGAAGTCTAAATCGCAGCAAATGAACGGTACAGCAATATTTTCCGACAACATTGACACCATGCTTGTGCTTCCGTTGGTGCTGCCTTTTGTTGCATTGGTGTAACGACGATAACTAGACTTGTAGAGCGAGTGGTCCTACCAGGGAAAATGCGTTCCATTCTGGACTGCCGGCAGCGTTTTGTAGTTCTTGGCATCCTGAGGGCCTTCAGAAAAATGCCTGGTTGTTTGTTTGTTTGTCTGTTTGTTTGTTCATTCGTTTATTTATTTGTTTGTTTGTAGCCTGAAAACTGTTTCAGCTCTTCTTCGTATTCTTCTTAGCTCATTTCATTTCCCACGCCATTTCGGATCGCTTCTTCATCAAGGAATAAAGCGGTGCCCAATATCTTCATTTCAGTTGTCTTCTATTTCAAATATACCGTCTCGGAATGAAAGAAAGCCATGATATGCAGCGCAAAGGTTGTCAAATGAAAGCAATATAGGAAAGCTACTAGGACCGAAATGAAACACATTAGACCCGGTCACGTAGGTTGTTTTGGTCGTGTTTGTTGAAGCAGCACTGATTTAATGGATCTAACTCAGTTTGATCCAAGTAGATAAGGGATATCGCTGATCTTTTTTTTTAAATTCAAAACTGCTTTTTTGAGTTCACGTTACGATGAGGAATTGTCGCATTTTGATTACAATTCGTTCAAAAGAGAAATATACTTTGGCAAGGTTTACGCTTCCGTGAAAATTAGCCCTTTTCTGATTTGGTTCTTTAAGAAAAAAAAACGCCACATATACACTCAAACCTCATTATAACAAAGTTGCATCTTGCACGAAAATAAGTTCGTTATATCCGGAAATTCGTTATAAACATATAGCACAAGACAGTCATCATGCTTTGGCCGAAAGAGGGCTGTTCGAAGCACTATCACCGTTAGAAGGAAGTAATTTTGGCAAAGCAGGATTGCTACACATTATAGTCTCCTTAGCAGCGTCTTCGATGTGGATTCAATAAGGTGCGTGTTTGGGCTAGTTGGTACTCCATTTGAACAGCTAAATAGCGCAAACTTCAGGGACAAAAGACAAGAGAGTGCGACACTTGTCTCTCTTGTCTTTTGTCCCTGAAGTTTGCGCTATTTAGCTGTTCAGATGTCGATTCGCTTCTCGGACAGCAAAAAAAAAAATTGGGTGTGTTCCAAAGGTTGACCTCAAGAATGACAGCTTACTGGCAACACTGAATACATTAGAGCAACTTTGAGGTCAGAGTGGTCAGTTAAGGAGTGAATCAAGGGTGCTTTCCCCCCCGCCCTTACTTATCCACTGGGGGATGCACCCCCCGCTGATCGCTGTACCCTAGGAGCCCAAATTAGTAGATTCCTTTTGTTGTAAAAATATAGTGCATTGCCGGGACAAAACACGCGGCCCGCGGACCCCTTGCTAGCGGCCCGCGCCTTTAGACAGAATAGCCTTGCGAGCTTGCTAAATAGTATTCGCATTATTTTCTCGCTTACTACGTATAATAGCTCTTTGTTCAGGACAGAGACGGGACTGGTCTCAAGTGTTTTGTGCGTGTGCGCGAGGCACCCTATGCGCTCATGATAAGTTGCAACATCGCCGTGAAACGAAAACTCCAATATTTCCCAATCGGCGTCCAGATTTTAGTCATTCTGAAAATCAGTATCCATATGTTTTCTGAGACCTGACGTCAAATACCCTTCTGAAATTACTCATGCAGGAAATGATTACTTTATTCTTTTAGGAGGCAACGTTTGGTGACATTTTGATTCAAACTCTCAGCCCCCCCCACCCCCCTGTCCCCCCCCTGAATCAACCATCTTCACTGTCCTCCCAGCGCTTGTGGGACTAAATTTCCTTACTGCGGCTCGCTAGTTGAGGTTTGTTTGAGGCCCCTTCTATATATCTTAATCCAGAGCGTCCTGCGTGTCAACAATAGTTACTCCTTCATGGTGGAACGACTAAAATGGCAATACAAGGCACTACGCCTTCTTTTGCAGAATATTTCTCACGGTATCATGCGCTGCACAGCCAGATACAGGACCGCCAGGGGTCCGCAATGTTCACACCGAAGTGTCTTTTCGACTGCGAAAAGCAATTTTAGAAAAAATCCAGGATGATTTCAGCTGCAGCTAGCTTTTTTGTCGGCGATACATCACAATACGAAAAAATTTCGGGGGGGGGGGGGGGGGCTGGAGCCCCAAAGCCCCCCTGACTACGCCCCTGCTGCCTACCCTACCCTTTACCTGCCTACCTACCCTACCCTTTACCTACCTGCCTACCCTACCCTTTACCTACCTACCTACCCTAATCTACCCTTTACCTACCTACCTACCTACCTACCCTACCCTACCCTTTACCTACCCTACTCTACCCTTTACCTACCTACCTACCGCCTACCTACCCTACCCTTTACCCACCTACCCACCCACCTACCTACCTACCTACCAATGCCCACCTACCTACCTACCTACCTACCAGGGCTGGGCAAAGATACTTTGAAATTGTATTGCGATACGATACAAGATACTCGGGCAAGAAGTATTGGAGATACAGATACAAGATACTTCAGGAATGAATGTATCCGATACGATACTTCCATATTGTATTTAAGATACTTCGATACATTTCTAAATTTGCTATTATAGAGCTATATAATGACGCTGCAAATACCTATGTACAGAAGTGTTTGCTTGAAAATGTGTTAACTTCGACCAACTTTGTTTATTTTAATGAAATATATGTTTGAATCCCGAAAGTTATGTTTTTCTTGTTTAACCTCTTCAGTCCGTGGGTACCCAAATGGATACATTTGAAAAATGCGCGCTGTGATTCTATGTTTGAAGACCGCTTGACGAAAATTGATGTTTCTGTGAGCGGAAGCATCAGTTAACAAAATGCCCACGACATGTCCCCGTATGCCCATGTACGCG
This sequence comes from Rhipicephalus appendiculatus, assembly GCA_030522465.1. NCBI lineage: Eukaryota > Metazoa > Arthropoda > Arachnida > Ixodida > Ixodidae > Rhipicephalus > Rhipicephalus appendiculatus. Next base: position 13,904 of record JALIZH010010051.1, read on the forward strand.
CTCGCAGTAAAAAGAAGTATGGCAGCGTTATGCGAGGATAGCGCGCGCAGTCGACCAGGTGAGATTAGATTTTTCTTAATTAATGAAATGCTTGATATATTTTGTTAAGCAGTGAGTATAAACGATCACGATAGCCTAGAGAAGGCGCATGGAAATTTCGGACTTGTTGCTTTGAGTTGCCTCTGAGATAGCTTAACTTACTTACCAATGTACCCAATTGGGTACTTCAGGTCATTGCGTTGAAAATACATTAAAGTTTGTTTTGTGTTGCAGGCAGATTTCCCAGTGACTAGGAGATGCAAGAGCTACTCTTTTAGAGTGATATTGACTTGTCTGATGAAGGCGACATTGTGGGTGAGCTGCACAGCAGCAGTGAATGGTCAGATAGCAGCAGTGATGATGATAATGATTATGATGATGATGAAGATAATGATGCACCAGTGAGCTTCCAAGTTCAACGTTGCGGCTCGATTTTGAAAGAGGCAGACTAGGCCCAATCGAAAAGGGATAGAACACATGCGGGTACTCGTAGGTCATAGGAGGAGAAAAAAAAGTAATGTACAGCATCCCCATTGCAACAAAGCATGCATCAACAATATGGGTGATGTGGACCTTTCGGACACGTACGTGCCTTAATTCAGGACAGATATTCATAGATATTCATAGAAAGAAGTGGCCCATCAGGGTATTTGCCCCCCTTTTCGGAACTAGTGCCGATAAATCCCAGGATCGAATGCAGGAATGACTGCAAGCTCATAGATGTTGCAGCAAAAACATTCTCGACCAATTGAAGTTTCAGAACGGAGTGGCGAAAACGCCAATGCACACACACGTCAAGCAAATGCAAGAATGTCAAAATGCATTAGAGCTGGATGCTCAAATTGGCTTATCTCTGGAAGTCCCTAAACGTAGCAAAGTGGTTTCAATACCAGCTAATGAGGCCTGATTTCGCATGCAGGGACATTTTTCAGGGTATGTGCCCCCAAAATTTCAGATAATATGCCACATAAAGATAACAGCATGAAAATCCACGTTAAACACCCTAAATGTCAGCTGTTTCCTTGCCTTCTAAAGAAAAATGGCTCTGTTGATTTTTACTCAGCTTAGGCCTGATGTACCCAAATAGGTACATCCATTTTCTCCTCTGAAATTGCAGTTTTTGTTTTTTCTTCTTCTGAGAAGTGTTTCGTGACCCCCCAAATGCTCAAAATAAAGAGCTTATACGAGTTCACCTTAAGTACTTTTTCTTCAGGTCTGCGGAGGTTAATGCATATTAGTTTCATTCCGACACCATTATTGGCATTCGTTTACTTGACACTTTTGTATTCAATGGGTGTCGCTGCTCTACTTGGCAACCAGCCAGTGGGTTGCCGTCTAATTGCAAGAACTTCAATAAGAAGCCTCCGCAAGATGGCACAAATACTGGTGCAGAGTCTTACCTTAATCCGTAAGCGTATTACCGTTTTCGTAGTACCGCATCACCTTCAGGTGTAGAGCAGCGACAATGCTGGTAGCGATATTTTTTTGTGAAGCATCATGTGAAGACGATAACTACCGAGTCAGCACTCACTGTTCACTGAGGACTTAAAACTGTAGTGATTTTTCATGTTCTACATTGCGTAAATTAAAACTGTAGTGATTTTTCTTGTTCTACATTGCGTAAAGTGTTCGTTAGCAGCATATTCACTAACGTGCAATCTTTTACCATTTTCTCTCCGAGAGAACTTCGCCCAGAAGCTTCCCAGATGTATTTTACGTGGCAAAAAGCGTCGCAGGATATCGCTGCTATTCACACTATTGCAACTTCGTACTAACCTGCTTATCTGCTTTTTTGTAACGCAGAAAAAAAGGACTTTACAGGGACCTAAAGAAAGGAAAGCGAAGATACCTAAGTCAAATAGCAAGGCGATTCCGCAATATAAAATGTCTGTGAATAAGTACACAGGGTGTTTCACGTAAGGATAAGGAAATATTTTAAAAAAATAGCGTTTAACCATGACTGAATGAAACCAATCGCATATGGTTTACCATCACGTGGCGCTCGTTCTGTTATTTTTATATTGCGCTTACTTGGTTGATTAACTATGGTCAATTATGCAACATTTTTAATATTCACTTTAGGGCAGAGTGCGCTTCGTCACATCGTAGAACGCATTTAAAAATGACCGAAGCAATTGTTTTTTTCGCGGCGTACATTTATCGCGGGAAATATTTTCTGGCTTTTGAAGAAAGCACACGAAATATCAAATAAAGCCACCTGACTGCGCTCATGCGCTATCGTACTGCAGCGCTCTTAAATGCGCTTGGAGCGAAACAACCGGCGCGCGGACCGTCAGCTTGTCGCTTCTCAGGGACGATGGTGTTTCTTTGCCGTGTGTGGCGGTCAGAAATTTTGACGCGCTGTGGAGCCGATGCCTAAGCCACGGCCGCTCATTTCGCCGCGGTTCGATTGCCGGTTGTGTCGCTCGAAGCACGTCTTTGAGCGCTACAGCAAAATATATACATATAGCGTACGAGCGCCGCAACATGGTCATATTTCTCCGGCTCTCTTTAAACGGCGGAAGAATCACCACTATAGCATGTACCTTTCCACAAAAAATCAGATCTGTCGTTTTAGAATGCTCTATAAAACGTAAAGAAACGCACTTGGCCCCGAAATAAATAACATAACTCTTACATTTTTCATCTTAGTTAAGAAATTAACCACAGTATAAAAATACCCTAATGAGAGCCACATGGCGGTAAACCACATTGTTGCTTTTATTCGGTTGAGGTTAAGTTCTTCTTTGCAAATATTTGGTTCAAGTTACGTGACACCCTTTATTAACACGATACAAGTGGCACCCCTAAAAGCTATGAAAATAGAGCATGATGTATCGTCAACTAAGGTGTTAAGGACATACAAAAAAACTCAGTGCCCACGGAAAATAGCACTAAAGGGCTCGAATGAGAAAACCGTAGTACTTGGTATTATGTTTCTAAAATCCCCTTTCCAACGTCTTTAAGATTTGTTGTTATAATTTTCATTATTATAATGTAAACTCAATTTTGCTCTTTTATTAAATGGTAAGCAGAATTTTCGTTCCTGTAAGCACTAGGCACACTCCAGATTATTTTACCTTTGCCCTAACATCGCCTGAACAGTACACTCACATGGAATGTAGGTATGTAAATAGTAACAACGACGCAGACACTTAAAAGTACGAATAAGTAAGAGAAGGAATAGAGGAGGAGGTTACAGAAGACTTATAACAGTTAACAAGCGGGAAAAAAAAGTACACAGTGGCCTAGGTAATGTGTGGAATGCAAATGGAGGACAGCAAAGAGACCACTTGTGCTAACAATCAAGCTATCATTAAAAACCTTCTTGCATAATTTAGCACGAAGAACAGACACCGTACACCAAAATATCATCTGTTACATAAATGCTTGTTCTATTGCATATAGCATTGACACCGGTGGTGGGACGATTGTTATAATCTAATTTGCATATAAGCCACATAGTGTGCAAGTCAAGCCTACATCGATGAGATCTGTGAAATCTCTGTGTGAAAGCAGCGAGACGCAAAGCAACCCCATTTTCGCATTTTTGAGGATTTGTAACAAAGCACCACGCCAAGACAAACTTCAATAAGAACACTGTAGCCGCAACCCAATTTGAGCGAAAGACGCCGCACGCATTAGAGTACGCAGCACAGTAGCGTGGCTACAAACAAGGTTCATGGCACCGGCACCGCTAAAAAGAAAGAAAACATCGAGAAACAAAAGGTCGGCTGCACGTAGACGTTCGCACGCTTGTTTTTGACGAGATGGCTCGAGCGCCATCACGTGACTCTGCTCCACCAGAAAGGCGCGTATAGACCTTATTTTCTATGCTCACTGGAACACTCTGGCGGAAAGACAAATGAATATCACTGTCGTCAGCTTTATTGAGGTGGCTTAGTGGCAGCAGTATCAGCTTGGGAAGAGGAGTTGTCAGCGATTATTCTTTCGCACGGTAGTGTGTTGCGATAGCAGTATCTTGTATCTTAAGATACACGATACATTATTGAATGTATTCGGAAATACAGATACAGATACTCGTTTCGCGAGACGTATCGCGATACAGATACAAGATACCCGAAGAGTATCTAAGATAGTATCTGCGATACATGTATCTTCGATACTGCCCAGCCCTGCTACCTACCTATCTATCTAGCCGCCTACGTCTGGGTGCTCTCGTGATGGCCTCCTTAACTTGGGGTAGATCAAAATTTGTATGGGAGGGTAAGAGGTATATACGAATATGCCTGGCTGGTCATGACATGAATAATGTGAAAACTCCAGACACGTGTGGCTCATACCCGTATACCACGGGCCGCGGAATGCGGGTATGCGCCACAGGACTTCGACAATTTATATCTACCCAGGAACGGCGAGAACAGGCATTGGTAATTTAAATGCGAGAGCGGTAAGAGAAGCTGACATCGGTGGCATTGACACTGGTAATTGAAAGGCAACAGCGTTAAGAAAAACGGACATCGGTGGCGTTGACGCGAGGAATACAAAGAACAGAAATCATAGTCCCAGCAGGAATCGAACCCAAGCATTCTGCATGGCAATCAAGCATTCTACCACAGAGCCACGTCAGGTCTCGAAACTGCTGTGGAATAAAACCCTATGCAGGTGTAATGTTGGTGAAACGTATATTGTGGTTGCAGTGCTGGCTATCTAATTTTATAAACATTACATATGTACCCATATAACGAAGGAGTCATGTCGGGTTAACGCCAGTTGTACACTTAAGCGCCATACATTGTAGTTGGTTTACGTAGCACTATCCAGGGCTACCATCCTTGCAAGCACAAGCTCTACATATCATCTTAAACACTTCGTAACGCAGGAAAAACAGACACAAAGAAACGACACCAGACAACATACGAGCGCTCATATGTTGTCTTGTGTCGTTTCTTTGTGTCTGTTTTTCCTGCGCTACGAAGTGTTTAAGATGATCAACCAACTGGCCCAATTCACCACAACTCTACATATCAGCTTACGGCTTCCAGTGTTGGCAATATCCATGTTTCTGTTGGCATCGTTACACAACTGTAAACAACTGGTTATTTGAAACATATGCGACTGTTCAACATGTCTGTGCATGCAACATTTATACATATCTTTAGCGCCATTTCATAACGTTTTCGCTCAATAAAAAAATTACAACCCAGTTACCTTACCTCCGGATGCTTCGCATAACATCGATTCCCATGGTACCTGGGATCTGCCTAATTTTTAAGCTATCCAACCAAGTGCACCATTAGCACTCTCTTAGGGGCATCAGCAGATACCTACATCCAAGCCTAATTCATGAAGTGCTAGGAGCTCTTGTTTAACATGTCAGATATTCACTTTTTATAGACATGTTCTTTTCTTTTCGTGACTTTTCATTTTGAATTTGGTACGTACGGCATGTCTGTGTGGTTTGCGTGCTATGTACAAACTGCGTGCCAAATTGCTGTAGGGGCAGAATTCGTGAATTTTCATTTTGAATTTGGTACGTACAGCGTGTCTGTGTGATTTGCGTGCTACGTACAAACTGTGTGCCAAATTGCTGTAGGGGCAGAAGCCTTTAATTTCTCAGGCCACATGGTAATTAGCTCCTACTTCCGTTCTGTTGTAGACAGGGGAAATTAAGTGATTCATTCACCATTAAAGAAACAAGCTGAAAGGCTAATAGACTAAGTTCCGGGTTTGTACAGGTTTAAAAGGCGAAAATTCAAGGGTATTCGAGGGCTTCGAAGATTTTGTCAAAGGCTTTTCAAGAACACAGAGCAGAATTTTGTGTGGAAATTTTCTACTGTAATGTTTCTGAAATACAGCAGACTCTCAGTAAACAGAAATCTCTTAAATGAAATTGCTCCTTAAATGGAACAACTGCCCCTTACATGATTGGTTTTCAGCTTGAATACTGCAACCCTGTTCATCTCTCAGTAAATGAAACTCCTGTTAAATGAAACATATTTTCCTGGTCCCGTGAGGTTTCATCTAATGAATGTCTACTGTGCTAGGTGGCAGCGTGATTTCGCTCGATCTGGCTCGGACTGCCACGTATGCACTAATCTGGTAGCTCCTATGATGCCCCTTTCAGTAGTGAGACACAAAGTACTCAAATAGCGAGTTTTGTTTCTGAAAGCCAGAGGATGCCCTTCGGTGCAGGGTAGGCACAGATCTAAGTAGGCGCATATTTAGATTGGGTAGGCGCATATTTAAGAAAAACAACAAGGACATAGCTGAATTCAAACATCAGCATAGTTTGGTGCAGTAAGTGCTCCTGCAGCATCACTGTAAGGGCTATCGCAGTGTTTGTTCTAACAGACTGCCTCTCTGTCCGTTCTGCCTTCAGCGCACCTAATTTATCGAGTACCTTAGAGGCATTCTATTCACTAATTCCCAGACATGTACGGCTCGTTCGATTAGTGTGGGTACCGGGCCATAGAGGTTTAGCACTCAATGAATACGTGGATGGATTTGCAATATCATCCCACGATGGCCCTGTTTTGTCTGTATTGCCCACGTCAGCATATGTCACAGCAGCACGATTTGAAAAGCTTACTACGGCCAATAACTTTGATAAATCTCCTTTATCTTTATCAGATTTTCCACAGCTAAAGGTTTCCTTGGAAGAGCAGGTCGTGTTCATCTAGAAAGGACGAAATATTAATTACAAGGCTACGCTGTCGAGTCCCCCCAACTGAACTTTTACCTTCACAGGTCTGGTCTGGCTCAGTCACCTTTATGCTTTCACTGTAATGAGAGCGAATCTCTGGAGCACTTCTTTTTGACGTGCCGAAGATTTAAAATACAAAGGAAAAGACTACTAGAAGAACCCCTACAAAAGTTGGCCTTGAATTTTTCGCTTCCAGGTTATCCTTTCCTTTGGTGCAACCACATTTGGTTTTAGCCACAGGAATGTTTTCAACACTGTTTCAAATATTTTACAAGAGTCTAAAAGAATTTAATGTTAAGTGTAGCTTAATTCAGTTATATATATATATATATTAGGCTTGTGCGAATAGTGAATTTTAGGCTCGAAGCGAATTCGAAGCGAATATTGATTTTGGTCGAATAATTTCGAATCGAATTTGAATAATATATATCACATATAAAAAAAATGAGCATATTTGTCATGACCCAACTAACCTGCACAATATTTTTTACAAATTGAAACAAAGCCTGTGCAAATGCCATTCTTTTTGGTTCAAAGGAAGTGGAAACAACTTTGAACAGTAGCAGGATTTGACTTTCGGTAGAATGCAAGTGATAACCTGGAAAATATGTTACGTTTTAAAATTTACTATACTTAGAGCATTTAAGATGGTATAACAAGCTTTTGAACTTAAAAAATGATTAATCGATATCAGGGTAATATGTTCATTTAACCTTGAAGTGGGGCTTTGCGGCAGTGGATAGGTGTTTTCACGGCTTAGCACCCCTTCACTGCAGTGAAACTACCTTTACAGGAGGTTACATGCTGACTAATATACACCTGGATAGGTGCTTTCACAGCTTAGCATCCCTCCACTGCAGTGAAACCACCTTTACAGGAGGGGTTACATTGGGACTAATATACACCTATTCGTTCATTTCGAATACTTCGAAATTTTCAACAATTTAAATTCGAATCGAAGCGAATTCGAATACAGTAATATTCGTTCGAATATTCGAAGAATTCGAATATTCGCACAAGCCTAATATATATATATATATATATATATTGTTGTTGTTTCTCGATAGGGCTTTTCTCTCTCTTTCTTTTTAATCTTGCGAGTTTATAATATTAATCTGTAATGGCTAAACAATTCATTTTCAACCCTTTCCTTCAGTAAGTGAATTGGCTTCCTAAGCAAGACACCGTCCGATTCATGGCCTATCCCCTGGAGTGGGTGGCGCCAAGATACTGACGAACCAACCAACCAACCAACTGTAAGAGCTGACATTTTGTGCTGGACCTATAGTAGGAACTGCCCTGCAACACTTTTTGAACATGGACAGAAAATACTGCCGATTGGTTGTCGAGGCTCCTGCGAACATGTGGGCCAAACATAATAGCACAGCAAACCGCAAGGAATTTAAAATTACATTACAAAGACACCTAGAAATTGCTTACTGTTCTCTTGGGAGATTCCATGATAGACTGGCTCCTGATAGACTACATCACAGGCAGGAAAACGTGGCCATTTCCTAATTTAAGCATTCGTGCACTGCATGTTCATACACTTGTTCTTAGAAAGCTGAACAATAATTAAACAACTGGTGAACACGCAACAGTGAAACTTAGTTACAGCCAGGCGATCATAAATTAACTATGTCAGTAAGACCACTACATTAACCACAATGACATGAAAACCAAATATTTTCCTACTCTGTACACTTGCCGGCAGTAATTTTCAAGCTTTCATAAAAATACACGTGCATCTCTTGCTATCGGTGCTGTGCCACTCTTGTCAATATCACAGGGGCCAATTAGAAAATTTGAACCTCCACAGAGCCTGGTAAACATATTTTGTCGGAAGAGCCAGTAAACAGCCACTAAAACCTATCAAAAACACGGACATTTCAGATTCAGAAAAACTGCTATGGTAAGCGGCCTTTTACAGCACAGTGAAAGCTTGCAATGCGTGTCTTTAGACTAGAGCTGTGCGAATAGCAAAATTTTGGTTGCGAAGCGAATTCGAATATTGAAGTGTGAGTGCGAATCGAATCGAATATTTTTCGAATATTTGTTGAATATTTCTCGAATATTTGGAGACTATTTTTCGAATACTTCGAAGTGAAATTGCACAAAAAAAAGTTGGAGAAGATTCCTAAGCATATTCTCATGGGATAGCAACATGAAAGTGTTTCTTTTCGCTAGGTTGATGAAATGCGGGAGGGGTGATGTTTCATAGTTGTCTTATCAAGAATGAGGCAATGCAGAGGCCGAGTTGTATTTATGTACATGATTTGGTGCAATCAAAGTGCTGCCGACAGCACTTTACACGTGAAAGGCAAAGACGCTAATTCCTCAGCCTCTCCTCCTCTTTCAATTTCTGTGGAAGCCCAACTGATGTTTTAGCATAAAAAAGTGACATCGGCTCTTGCCTGTTTAGTGTGAACAAGAAACCCGTATGGGTTCCGAAACGTCTCTGTGTTTTTCACTTTGACTTGGTCAGTGATCTACATCCTCCTGACTGTATTTGTCTTTGAGAAGTTCTACCGTAGCGGAGCCTGAAAGGCAACTTTGTCGCAATACGAGTGTGTAATGAGGTGAAGCACATTGAAAATATGAAGGGGCCAGTTCCAATCGGACGTTGACTGTATTTGTCTTTGGGAAGTTCGAGTAGCTCGAACAGTAAAATTCCAGTGCGAATCGAATAGAATGGCAAACACTATCTGAAAAATATTCGAAATTTCGAATATTTGCACACCCCTACTTAAAACCCATCAACCCATTCCGACACCGTGTGACTGCTGTGAGAAACTCGAGAGTTTTGGCAATGCCCTTGCTGCTCGTTTGGACAGCTCTCCCATTCTACCACCATGACCTAGACTATTGACAAAAAAGTGACACAGTCCAGAATGTCACTATATTAATTGACCTTTTTCAAGCATTCCCAGAATGCCTTGCAGGCGCATGGAGCACTCTGGGAAAAGCATGCGCATCCAGCGAGCCAGAAGTTCAGTCGCTCAATACTCATTGGCGCTGTCGGAGCATGAAACGATGAAAGCAGATCACTGCCTGTTGACTATCCTTACATTGTAGATACTACACATATACAAATGCATCTTCATGTGTCTCTGGTTGGTTGGTTAGTTGGGTTTACTGGCGCAAAAGCAACTTAGGCTATGATGCGCCAGGCACAAGTTGTTAGGTGGTAATTAGTTGGAGTTACATGCTTTCACAATTTATCTAAAAAGCCAGTCGGCCGTAGGAAATTGAAAACGTTACGCAATGGAACAAGTGGGTCGTCTCCTAGGATTATGCTGGGGTGTAAGGGTATGTGGTGTTTGTACAGCTTGGCAAAATATCTGCATCTTTGTGTTTCAAGATAAGGACATGTAATTAGGATATGTACGACTGTTAGTGGTTCCTGGCATTTCTCGCATGTTGGTTGTTGTTCCTTCCTAAGAAGGTAGTTGTGTGTGAGATGTGTGTGCCCTGTACGGAGTCGACATAATATAACCTCAATGTAGCGTTCCTTGGTGACTGCATGTTTTCCATTCGTTAATGAGGGGTTTGACAACATGGAGCTTGTTATTGACACAGCTGTCCCATTGCCGTTGCCACTTAGACTGCAGAGCCACCCGAATTGCTCGCTGGCTATCTTTTAAAGGAATGTTTATTCTTGTAACTGGCTTCTGCGCCGCCAGAGAAGCGCATTCATTGGCCTTCTCATTGCCTGGGATCCCCGTGTGACTAGGTACCCAGCAAAAACGGATAATGTTAGTCTCACTATTTAAAAACACTTTGTTTAAAATTTCGCCAAGTAAAGGTTCACATTCTGATTCCCAATGAAGGGCTTTCAGTGCACTGAGAGAGTCTGTGAATATAATAGCTTTGGTGTGTTGGCCCGTGATGACTCTTTCTACTGCTTCCAATAAAGCATAAACTTCCGCTGTAAAAATGGAAATACAAGTGGGGAGATTGACGCTGATTGTGCTTTCCCCTGTGACGATTCCTATTCCAACGTGTTTCTTTGTTTTGGAGCCATCTGTGTAAAATTCCAGTGTACTCTTTATACTTTTCCTGAAGAGCACGAAACTCTTGTTTTATGTGTACTTGTGGCGTGTTTCTTTTCTTTAGGTAGGTTAGTGTGAAGTCACAAAGCTGCGCCAGGTCAAGCCATGGAGGTAGTCTCTGTGGTTTTTCAGCGACATTGAGTGCCTCATCAGGAATACCGTATGTACGGCAATGATCTTCAAACCGTAGAATCAGTGGTTTAATTGAGTGTGGTTTGTTCGAATAGTGTATGCGTGTGTTGCATGTTGTCGTAATATCATGACATATGTGCGTTGGTGACGACCTTATCCTTAAAACGTAGGACAAAGTTAATTGCACTCTTCGCTGGCACAGGGAGGCTTCATTACACTCGACATAGAGACTCTGCACCGGCAATGTCCTGTAGGCGCCACTGGACAAGCACAGACCAAGATTGTGTATAGGGTCCAGACGCTTGATGTAGGATTCGCGTGCCGCGCTGTAAACTACACAACCATAATCTAAGATGCTGCGAACAACACAACGGTAAATACGCAAGAGACATAGTCGATCAGAACCCCACTGCTTATGCGATAGCACTTTCAAAAGGTTCAGTGCCTTATTCGCCTTTCTTTTTAGTGTATTCATGTGGGACAAAAAGTTTAGTTTATGGTCGAATGTCAGTCCTAAAAATTTGTGTTCCTGTTTTACTGGTACTGTAGAGTCGTTTAGTTTCAGGGTTGGTTCAGGAAATAATCCCCTTTTTTGTGTAAACAGAACAGCCACAGTTTTTTCTGTTGAGAAGCGGAAACCGTTTTTGCTAGCCCATTGCGCCAGTTTATTTATTGTCAATTGCAGTTGCCTCTCGCAGGCTGATAAGTTCGAGGCACGACAAGCTATTTGAAGATCATCTACATATAGGGAGTGCATGACTGTGGGTGGTATTACATTTTTAACGGAATTCATTTTGACTATAAATAAGGTTGTGCTGAGGACGCAGCCTTGTGGCACTCCGTTTTCCTGTAGAAAAGACTGCGACAGTACTGTACCCAGACGAACCTGAAACGTGCGATTGCTCATGAAATCGGCCAGACATTTTAGCATTTTACCCCGTACACCTAAGTCAGCGAGGTCTCTCAAAATTCCATATCTCCACGTGGTGTCGTAAGCCTTCTCTAGATCAAAGAAGACTGCGAGGCAATGCTGCTTGTAGAGAAAGGCTTCTCGTATTTCATGTTCAAGCCGTACGAGATGGTCGGTCGTTGAACAGCCCTTCTTATATCCACATTGATGAGAGTCTAGGAGGTTTCTGGAGTCTAGTATGAATGAGAGCCTAATGTTTATGATGCTTTCATAAGATTTCGCCAAGCAACTTGTCAAAGCAATGGGTCTATAGCTGCTGGGACATGTCGGGGGTTTACCGGACTTGAGGAAGGGAACTATAATTGCATTTTTCCATTGTTTTGGCATCGTGCCGGATTCCCATATTGTATTGAAAAAGTCAAGAAGTGCCTGTGTTGATTCTTCTGAAAGGTGTGCCAACATTGAATAATGAATACGGTCTGCACCCACCGCCGTTTTCTTCCCATTCGAGAGCACTCTTCTTAATTCATGTAACATTAGTGGACTGTTGTATGCTTCTTGTAGATAACCATTGGTAGGTAGTTTCTGTTTTTCGATAGCCTGTTTGTGTTTTAGAAATGCATCGGAATAGTTTGCTGAGCATGAAACATTATAAAAGTGGTCCCCCAGTATGTCTGCCTGTTCTTGTATTGATGTCTGAATGCCCGCATTTGTGAGTAATGGTATTGTGTAGGATGAATAGTCACCCCTGAACTTCCTCAGCTGCTCCCATATTTTTTTAGATGAGACTGTACTATTTATGGATGAGACATATTTTTGCCATGACACTTTCTCGGCCTGCCTCCGCACATACCGTGCCTTGGCCTTCGCCTGCTTGAAGTTAACTAAATTTTCATGAGTGGGGTACCTTCTCAGGATACCCCACGCTTTATTTTGTAGCTTCTTTGCTTCTGTGCACTCCGGAGTCCACCACGGCTTGAGTTTTTTCCGTACGTGACTAGAAGACTGTGGTATCGATTTATCAGCTGCTGCTATCAACATTGCGGTTAGTTGCTCATTCATCTCATCAATGCTCAGTTCCGGGGAAAACACGTCTTCTAGCTTTACGTTCTCAGTAAACATACTCCAATCGGCACGCTGTATTAGCCAACGACGTGGCTTAGTGTTGATGATGGGTGATGTAGGAGATGTTTTGATGAGAGCCGGTAGATGATCGCTTCCATAGGAGGTGTCAAGAACGTTCCAGTTAAAATCGTTAAAAACAGAAGGTGAGCAAAACGCCTAATCAAGGCAACTGAATTTACGGGAGCTCGGTGAGAAATATGTTGGTGCCTTGGAGTTTAAAAGACATATGCTGTTCGTCAGGATAAAATCTTCAATAACTTGTCCTCTCTGGTCAGTTTTTTCGCTGCCCCAGAGAGTAGAGCGAGCGTTAAAATCACCGACTAAAACGAATGGCTGAGGCAGTTGCACTGTTAGGCTCTCGAGGTCATGGACGGTTAAAGGTTGGTGTGGCAGTATATACAATGAACAGATGGAGATGGTTTTATGCGCTAAAACGGTGATAGCAATAGCCTCCAGAGAGGTGTTAAGCGTGATAGCTCGGGTTGGGGTGCCGCCTTTTATGACAATGGCGACTCCTCCCGATAGTCGGTTAGCAAGTTCGCGGTCCTTTCGGACTACAGTAAAACCTTTTAAGAAGTTAGTGTTTTTTGGACCCAAGTTGGTCTCTTGTAGGCAAAAGGCCACTGGGGAGAGTGAATTGATGATGTCCTTGATGTCACCTAGGTTATGGATAAAACCTCTGCAGTTCCACTGTACAATAAAAGCCATGATGAGATGAAAGAAGTAAAAGTAAGCAAATATATATATATATGTGTGGAACGTGCAGTTATTTAAAATTAGGTGACATGGAGGGATTGTGGTCTATTTTACAGCGCCTTTACCAGGCCCTGTGATTACGGTTTTGTCTTTTTTGGAGCGGTCGGGAAGTCCCCGCCGCTCCTTCGGCGCAGCCTGCGCCGGTGGACATGAGGTGTCCATCGCCTCTGTCGAGACGACAGACAGTCGCTCTGTCGAGCGGTGTGTGCTTTGGGTAGGCTTCGTCACGGCGGACGAAGCCTTTGGCCCCACCGCGCCAGAGGTCGAGGGGACCTCTTTGGCTGCTGGGCTGCTCTGGCTGCTGCCAGGGCTTGCAGCGGCGGCTGGTGTGGCCGTTTCTGCTGTGGGCAGGGCAGCCTTGGCTGCACCCACCACGGGGACAAGTGGCAGTTGCCTGGGCACGCTACGCGTGTTCCGGGCAACCGCGAAAGGCCGTTGTGGTGCTGTCCCCTGTCGCACCACTTCGGCAAAAGATGTTTGGGGAAATAGCATTGAAACACGCTGTCGTGCTTCGCGGAACGTTATGTTTTCCTTTACTTTCAGTGTTATTATTTCCTTTTCTTTCTTCCAGGCCGGGCAGGCTCTGGAGTACGCGGGGTGATTTCCATCGCAGTTTGCACAGTGTGTCTCTTCCTGAGTGCAGTCTTCGGTAGAGTGGCCTGTCGTTGTGCATTTAGGACAAGTAAGCTGCCCTCGGCAGCTCTGGGATGCGTGACCGAACCTCTGGCATTTGAAACAACGCCGCGGGTTTGGAATGAATGGTCTTACTGCGAGTTTCACGTAGCCAGTTTCTATTGTTTCGGGTAATGTGTTGGAGGCAAAGGTAAGTATCAGATGTTTAGTCGGTATTTCGTTGTTGTCACGCCTGATCTTGATGCGCTGTACATGGGTAACGTTGGAGTCTGTCCAACCTTCCAGCAGTTCATCCTCGCTTAGGCTAATCAGATCGTCATCAGATACAACACCTTTAACAGTATTCATACTTCGGTGTGCGCTCACAGAGACGGGTATGTTTCCAAAGGATACTAGGTGCGAAAGCTTATCGTACTGCTCTTTGTCTTTAAGTTCGAGGAGCAGGTCCCCGCTTGCCATCTTTGTGGCCTTGTAACCGGTTCCTATAGTGTCTTTCAGGCATTTGGCGACAAGAAAAGGTGAAATAGTTCTTGCTTTTTCTGATGGTTGTTCGCAATGAAGGACGTGGTATTTTGGGAAGGTTTCTTTGTTTTTGGGCCGGAAAAATTCACTTGCATCGGTGCGTACCCTTTTGTGGGTACGATCGGTGGATGAAGGGTTGGAGGGTCCCATGGAAGAAAAATTGTTTGTTCGGCAGCGACGGCTACCACCCACCACGGAGCCCAACAAGGGGACGTGGCAGAACATGTAAAAATGTCTGCACAACGCCAGTAGTATGCCGCTACTATAACCTGATATAACTATCCGAGGTTGGATAACTACACAAGGTTAACCCTCGCCGCCACGAAAAAAAAGGAAGTAAATTGAAGAAAGGAGAAGACAGGAAAGGTGTAAAGTGAGAGTGAAAGACGAAGATGTAGAGAGATAGAGAGATAGGAAAAGGCGACTGCCGATTTCCCCTGGGTGGGTCAGCCCAGGGGTGCCGTCTACGTGAAGCCGGGGCCAAAGGGGTGTGTTGCCTCTGCCGGGGGGGCCTTAAAGGTCCAATCACCCGGCGTCGGCTCAACCCCCAGGATCCCCTTTTCCCCGGACACGGCTCAGCCACGCATGGCTAGGCATGGGAGGAGGTCGAAACCCCCCCGTTAGCTCGGGTCCGTGGTGTCACCACACACCAAACGCCTGCTTGCGCAGACGCCCCCTGCGGGGTCATGTGTCTCTATGTGGAAAGAATAACGCAATGAGTGTAGGCATTTCCCTGCAGATGCACATCGGATGTAGCAGTTAAGCGGCATGCACGCTATCACGTACCAATACTGTCAAGACTATTGCCAATATATAAGCTAGAACACTGAATTCTTGTTCATTCAACAATTACTTGTAATGTACCGATATGAATGTGACATACTTTCAACTTGAGCATTTAGTGTCATGAACACTTTTGCGCTTGCCAACAGCGTTTAACCGCTATGGCCTTTAGAAGGTAATTTCAGTGCTCCAGCTGATATTGCTCACAACTATACAGGTCTGCAGTATGGTCACCCACCTGTGATCTAACAAGTGAAAACACAACTGGCATTTAAATCCAATACCTGCAGTCGGTGTCAACGAAGGGGGCCAGATGCTTATCATTTGTTACCTATGGTGTCAGCGATGCGCACACTGTCTAGTCAATGTTTCTTCCTCTTATTAAATGCCGACTATATTCTCTCGTGTACTCTTTAAATGTCAGATCCTCATCTTGTGCTCGAAGGGGGCCAGATGCTTATCATTTGTTACCTATGGTGTCAGCGATGCGCACACTGTCTAGTCAATGTTTCTTCTCTTATTAAATGCCGACTATATTCTCTCGTGTATTCTTTAAATGTCAGATCCTCATCTTGTGCTCGAAGGGGGGCCAGATGCTTATCATTTGTTACCTATGGTGTCAGTGATGCGCACACTGTCTAGTCAATGTTTCTTCTCTTATTAAATGCCGACTATATTCTCTCGTGTATTCTTTAAATGTCAGATCCTCATCTTGTGCTCGAAGGGGGCCAGATGCTTATCATTTGTTACCTATGGTGTCAGCGATGCGCACACTGTCTAGTCAATGTTTCTTCTCTCATTAAATGCCGACCATATTCTCTCGTGTATTCTTTAAATGTCAGATCCTCATCTTGTGCTCGAAGGGGGGCCAGATGCTTATCATTTGTTACCTATGGTGTCAGCGATGCGCACACTGTCTAGTCAATGTTTCTTCTCTTATTAAATGCCGACTATATTCTCTCGTGTATTCTTTAAATGTCAGATCCTCATCTTGTGCTCGAAGGGGGCCAGATGCTTATCATTTGTTACCTATGGTGTCAGCGATGCGCACACTGTCTAGTCAATGTTTCTTCTCTTATTAAATGCCGACTATATTCTCTCGTGTATTCTTTAAATGTCAGATCCTCATCTTGTGCTCGAAGGGGGCCAGATGCTTATCATTTGTTACCTATGGTGTCAGTGATGCGCACACTGTCTAGTCAATGTTTCTTCTCTTATTAAATGCCGACTATATTCTCTCGTGTATTCTTTAAATGTCAGATCCTCATCTTGTGCTCGAAGGGGGGCCAGATGCTTATCATTTGTTACCTATGGTGTCAGTGATGCGCACACTGTCTAGTCAATGTTTCTTCTCTTATTAAATGCCGACTATATTCTCTCGTGTATTCTTTAAATGTCAGATCCTCATCTTGTGCTCGAAGGGGGGCCAGATGCTTATCATTTGTTACCTATGGTGTCAGTGATGCGCACACTGTCTAGTCAATGTTTCTTCTCTTATTAAATGCCGACTATATTCTCTCGTGTATTCTTTAAATGTCAGATCCTCATCTTGTGCTCGAAGGGGGGCCAGATGCTTATCATTTGTTACCTATGGTGTCAGTGATGCGCACACTGTCTAGTCAATGTTTCTTCTCTTATTAAATGCCGACTATATTCTCTCGTGTATTCTTTAAATGTCAGATCCTCATCTTGTGCTCGAAGGGGGGCCAGATGCTTATCATTTGTTACCTATGGTGTCAGCGATGCGCACACTGTCTAGTCAATGTTTCTTCTCTTATTAAATGCCGACTATATTCTCTCGTGTATTCTTTAAATGTCAGATCCTCATCTTGTGCTCGAAGGGGGGCCAGATGCTTATCATTTGTTACCTATGGTGTCAGTGATGCGCACACTGTCTAGTCAATGTTTCTTCTCTTATTAAATGCCGACTATATTCTCTCGTGTATTCTTTAAATGTCAGATCCTCATCTTGTGCTCGAAGGGGGGCCAGATGCTTATCATTTGTTACCTATGGTGTCAGTGATGCGCACACTGTCTAGTCAATGTTTCTTCTCTTATTAAATGCCGACTATATTCTCTCGTGTATTCTTTAAATGTCAGATCCTCATCTTGTGCTCGAAGGGGGGCCAGATGCTTATCATTTGTTACCTATGGTGTCAGCGATGCGCACACTGTCTAGTCAATGTTTCTTCTCTTATTAAATGCCGACTATATTCTCTCGTGTATTCTTTAAATGTCAGATCCTCATCTTGTGCTCGAAGGGGGGCCAGATGCTTATCATTTGTTACCTATGGTGTCAGTGATGCGCACACTGTCTAGTCAATGTTTCTTCTCTTATTAAATGCCGACTATATTCTCTCGTGTATTCTTTAAATGTCAGATCCTCATCTTGTGCTCGAAGGGGGGCCAGATGCTTATCATTTGTTACCTATGGTGTCAGTGATGCGCACACTGTCTAGTCAATGTTTCTTCTCTTATTAAATGCCGACTATATTCTCTCGTGTATTCTTTAAATGTCAGATCCTCATCTTGTGCTCGAAGGGGGGCCAGATGCTTATCATTTGTTACCTATGGTGTCAGTGATGCGCACACTGTCTAGTCAATGTTTCTTCTCTTATTAAATGCCGACTATATTCTCTCGTGTATTCTTTAAATGTCAGATCCTCATCTTGTGCTCGAAGGGGGGCCAGATGCTTATCATTTGTTACCTATGGTGTCAGCGATGCGCACACTGTCTAGTCAATGTTTCTTCTCTTATTAAATGCCGACTATATTCTCTCGTGTATTCTTTAAATGTCAGATCCTCATCTTGTGCTCGAAGGGGGCCAGATGCTTATCATTTGTTACCTATGGTGTCAGCGATGCGCACACTGTCTAGTCAATGTTTCTTCTCTTATTAAATGCCGACTATATTCTCTCGTGTATTCTTTAAATGTCAGATCCTCATCTTGTGCTCGAAGGGGGCCAGATGCTTATCATTTGTTACCTATGGTGTCAGCGATGCGCACACTGTCTAGTCAATGTTTCTTCTCTTATTAAATGCCGACTATATTCTCTCGTGTATTCTTTAAATGTCAGATCCTCATCTTGTGCTCGAAGGGGGGCCAGATGCTTATCATTTGTTACCTATGGTGTCAGTGATGCGCACACTGTCTAGTCAATGTTTCTTCTCTTATTAAATGCCGACTATATTCTCTCGTGTATTCTTTAAATGTCAGATCCTCATCTTGTGCTCGAAGGGGGGCCAGATGCTTATCATTTGTTACCTATGGTGTCAGTGATGCGCACACTGTCTAGTCAATGTTTCTTCTCTTATTAAATGCCGACTATATTCTCTCGTGTATTCTTTAAATGTCAGATCCTCATCTTGTGCTCGAAGGGGGGCCAGATGCTTATCATTTGTTACCTATGGTGTCAGTGATGCGCACACTGTCTAGTCAATGTTTCTTCTCTTATTAAATGCCGACTATATTCTCTCGTGTATTCTTTAAATGTCAGATCCTCATCTTGTGCTCGAAGGGGGGCCAGATGCTTATCATTTGTTACCTATGGTGTCAGTGATGCGCACACTGTCTAGTCAATGTTTCTTCTCTTATTAAATGCCGACTATATTCTCTCGTGTATTCTTTAAATGTCAGATCCTCATCTTGTGCTCGAAGGGGGGCCAGATGCTTATCATTTGTTACCTATGGTGTCAGTGATGCGCACACTGTCTAGTCAATGTTTCTTCTCTTATTAAATGCCGACTATATTCTCTCGTGTATTCTTTAAATGTCAGATCCTCATCTTGTGCTCGAAGGGGGGCCAGATGCTTATCATTTGTTACCTATGGTGTCAGTGATGCGCACACTGTCTAGTCAATGTTTCTTCTCTTATTAAATGCCGACTATATTCTCTCGTGTATTCTTTAAATGTCAGATCCTCATCTTGTGCTCGAAGGGGGGCCAGATGCTTATCATTTGTTACCTATGGTGTCAGTGATGCGCACACTGTCTAGTCAATGTTTCTTCTCTTATTAAATGCCGACTATATTCTCTCGTGTATTCTTTAAATGTCAGATCCTCATCTTGTGCTCGAAGGGGGGCCAGATGCTTATCATTTGTTACCTATGGTGTCAGTGATGCGCACACTGTCTAGTCAATGTTTCTTCTCTTATTAAATGCCGACTATATTCTCTCGTGTATTCTTTAAATGTCAGATCCTCATCTTGTGCTCGAAGGGGGCCAGGTGCTTATCATTTGTTACCTATGGTGTCAGTGATGCGCACACTGTCTAGTCAATGTTTCTTCTCTTATTAAATGCCGCCTATATTCTCTCGTGTATTCTTTAAATGTCAGATCCTCATCTTGTGCTCGTTGACATTGTCGACGGATGAACCGCATAGACTGCTTCTGAAATTTATCTAGGAAACCGAATTGCATGTTTTTTTTATTTAACTTACGCTGCACTGCATATTGGAGGTAAAAAAAATTTTTAGAACAATATTTCAGAGCTGCTCAGCTAATCTAAAGGCTGCTTCACACCGGTGACTAGCACCAGTCGCGCGACCAAGTTAGTCGCTTTGCGACTGGTCGCAAACAGTCGCAAACAGTCGCTTCTGTCGCAAAGCGACTGCTTTTGCTCAGTCGCTCGCTGAGCGACTTTTCAGTCGCGTGACTGCAGTCGCAGGACGGTTGGAACCAATCAATGAAGCCCAGAATTGACGTCAGCATTTGTTTGCAACCGGGCTCGTCGCTTTTTCTTTTCCTTTTTTATTGCGCTCCCTTGGCTCACTGATAACGATATCCGGACGTGACTTTCTGGGTTTGCGACTTCCGGTCGCTCGCATGCAGCCTCTGCCGGTGTGAACATCGGTCGCTTTCAGTCGCTTTTTTGGTCGCCAGTCACAAATGGTCGCGTGACCGGTGCTAGTCGCCGGTGTGAATCCGCCTTTACAGTGGCATGTGGAAATGCCAGACAAGGAAAGCATAGAGAGACCTTCACAGCTAAACACAGAAATTCATGATTTAATTGTGAAGTAATATGCTGAACCTTGTCAAATACACTTGATCTGAGAAGTGCTGGCAAGGCAAGGCAGAAAGCTTAAGCGTGAGGCCCGCACACTCGTTGCGGCAGCTGCTGCGGTAACCTTTCCCATGGGAACTTGTGCGCCTGTTGGTGGTACTTGTGTGATTGAAAAAGGTCTATTGAGCAACTCGGTTAAAGTAGTCTCCCATTTATAGAAACCTGCTGGTTGTCGGTCATCAATCTACATTTGTGCAACTGCAAAACTCTTTTTCTGCAGGACTTCGTGAGGCTTTGTTTGCCTAATTTCACTTCCAGGCAAATGCCAATATTTGCTTTCATAAAACAACATACGTATTGCAAACTTCTGCAGCAATGTATATCTCATTTTCTAGCACCAATTAAGAACTTCAAAAGAGTCGCACAACCGACTAGCCTCACTTTTTCGACTTTTAGAATCTCTTTCTAAGCTAGCATTCAAACTGAGAAGAAGCACATAGTTACTGCTTTGCCGTTGTGCGAGGCTGAGCTGCTGGGAATGTCAGCGGGGCATGAGCACGCCGGAAGTGCTCCTCGAATACCACTTCTGGGTCCAGTGGTGGTGGCCGTTGATCCCGTGCAGCACTCAGAGCTGTGACAGGAAGCTTTTGTGGAAAACGTCTATTCAGCTCGTAATGCAGGTCCCAGCCATTGCTGCAAAATCACACGATCGTACTATGTTGCAGTGCCTAGAATTGCAGCAGTAACAACAGAAGTAACTAATGTACAAAAAATATTTTTCAGACAGAAAGGTAACAAACTTGAGACACCTCCACCATTAGATTCTACTGCATACACAGGCAGCTATGACCTTGTGTTAGTGGCAAATGTTGCTTTTTACACATTTCATTATTGGTTTAAAGCAAGTGTAAGTGCTCATTTGAGTTGGCAGCACCTTACAACACCACCCTTGGTTAGGTGTGCCTAGTGCGTCCTTGAGCTTTCTGCAACATTATGCAGGCTCCTCAAGTACTGTCAATGTCATAGTACAGTAAACCTCATAGAGCACAACCTTGCCTCCTTGTAACCTTATGCCTCTGCCTTGGAAGGTACTTCCGTGCCACTATGTTGCAGTATAGGTATTATAATTGGCACTTCCCTCACCCCTGTGCCTTACCTAAATGTGGGATGACATTCTTGGTATGGCTCTGTCATGGTTGAAAGGAGCAGCAGCAGCATTACAACAGATTACTCTTGAATAAGAACAGATTATGCGCCACTTGGTGCATCCCCAGCAGCTTACATTCTCGCTATGCATCACAAGGCACCTCATCACCTCCTCTTCGTAAAAGAGACCACCTGTAGTCAATAGGTGCCTTGTTTCCCAAATCTGAGCTCCTCTGATCTCTCTACTTTCAGTTTTCAGCGTGCTGGAAATTAGCCATGATGTTCATCCAACCAAAGTGGGTTAAGCAGTTGCAGTTGAACATCAATATAACAAATACAGATACAACAAATTTTTCGTTATAACAAGTAAAGAAGGAACTGTGTTGCCATTTGTGCAGTGTTATGAATATACATTTGTAAAGAATTTTCAGATATCATGCAGTCATTTTCGTGTCAGATGCAAATTCGTTTTCAGCTACATACAGTCCATTACCGTGGCACATCTTTTACGGGGGACCTGACCAGGAATGGAAACATACCACATAACCAATTCCCAAAGCTCTCCGTTCAGGCTCATACCCAGCAATCCATAATACAGTTAAACCTGGATATAACGAAATTGACAAATTCCCGAAAAAATTCGTTACAAACAGGTTTTCGTTATATCCAGTTTCAGCACGAAATTTCGAAACGGAAACGCACAAATCAAACAAAAGGGGAACTGAAGGCAGAGCTCACCCAAAACACTTATTTAGCAGTAAGAAACTGCGTTGTTATTGTGATAGCAATTATGTAGACACTCTCAACGGGTTTTTGCCGTCGCCGCCATGTTCCGTATGAAGTCCAAATTGATAGCAAGCCCCCGCGCATCGTAAATTTTACGCATGGGTAAAAGCGCACGAGTGGGGGCGACGAGTGCTGCTGAAGCAGAGATCAAACGAGCCGGCCCATCTCTATCTCCCGGAGGCCGCATGCGATAACATCTCCCCGCGTATTAGACCTGCTGTCGAATGCTCAAGCAAAGAGGAAACACCCCGCCCGTCTTGACCGAGCATGAAAAGACGCGGAGGGGTCGGGGGATCACTCGAGCAGCAACAGTGAACTTTGATTTTAACGATCGCAGGCGCGCACGCTATCTCGGCAAGCATCAGCGCTCGGCCCGTATACCTTTCCACGTGCTGCGCTCTCAACGCGAAGAGACTGTGAAAAGAGCACTTCTGCCTGGAGCGGCCGTATTTTCTACACCAGCGTTTTGTAGGGTTACGCGATATCGGATCCAAAAGAGTAGGTAGCCAGCCTTACTTCGTATAACATTACAATTTGTTGCTTTCGCATTCATTGCATTGAATTCAACGCGCCATCGTGTTGGAATGCAAGTTGTGGAGATAGGTTTGCTACACAAGCTTACCCTACGAAGCGACCGGGAAGGGACGCGACGCTCTCCACTGCCGTCGCGCACAAAGACGCTACGGCCGGGTTCGTCGACTCACCGACACGGCGCAGAGATGGCACTCGAGGCAGGTCGTCAACAAACACGGGTTTATTAACCCAAGATACAGCACAGTGCGACAATCACGGAATAGCGGGCCGTTAGGGTAACTCCGCAACACCGATCGAGTACACCAGCCTGCGGCGCCACGGCTACCACACAAAGGGGCAACCACCGAAGCGCGCGAACGAGAAGTCGCCCGCAAAGGCAGAGCTTGACTTCTACGTTGCAGGCGTGCCAGCATCTGCCGCAGCGCGCGAGCGCCGGGCGTAAGCAAGCTCAGGGGAAGGGGGGCTTTCACGGGCGGCCAATGAAGATCGGCGAAGCACCGTCACGTGCGCTAGCGTGGTGCGAGGGGAAGGCATTGTCCGGGCAAGTTCGGACAACGTGTCTCCGTGCAGGGAAGACCGACGCGTGGCTTGCTCCAGACAAAAAGGCCTGGCGGCGAAACCACGGTGGCCATGTTCCCGGCGCTCGAGGAGCACGGGGCCAGCACTCGCGCTAGCTGGGGAACGAGGCGCCAAAGGGGGAGGGCGCGCTCGATTCCCACATTCCCCCCTCCTAAGACCGAGGCCAGCCTGTGAAAGAGGCTGTCCGAGGCCAAGTGGCAAGGTCAGCTCAGCCGCGAGGGGGCTGGCCAACGGGGCAATGTCCAAAAGGGGAAGTGTCGTCTCCACGAAGGCCAGGACAGAAGGACGTTGCCGCACAGCACGGACAGGAGAGGTTGTCGTTCCCGTTGACGCGAGTCCATGGTAGGCCTTGGTCGCCCAACAGTCCCCACCAAAGTTTCACCTCACCAGGGAGAGCCCACTGCCAGGAGAAAGGTCCGCAGCCCAAGAGGAACGGGGCCGCACAGCACAACGGGTGGCAGCCAGCTCGCTTGAAGTTCACCGGTCTGAGGATGGCAGCCGGGAACGTACGAGGCGTGGCTGCAACGTGCGTGCAGCAGCCAACCGCCGAAAGTCGCTAGGACGAGGGCAGGCTGGGACGGCCGCCTGGGACGGCAGGCAACCAGGAACGGAAGCCGGAGCGACCACGCTCGGGCCTGGGCCAAAGCTTGAATGGGCAGACCAGCTGGCGAACGCGGCTGCCGAGGCCGACAGGTGGGGTAGGCAGGCAGATGGTGTCAGGAGGGCAGAAGGCAGGAACCAGGCCACAGCAGGGCAAACCAGGAGACAGCAGGCCAACTGGTCAGGAACAGGCTGGCGGCACAGTAAAGCCAGGCGCAGGGAGATGACAGGGTGACGAAGGGGTGGACAGGGAGTGCCCCCGGCATAGCCGGCTTGCCAAAAAAGGTGCCTGTCTGACGGTGCTGCCCAACAAAGGGGCGCTTGCCAGGGTAAGGCTTGAACAACAAACACACCAGTGGGTATTTTCGACCAAGAGGGCCTTCTACCACTTTCAGACGTGTGTCTGCGCACCTTAGCACTTATTCTCCTTTCACAACGTGGCATGGAATAAAGTCCAGCTACCTGCTAGTAGGAGAAAGGTGCGTTTCCGCAGGTTGTACCGGTGGCGTGACTTGGGCCAGCCTTACGGTTTTCCTGCGGTACTGTGACCACCTCCCCCTCTCCCAAGTCGCTGCTAAGGGCAGCAAAAGGGTTTGAGGAAGGCTGCAAGAGCCCGAGAGGGCTTGCCCGCACGAGACTTCACACATTGCCACACGCGGAAGAGCGTCATGCTTCATGCCTGGCCAGGTTGCAGAGCGGCACAACTTCTAAAAAGTCTTACGGCCACTCGCGTGATCGGCCAATCGCGAGTCATGGAAATAGCCTGGGATGGCGTTCCTGAGACTGCGGGTACCGCCACCTTCGAAGACTCGTGGGGAGTTTTTCAGGTGGGACGTAGCGCAGGAGAACTCCGCCGGCGACAAACAGATGCAAATCCAACGTGCCCGCAGCAATACCAGCCTGCGTAAACGGCACACGGCGCCGACAGCAATACCAGACTGTCAATACGCGCCCGCTCCATAGGAGCACACTAAACGGATCGCACTGTTGCACCTTTGATAGCTCTTCTCTGCTTAAGACGATACCGGCTGAAGTGACGTGCTCACCCGAGGCGATCGACCCGAAAGTCACTTCACCGTCGGGGCTCGCGCCTTTCGACCCATTGGAGCCAGAGGCCACGGTGTCTACTTGGTGCGATTGCTCTCGGGAGTGGCGGACACAAATGCCAAACGCCGAAATGGGGGCACGCGACATAGGCGTGAGCCACGCCGTTTTAGCTCCTTTTCCGGTAGCGCGCAACAAAGTTGCTCTGCTGCAAAGTCAACGCCCAGCGCGCGAGGCGGCCTTGGGCTCGCACAAGCGCTTAAGCCAGACGAGCGCCATGGGGTCAGGTTCCGCCAATGGTACTCCGTTGACAGAGCAGTCACGCTTCCGGCGAGCAAAATCTCGAGTGGCGTCCCGTACTTAAAGGCAGCGGTAGCCACTACGAGAGTTGCGAATGGTTGTAGGGCGCCGAAAGGGACGACCATGTAGCCACCGCTTGGGGAAGTCATTCCCGATACCTGTGCGCGCGAGGAAGTCGCAACCGAGAATCACAGGCACGGAAAGACCAGGAAGATGCACCAAGCGCTCATGACGCGCACGGTACTCCCAACGCACAACCAACCGCGCAGCGCTGCACGAAACAGCGGTGCTGCCCGCGAGATGGAAGGCAATGTTTAACCTGGAGCTGAGCCGCAGTTGTGTGCAGCGGTAAATGCTCCGGGTAGGCGCCGCCGTTGGAGGGTCGCGCGCCTGTTCTCCGCTATGCACGCCAGACCCAAAAGGGGCCAATAAACGGCATAGAGGAGAGTAGGGTTTCCGCACCGACGGATGAACGATGCCTCACGCGACGAGCAAACGTATCGACGGCGGAGCTCCGTGGCCCACAACCGTCGAACGCGCCGCCCAAGCACGCTGGCAAGCGAACGTCCGAAAAACGCGGCGACGGTGTCGCCTATGCGAGCTGGCTCGCGGACGACAATGTCAACCCTCTACGCTCGTGACAAACAAGGGCCAGCGAGCGTGTGAACGCCAGCACCATGTGGCCCGAGTGGGGACACTCCGGTGCGGCGGGTTGGTCACCAGCTGCGCTCCTAACAAAGAAAGGCCAGCGAGCGGAGACGACGCGACGGAGGGGCCCGAAAGCACGTGCTCCGCGTGTGTCTCGTACAGCTGAGAAAACCCGAAACTGGCAAGGCTAGGACTATAGTCCACATTCGAGCGGTTATCACCAAAGGAGGCCCCAAAGGCGGGATCTCTCCCGGTAGCCGAAAACCGAGGGCCGCTAAGGCAGGCCTACCTCGTGCTGTCGGCTTCGTCCGCATCGAAGGAGACAAAGTCCGTCGCCAAAGGATCGAGCAGGAACGAGCGCCTCGAGGAGGTCTGCTCTGAAGCGATGCCGAAACCAAGTTGGGCGCCAGTTATGTGGAGATAGGTTTGCTACACAAGCTTACCCTACGAAGCGACCGGGAAGGGACGCGACGCTCTCCACTGCCGTCGCGCACAAAGACGCTACGGCCGGGTTCGTCGACTCACCGACACGGCGCAGAGATGGCACTCGAGGCAGGTCGTCAACAAACACGGGTTTATTAACCCAAGATACAGCACAGTGCGACAATCACGGGATAGCGGGCCGTTAGGGTAACTCCGCAACACCGATCGAGTACACCAGCCTGCGGCGCCGCGGCTACCACACAAAGGGGCAACCACCGAAGCGCGCGAACGAGAAGTCGCCCGCAAAGGCAGAGCTTGACTTCTTCGTTGCAGGCGTGCCAGCATCTGCCGCAGCGCGCGAGCGCCGGGCGTAAGCAAGCTCAGGGGAAGGGGGCTTTCACGGGCGGCCAATGAAGATCGGCGAAGCACCGTCACGTGCGCTAGCGTGGTGCGAGGGGGAAGGCATTGTCCGGGCAAGTTCGGACAACGTGTCTCCGTGCAGGGAAGACCGACGCGTGGCTTGCTCCAGACAAAAGGCCTGGCGGCGAAACCACGGTGGCCATGTTCCCGGCGCTCGAGGAGCACGGGGCCAGCACTCGCGCTAGCTGGGGAACGAGGCGCCAAAGGGGAGGGCGCGCTCGATTCCCACAAGTCGACCTCCGAACCTAATCGCGAGTGCCGATTAGGTTCGGAGGTCGACTCGTCGCGCTTTGCAGTCTTGCGCCGCGCCGCGCCGCGAGTGACTAGCGAACTCGCGGCGCGGCGCATGACTGCAAAGCGCGCGACGAGTCGACCTCCGAAGATCCGTCGTCACAGCGGTCTCGGACAGTTTATACCAGCGCCTAATCTGACATCTCGGTAGTGACGACATGGTTGTCCGCTTAAAAAAGCGCGAAGCTGAAAGTCGTCGGGGGCCGCTCCATGCGCGCGCCGCGCAGTGAAACCATGTACGCGTGCACGGCGTCGAAAACGAAGAGCGAACGACATGTATACCGCGGAATACAATTCGGAAAAGCACTCTCCATATGCTCCGTGGCCTCACATATGCGACGCGAACTTCAAGCGTACCGACACGGAGCAAGATTTTTTTTTATGTGTCACTCTAACGAAGTGCAGTCCAGAGACTTCTGCAGCATCGGTCGTTTTCTTTTTCTTTTTGGTTTGAAGGGAGGGGAGGGCACATGCGCGCATTCGCCCGCGGCGGCAAGAACAGCGGCAACGCCGGCTCGAGGGGCGCCGGCCCGCCTGCGCGCCTCGCAGTCACTGGGGCTCCGAGCGCGCCGTGCGCGACGCCGCCGATCGCGCTTCGTCGGCGGCGAGGCAACTGCGGAAGATGCATGCTCGTGCCAAAATGGGGAAATCCGGGGCAAAATTTTTAGGTTGTCGGTGGCGAAAATTCGTTATATCAAGGGTGTTTCCCGCTGCCACTTTGTTACATAGAGGTCGCAAATACACGTGTTTCTATGGAGTAATGGCGGGGAATAGAAAAACTTCGTTATATCGAGGAATTCGTTATATGGAGGTTCGTTATATCCAGGTTTAACTGTATAGCCATCTAGTGGCCTGCGTTGGCCATCCTCCAGGTCTAGATCTGTAGTGTTAGATTACCCAATGCACATCTTATGTGGACAAAGTAGCAAAAGAGTGTGATCACTTTAAACTATAACTGCACACAGACCTGAGAAGCGGAAGGTGAAAAATTTTGACACACTGACAAGTGGGGGGACTTACCCTGCACCTGGAATGAGAAGCTGTGCATCAGGCTCGCCTGCCTGGTGAGACAAGAGGTACATTCCAGGATCCAAGCTGCATGCAAGGCAAACTACATGCACCAACCCCGGCATTCAGCCAAACAGTGGCTCGCCACACAATACAGATGCGCTGACCACAACCAGCATAGTGCATATTTAGTTAACAGCAGACACCACATTGCACTGGTAAATGGAGTGGCAAGTTCATTTACCAGTGAGTGTATTAGCCAGCACCAGTCGTAGCTGTGGTGGCTGGCTACAAGTGATGCTGGCTAACACTCCTAGGATTACACACACACAGATATTCCCAACAAAGTGGATGGGGGGAACTACCACCGCTATAGCTCGCACACGTATTACTGTCACATGGTTGTGCGGTGGAGAAGGCTCTGGGAAACGAAATGTTGAAGTACAAGCAATTCATACTGTACACTGATAGTGGTGAGAACAGTTGGCGGCCGTTGAGTAACCTAATTTTCAGTAAGGCACATCGGCATTTATACATGTGGCATCGAAGGTTCCAAATAAGCTGTGCTGTTTGCATTGTGTGCTGAAGCTTACAAGAACAATCTACAATAATCAAAAAGCTCCAAGATACTCTGGTGTGGCGTGCGCAAAGCAGTGGTTACACGTGTAAAGTGTACAGTGTAAAGCGCTACTTACATAAAAACAGAAAATGAAGTTCCCGTGGCAATATGAAGGTTGTCCATTCAGCACTGACTGGCAGAAAGCTGTATACAGTGATGCTACCGAGGTCTTCTGATTTGGAGCAATTTTTGGAGCAGCAAAATTTTCATTTTGGCGCACTTTGGAGCAGCAAAAATTTCCATTTTGGAGCACTTTGGAGCAGGTAACTTAGCATCTGGGAGCACTCTGAAGTGCTCCCAGATGGAGCAACCGGAGCAACTAACATCCTAGAGTACACTGGAGAAGCAAGTTGCATTTACATTCAAGGACCTGAATAATTATTTGGGGCTCTTGTGAAGAGCTAGAAATATTTCGGTTCATTGCAAATCTCAAGGAACCAATCATCTCAGGAACACTCCCTATTTCACTCGATGATGCAGAAATGAGGGCGACATGCGGTTGAGCATTTTGGGACAACTTGTTCAGCGATTATTTTCATAGCATATAAACACAATACCGGTTCAATAAAATCGTACTTTATGAAATAACATTCTAAATACATGTATGTGATAATCAGCAGACATTGTAGACAATCGCTGCGATGTACAACAATGCCTCAACGCTAAAGACTCGCACTGCCCCAAATGCATTGCCCTAAGACAACTCGAAGGAGAAAGAGAGGTTCTTTTTCTTCACGATCGATTATATTGCTGGGCGTAACATGACGTCACTTAGCTAGCATCATAAAGCCAACCTCCTTCGACACTCCTTTCCCTCTCTCTGAGGCCTCTCTGGGCTGGAGCAAGAGCATTCTCACAGTCCTTCCGGACTATCGCTTGCGCATGCGCAGGGTTGCCCGGATATGGAGATCCGCTTCAATCGAGCTTCCGCGAAAATGTCAGGAAGTTCGTTCAACGGTGGACTACATGATTTAACAAACTTCGTTGTCCTTTTGCAGTGAAGTTGTATATGGCTAGGGAATTCTGTTTGTACACCAAAAACCCCCCTGTAGTACCCTCTAGAAAAACAGGGCAAAAAAAATTTAAAAAAATAAAATTCACAGGGTACCTTATGCATTCGCCTAAGACGACTCCAAGGCGAGAGCCATTTTGTTTTTATTGCGATAGCAATTATATGGACATTCTCGACTTTTGCCGCCGCCGTCATGTTTTGTGTAATGTCCAAATCGATAACATCCCCCCGCGCATCGTACCTTTTACACTCGGGTAAAAGCGCGCGAGCGGGGGCGACGAACGCGGCTGAAGCAGAGATAAAGAGAGCCGACCTATCTCCGTTGCACGGAGGCCGCATCCGATAACATCACCGCGCGTGCCAGGCCTGCCATCGATTGCTACTCAAACAGAAAGGAACGCCCCACCCGTCTTCAAAGAGCATGAAAGAACGCAAAGGGAGGGGCGGTGGGGGGGGGGGGGGGAGGGGGGGGGGGGTTGTGTCGCTAGAGCAGCAACACTGAACTTTGACTTTAATGGCGTGGTCGCGATCGCTGGCGCGCCCTGTTCACAGACGGCTCGTATACCCTTCTACGTGTTGTGCTCTCAACGCGTACAGACAGTGCGAAAAGTGCTTCTCTCCCTGGAGCGGCCACTGAGCCTAGATCCGCAAGGCGGCAATACCATTGCCGCGCCATTTTGGAGGTCCGTTCGTACGCGCCGTTCGTGCTGCACGTACATCGGCTTGCAAGAGGTGTTCCGGAGGTCTCTAGTCATCCAAGTCGCCGTACGGGTCTCGAACACAGCGCGTGCAGAAAGCTTTTTGCGCGTGCGGCGAGTGCGCGGACTTTCAAAATGGCGACCCCGCCGCTAGCGCTTCTCGCGGATGACGTCAAGCCTTACTTCGTATAACAATACAATTTGTTGGTATCGCATTCACTGCATGCTTCGAGCTTAAGCGAAACTAACAAATTGTATTGTTACACAAAGCAAGGCCAGCAGCTATTTTGAACCCGATCTCGCGTAACTAAACAGAACGCTGGTTGGTTAATGGGAATATGGCCACTCCAGGTGCCGAAGCGGTTTTCGTGTTGTCCGTTCTTTAAACGCGAAGTAAGCGTTGAAAGCACAGCAAGATTACGAGCAGTCTCACCACGCCTCGAGATAGCGCGCGCCAGCGACTGCGCCCTTCGAGCGACGCAGCCAGGCACCACGCAGGCACACACCCAGGCACCAAACACGCACCTGGGTGTGTTGGCGTGTGAGAATGTGCCCTGTGTTTGTGCTCTAATTATTTTTTGGGAAATCAGCAACCAACTAGCCCAACAACAAGTTCGTTTACTATGAATGCGATACCGTGATTTTATAATTTTTTTAACCATCAGCTATCGATCCTGGAAAGCGAGGGGCGGAGGTGTAACATTGTATCTATTCCTATGGTGTTCCCAGATTTCATTCCGCGATGTCCAGAAATAGACGTGACAAACATTCTGGCGGCACGCGTGCAGTTATTAGTGAAACTTGCTTTAATTACGTGCATTGCGACTCTTGAAACGAGGTATCAGCAGCGTTTCTGGAACGGACGACGTCCGCCGATGAGTCGCCGCCACACTTACAAGCTACCGATTGGCCAAAACGTCAGGAGCCTCTGCGGAGAGCGTGTTTTGCCGTTGGGCCGACTTGCACAACAGAAGCTGCATCAGCACCGAGCATAGCATCGTGGATTACTTGGGACGCATGCGCGACCACTGTTTATTCAGCGGAATAATTCTTGGTACGTGGTTGTGATTTTGGCCGCCCCGAGAACACGCTGCAAATGCTGGTGATATACGCCTTCCCCCCCAAATCCGAGACTTTGGCGCAGTTTGGCGCAATTTCCGTTGATATTATCCAGGATGGCGCAGTAAATCTGATTTGGCGCACTTTGGCGCAGTTGGCGCAGGAGTGGAATCACTGTAGTATATTTATCCACTTTAATTCTTTTGCGTGTTATTGCAATTGCTACTCTACAGTTAAAAACTAAAGCTACACAGAATGTTTCATATATAC
This sequence comes from Rhipicephalus appendiculatus, assembly GCA_030522465.1. Classification (NCBI taxonomy): domain Eukaryota; kingdom Metazoa; phylum Arthropoda; class Arachnida; order Ixodida; family Ixodidae; genus Rhipicephalus; species Rhipicephalus appendiculatus. Next base: position 45,964 of record JALIZH010010051.1, read on the forward strand.
TTTCCTTGGGTTTGCGAGACTAAGAAAAGGCCCTCTACTCAAGATAGATATCAGAAGTCTTAAAAGAGCTCTGCAACACTTTTTGAGCATGGGCAGAAAACGCTGCCAATTGGTAGTCGAGGTTGCCGAGAACATGCGAGCCAAATATGTATTATAGTGCAGCACGCGGCCTGGAATTTACAATAAATTCTCAAAGTCAGCTAAAAATCACTTTCTCTTCTCTCGTCAAATGACGCCACAGGCTCAAAATCATTGCGTCCCAGGCCTAAGTATCGCAATTGGCTAATTTGAGCATGGCGCGCTCAGGAGTCACTGGGGCCACCGCGGGAGGTCGCGACCTGTCCGCAAGTGCACGCACGATCACTCTGAAAAGCTGTGTGTTCGAAGAAAAAAAAAAAGAGAAAAAGTGCCCAAGGTCAAGAGCCGCGCGTGACATATTTTCTTTCCCCGTGCCATCCCTCCCTCCTCAGCTTCCAGCGCTTTCGTCGGGACGAGAGAAGAGAGATTGCAATTGTAGCATGCGACAAATCTTTGTAACTCCGCTATGACAGGACGGATTCTAAAAATTTTTGCGCTGGTCAATTCGTGAGGCAATAACCTTCTTTAATGAGTCCATTCCATGGCTACTTGGAAAAGTGTTGCAGGACACCTTTATGTACATGAAACGTAAGGCAATACCTTAGGCAAAAAAAAAAGGGGGGGGGGGGGGGAGGGACCTGGGCAGGTCACGTTATGTGAAGGACAGATAACTGCTGATCAGTTATAGTAACATAGAATGGATACCAAAGAACGGGAGGCACAGCCAAGGATGACAGAGGATTAGGTGGGGTGATGAAATTAGGAAATACGCAGGTATATAATGGAATAAACTCATGCAAGACGATCAGCTGGTTGTCCCACAGTAGACATAAACACATGTTCAGGATGATGATGACAAAATGTTTTGACAGATATCTTTATTAGAGTGATGTCATAAATATTGGGAACTACTATGAACAGTGGGACTCACTGCAAAGATTTTGCTAGATTGTCCTAAGTTGCCTTAAGTATTCTTTGCATGGCAGCCACAAGAAGAATTCATGAAAGAAATTCTCACACAACTGGCTGTTTTTCAAAAGCAGAAGACATGCCTACGAGCAAATTAATACAGAGTCGCACAAAGAGAGGGTAATTTCTGGTAGCAGTCAATGCAAGTAAAAATTAACATTGAAAACGGAAACCACTTTGCTGATTTGCTTGCAATTTTTACTTACACTTTCAACATTAGCCTCAGCTGACTGCATGCTAGTCTAGCCGCAGCTGACAACTTGTAATCTGTTAGCTCATAAGTGCTGTTGCCAGTGAACACACATACACCGGAACAATGAGACTTACCCATGCAGATGGTCAATGAGGGCGTTCAGTGGACCAAAAAGTTTCTTGAGGCTGCAAGGCACAAATATTAGCTTTCAGTGCAGCATTGTTCCCATATTGTTGCCATACAGGCACAGTTGAGCACATTCTTGGCATACTGACTTTTTCTCGTTTTCTGCGACACTGTGCCACGTGTCGCCACTTGGCATAAGCTGTGACTTGATGCATCAGAGCTAGGCTTGTGCGAATAGTGAATTTTAGGTTCGAAGCGAATAGTGATTTTGGTTGAATAATTTCGAATCGAATTCGAATAGTATATATCACATATTATAAATAAAAATGGGCATATTTGTAATGAACCAACTAACCTGCACAGTATTTTTTTTTTAAATTGAAACAAGGCCTGTCCAAATGCCATTCTTTTTGGTTCAAAGGAAGTGGAAACAACTTTGAATAGTAGCAGGATTTGACTTTCAGAAGAATGCAAGTGATAACCTGTAAAATAGGTTACATTTTAAAACTTATTATACTTAGAGCATATAAGACGGTATAACAAGTTTTAAACTTAAAAAATGATGAATCGATGTGAGGGTAATATGTTCATTTAACCTTGAAGTGGGGCTTCGCGGCACTGCGGATTTCCCCTGGATAGGTGTTTTCACGGCTTAGCACCCCTTCACTGCAGTGAAACCACGTTTACAGTGGGTTACATGCGGTCTAATATACACCTGGAGAGATGCTTTCACGGCTTAGCACCCCTCCGATGCGGTGAAACCACCTTTACAGGGGGTTACATGCGGACTAATATACATTTATTCGTTCATTTCGAATACTTCGAAATTTTCAACAATTTAAATTCGAATCGAAGCGAATTCGAATACAGTAATATTCGTTCGAATATTCGAAGCATTCGAATATTCGCACAAGCCTAATCAGAGCCCTTTCCATGATTCTTTCCAGGCTTTTATAAATATTCAGGCTTTTCTTTTAATAAATATTCAGGCCTTTCCAGGCTTTTATAAATATTCATCAGACATTTTCTATCACTGCCCCATGATGCCCGCGACGAAACCTTGAGTATATTCATAGCTTTCAGGCACTTGTTTTTTAAATACTTAATGTGTGATATATGAACGTTAGCTTACTATCTAAAATTAGGCCTAAGAATTTGTGCTCCGTCTTCACAGAGAGATGCTGACCATGTAGGTCAATATCCTGGGTCAGGATGAAGGCCTCTCTATTGAGAGAACAGAATGCAGCTGCTTTTTTGAGGATTAAGATTGAAACCGTTTTCGTCTGCCCATTCTGAGATCTTGTTCAGGCCTAGCTGGACCTGCCGCTCACAGATTGAAAGGTTGCACGATTTAAAACCTATTTGTACATCGTCAACACATGTGGAATAAAACATATTTCGCGGGATGGGTAGACGTAAGGAATTCATTTTGATAATGAAAAGTGTGCAGCTAAGGACACCCCCCTCTTGTGGTACTCCAGTTTCTTGAAGAAATGGTCATGATAGAAGATTTCCTACTCGGACACGGAAGTTACGATCCGGCAAGTAACTCTGTATTATATCTAGCATTCTACCACATACACCAAGGTGGGACAGGTCTCTTAATATTCCAAAACGCCATGTTGTGTTGCAGGCCTTTTCCATGTCGAGAAATACGGAGAGAAAGAAATGCTTGTGAATGAAGGCATCACGAATTTGTGCCTCGACACGTAAGAGATGATCTGTGGTGGATCTACCCTCTCGAAATCCACACTGGTATGGGTCAAGCAGATGATTTGTTTCAAGGGAAGTATAGCAGTCGCCTGTTCATTATTTTTTTAGAAAACCTTGCAAAGACAGCTCGTGAGGGCTATGGGCCTGTAGCTTGAAACTGAAGGATGGGTTCTTGGCCCTGTTTAAGGATTGGAATAATGACGGCTTCGTTCCAGGCAGAGGGGATCTCACCAGAAAACCACACAGCATTGTACAGGGAAAGTAGGGTTTTTGTGTTTCAAGAGGTAGGTTTTGCAACATTTCATACACTACACGGTCAGAACCTGGGGCGGATTTATTGCAGCAGTTTAAAGATGTCTGTAGCTCAATTAAACAAAAAGTTTCAGTGTATGCCTCGTATTTTGTACACTTGCACTCTAGTTTCTGTTTTTCTATTCTTGTTTTGAAGCGTTGGAAGGCCTCAGAGTAGGTGCAACGAGTTGTGGGCTAGTGGGCTAGTTCGAAGTGTGCACCCAGGGAGTTCGCCTGGTCTTCCAAAGCTGTCGCTCTGTGTGTTTACTAGGAGGAAGTGAATATGCTTGTCCTTCCTATTACCCTACTCACGCTGTTCCAGACTTTACCCTCATGTGTATAGGAAGTGACGCCTGATAGAAACTTTTGCCAGCTTTCCTGTCTCGCTTGTCAGCGCATCCTCCTGCCTTGCAATTTTATGTTCTTAAAGGACCTCTGACACCAAATTTGGAAACTCGAGATGCTTGTGTTGTTTGAGACTCCTGCACGCGGGGGCACTTCTGACTGATTATTAGGGACAAGCGTTGCCTGTAAGATATTTTAATTTGCTTTTCAAGTAAAGGTCAGTGCTCATCCGAGTATTCAGGTGCAATTGACATTTTCTGTGGTTTGACGTAGACAGAGGCTCCCCTTGTGACGTTACAGAGGTCAAGCAAATTTTGTCGATGTCAGAGAACACTTTCGGGGTGCCCACAATACCCCAAATGGCACCCGGTGAGGACTATTGTTCGTCACCCCTCTCGCTCTGTTGTCGGGCTGCTCTCAAGGTGGTTTTGGCTGCTTACTCCAGGAATGCTTTTCTTTTTGCCTGCGGGGGGACACACTCAAAGCACTCACATCGTTTCATTCTTTCCCACCCGCGGGTCCCCCCTATATGAAAACGGCGCGTTCAGCGTCACCGAAGCTTGAGTGCATGTAGTGTCAGGTGCTGCCCCGCTGTGGGGCGCTAGTTTCTTATGGTATTTAGGCGGGCGTTTCCAACTGATGCAAAATCGTTCTGAATTAACGACGCTAGCATTAATTATACGATGCGTTAGAGCATTTACGATTCAATTTCGGCATTATCAGACGCAAAGCTACAAATTACTGTAAAAAAAGTCGCAAACAAAACTTTCGCTGTCAGGGGTCTTTTAAAGTCTGTAAGGTTCTCCGCAGTTGGAGAGTCCCGAAGCAACCTCCATGCTTTGTTTTGCTTTTTGCAGGCGATTCGATAATCACTATTCCACTATGACACACGTCGTTTGCCAGACAGTTCATTAGTTTGCGGGATGCATTTGGTTGCAGCATCAATCAAAAAAGCTGTAAAGTAGTCCACAGCAGCTTCTATGCTTAAGCTACGCATGTCAGTCTAACTTAAAAGGGTAAGTTTTCGAAACTGTTCCCAATCAGCCGTGCCAATCTGCCATTTGGGAACGTGTGGAGGACACTGATTTGCTATTGGTGCACTTGGAATTATTGGGAAGTGGTCACTTCCATAGGGATTCCCAACTGCTTCCCAGTTAAGGAGGGGAAGAAGGGACAGAGATGCAATGCTGAGGTCTATGGACGAGAATGTTCTATTTGCGAGGTTGTAATATGCTGGGACTTTCTGATTCAGAAGACATGCGGCAGAAGAGAAAAGGAACTGTTCAATTAGACAACCTCGCGCATCGCAACGAGAACCACCCCAGAGACTGCTGTGTGCATTGAAGTCCCCAAGGGCTAGATAAGGTTCTGGTAGCTGATCTATTAGGGACTGGAATTCATACTTTTGTAGATTGTGGTGTGGGGGGTATGTAGGCAGAGCAAGATTGTGATGAGTTTATTGAAGAGAACGGCTCGAACAGCCACTGCCTTAAGGGAAGTTTGAAAAGGTAAGTGCATACATGCTATTCCTTGATTGACTATAACTGCTACACCACCGGATGACGCCATGGCATCATCTCGGTCCTTTCGGAAGATTACATAATTGCGTAGGAAGTTTGTGTGTTTTTGTTTTAAGTGTGTCTCTTGTACACACAGCACTTTTGGATTGTGCTCGTGCAGGAGTTCTTGAACGTCGTCAAGGTTTCGAAGAAGGCCTCGGATGTTCCACTGTAATATTTGTGTCTGCATGTTATGCATAAAAAACTGCTGTGTGTACAAATGGAAAGTGTGGAGTGTTCAAGTGAGATAGTTCGTTTCAGGAGGCAGGACGGTCGTTCGGCCCAGTTACTGGCTTTTTTGTTTTCTTGGTGCAGTCCAGAGAACTGTGCCGGTGTTTCGGCACCACGGGGTACCGATGCCATGTCCATTGCCTCCTCGGAGTTTCGTGCCTTCGCCTGGTGTGACGAGGCCTTGAGACCTGACGACCCTGGAGTTGATGTTCCCTGTTTGCGAGTTGGCGGAGTAGACTGAACTACTGCTGCCTTGGGGGCAGGCGCCACAGCCGATGGGTCTCTCTGCGAAGACCGAAGGAAGTGGCGGAAGACCGATGCGACATTACCCCCGGCGCGCCGCATCAGTGTAAGGTGTGGTGTGAAAGGGTGAGCACCTTTTACGGGCTTCACGGAAAGAAATGTTCTCTTTGTATATACTTCAATGTGATGATGTCCTTTTCTTTTTGCCAGTTTGGACATGAACGCGACTATGCAGGATGATTTCCGTTACAATTGACAGTGTGGTGTGCCGGCACAGTTGTCGGATGGATGACCTTGTACATCGCATTTAGCGCAAGTTTGATGACCACGGCAGCTTAGTGATCCGTGACCGAATCTTTGGCATTGGAAACAACGTCTTGGATTGGGAGTGTACTGTCTGACATTTAATTTAATGTAGCCTGTTTCGATGGTCTGGGGAACAACACTGGATGCAAATGTAAGGATAAGATGTTTGGTTGGGATTTCTATGCCGTCTCTTCTAATAATGATCCGTTTCATATCAGTCACGTTCTGGTTTTTCTATCCCTCTAGCAGTTCAGCTTCAGGCAAGTCAATGAGGTCTGCTTCAGAAACGACTCCGCGTGAGCTGTTCATGGACCTGTTGGGGTGACACTGTGATTGGTACACTTCCAAGTGTTGCGAGACTGTTCAGTTTTTCATATTGCTGTTTCGCTGGGACCTCGAGAAGAAGGTCACCGCTTGCCATTTTGGTTACCTTGTAGCCGGGCCCTAAGGCTTCGGTCAAGGATTTTGCAACTATGAATGGGGAAATACTAGTTCTTGCGAGTTTGTCAGGGTTCTGGCTGTGGAGCACATGAAATTTAGGAAAAGTTTCTGTTGGTCGGGTCAAAGAATTCAGTATTTCATCGGTGCGTACCCTCTTCTGAGGGTAACGATCAAGGAGGCGGGGGAATGGAGGTGTTTCCATGATAGTTGTGTGTGTTTCGGCAGCAATGGCGGCCACCCACCATGGAGTCCAACATGGGGACGCTGCAGCCCTTACCATGTAAGGCTGCAGACGCCAGCCGTACAATGCCGCTATAACCTAATATATCATGTCCAAGGGAGGACACAAATACGCGGTTAACCCGAGCCGCCTATGAAAACGAGTGACAGAAGAGATTAGAAGACAGGAAAGAAGGGAAGGAAGAGAGAGAAAAGAAAAAGATCGAAGACGGGGGATAGAAAAAGGCGACTGCCAATTTCCCCTGGGTGGGTCAGCCCAGGGGTGCCGTCTGCGTGAAGAAGCCAGGGCCAAAGGGGTGTGTTGCCTCTGCCGGGGGGGCCTTAAAGGTCCAAACACCCGGCGTCGGCTCAACCCCTAGGATCCCCTTTTCCCTGGACACGGACTAAGCCACACACGGCTAGGCGTGGGAGGGAGTCGAAAGCCCCCCCCCGTTAGCTTGGGTCCGCGGTGTCGCTACACACAAAACACCTGCTTGCGCAGACGCCCCTGCGGGGAGAATGAATTTGTTTGATAAAGCACTTGTATATAAGAAAACTATAAGGAAAAAAACAAAGTTACTTCATTTCTAAAAGTTATTGGCTGGCGTATGTTGACAACGGTGTCGGGAGCCGGATTCCACATTTTTATACCCCTAGAAAGAGGAGAGTTGTTTTATGCGTGCGCTCGGCCTGACAGACTAGGAAAGTGCGTCATACTATTATTGAGATGGCTCGAAGAGCGATGTGGTTTTACAAGAGGCAGTGTGGTCTGATGGTTACTGTATATCGTTTTGTGTAGTAAGTAGATTAGTGAAATATCCCTACGTGTCCGAAGATGTGGAAGTGAAAGTGAATGCTTAATTTTTGCTATATATTAGATAGTCTGTTGGGCAATGAAGCGAGCTGCACGATTCTGAACAGCTTCAATAGATTTGATGAGGTAATTCTGATGGGGAGACCAGATGGCTGGCTGATGCATATTTGAGCTTAGGGCGTATGAAAGTTTGGTAGGCGAGCTTGCGAGTAGTTGCAGGTGTGCTGCGTAGATTACGTCTTGGGTAGCTTAAAGTTTACGATGCTTTTGCAGTTATTTTATCTATGTGCGTGGACCCCGATAGGTTAGGTGTGAAGTGAATATCAATATATTTGTAGCAAGTTGTAGTTAAGAGAGCGCCACTTTTAAGGGATTATGTAAACATGGCAACTGAGCGCTTTCGCCCGAAATTCATGGTTTTACATTTGATAGTGTTCAAACTCATAAGCCGTTGGTCACACCAATGCGTTATACAGTCGAGGTTATGTTGAAGCACACTATGGTCACCGACTGTATGAATTTTTCTACACAGCACACAGTCTTCTGCAAACAACCTGATTTTGGATGTTATCTGAGATGGCAAGTCGTTAATGAATATGAGAAATAATAGAGGGCCTAAGATGCTCCCCTGTGGAACACCGGAAGATTCTTTTGAGCAACATTTTCACTTCAGACCATGTGCTCCTAGAGACCACAGCGTTTGTAGGTGCGGCTTAATCACAGTCGATCTACTGGCTTCATGATGGCTTCAACATAACGTTGCAACTGCTCCTATAGTAAGCCACTTCTGAATAAGAGCGTGCCAAGCCACTTTTAGGGGTGGTATTCCGTAAAACTTTACGAAGTGCCATGTCTACTTGTGGCTGTCAAGTCTATCATTGGATAGACTTGACAGCCACAAGTGACAATTGGCTTCGATCTGCCAACACTCAAGCCCAAGCCATCAGCATGCCTTGAAATGAGCAGTGCATTTAGTGTACCCTCACAGAATACTACCCCTGTATTCACAGAATAATACAACAGCTTCATGCTAGAGAATTAGTGACCATGAAACCCACCTTGCATGTTTGTAGCGTAGTATGACAGGCAGAGGGTTTTGATGCATGCATATTATTAGCATAGATCAACAGCAATAAAGTACATTAAACTCACGTCACATTTTGGTTGGGCTGGCACCTGTGTTCCTCCACAAGCACGACATTACCACTTCGCACGTCCACCCTCACTAGATAAAACAGGAAAAGATGGCACATAATGTGTAGTTAGTTACAGCATCTACTCATTTTCACACAGAGTCAGTAAGTATACTGTTAACCTGACGCAAACTGATAACAAGTATATGCTCGTCTCAATTACCTTCAGGAGAGATTGTGAGCAAGACAAAATGCAAAAGCAAACCTACTGACATTATCACCTTTTCCTGTGTACAGCCCAGGGAGGAATGACAGCACAAGGAAGGCCAGGATACAGAGAGCACTAACTACCAACAAAGGTTTTGCTGGGATGCTACTGCAGCCAAAGCGACCAAGAGCCACAAATTATGAACACTAACTGAAATTTCATTCTTTTTTTCCTCACGTTTATGGAGAGGGTGTCCTTGGTGCTCCAGCTCACCAAGTACTCTTTTCGTTTCACTGGATACTCTTTCACACAAAGCCACCAGAAGAACTTGTGTCCCCATGGAAATAAACCTCTGTCAGTAGTTCAGCACTTCACGTGTCGTCTTGTTCTCATGTTATTCGTTACACAACACGAAAATTATGTATCAACCCTCGTGCCCACCAACTCCTTATGGCAATGAGAGTTCTGTAAGCATAGAACTGGCATTACATCTTTAAACATTACTGGAGCTTTTTAAAATTTCTGGGGCAAATTTGCAGGAACATTCTGGAACATTTGGTGCTGTGCAGCACCAGAAAGTGATGTCACATCATCTGCATTTTCAGAAGCTGACGCATTCCCTGTTGCTTTGGTGATAGATGCTGCTACAATTTGGTAGGACATGGTTTGGGCTAGTTGGTGTCGGTGATCCATAATGTCGTTTTCCAGCTGCGCCAAATCAAAGTGTACAAGGACAAAGAGAAAGATGAAAAGTGCACAAACGCCAAACTTCCAGCTGCTACAAATGCCTTTCACTCGCACACTGCATGAAGAAGGGTGGACAGAACCTAGATGGGAAGGAAAAGGATAACATAGAGATTCCATGATACAATCCGATTTTGTACTGAAATTCCTGGTGTCAAAAGTTTGTGATCAATAGCACAAAAAAAATTTGTCTGTTTGTTTATGAGGGTGTAACGTCCTAGAAACCAACACAGGCTATGAGAGGTGCTGTAGTGGAGGGCGCTGGACAATTTTGAGCACCTGGGGGTTTCCTTAATGGGCACTGACAGTGGGCAGTGCACATACCTCTAGCATTTTGCCTTCGTTGTAATGAGACCATTGCAGCCGTATGAGAACACTAACAATGATCCAGTACAGCTGCACATCACGCTATACTAGTTAATGCACTCCCATATCATTGGTCATGCCTGACATGCCTAACGAGAGGAATTCACAGAGCACAGTAAGAGAAATTAACTACAATAATTTATTTCTTAACATTTGTAGACTTAACTTTTCTGGGCAACATTTTGTAAGCTCTGAAACAGGGAAATAAGAGTAATTGTGAAGTTCAAGTACATATCTGCATAAACAAAGCTATTTTATACATCACTGTAATAAGCTCTGACATGAAACAAAGTTGCAAACATCAACATAAAAATTCAGCAAGTCAAAACATATTCACTCATTAAAAAAAAGAAAAAAAGCTGTAGCTTAATTTCCACAAGTTATTGACACGACGATGGGTTGAATGCTACTAGTTGTGGGAATCCAGGTGCCCTGGACCATTTGCTCGACGCCATTTTCCCCTTGGAGAATTCTCATGTCCCTCTCCTCCCAAACGGACGAACGGATGGCAGCTGGTCATAAATCACCATCACTTCACTGCTACCCCGCCCCTCAAAGATTTAACACGATGTCCCATTGGCCTAACTTTGGCGGGATTCGGGCCTTGCTTGCGCTCGCCCGACAAGTGGGGGGCCCGCAAGACAGGGTTCGGGAGACCACTTCAGGACCTCGGAGGGTGTGTATGCGTTTTGGCCTCTCCGGCCTGCAGCGATCCTTTGTTTTTAGTTCTTCGTCACTGGCCGGTGGTTACGTTGTCTTGTCGGGGCCCCAGGCCTCGGCGGGCGCACGCTCCTTTCCGCAGTCTCGAAGTCCCAAGGCAGCACCTCGTGATCATGCACCGTGTGTTTCTCTGAACTGTTCCTATGTCTGTTCTGTTTCTCCTGCTCTGAGGTGCGTGATCGCGGGAGCGCTGGCCGAAGGGTAGGTCGGCACTTCAAACTTGGTTCTTTGTTTGTTTGTTTGTTCTACGAGTGCACCATTCGAGGGCCACTAATCGATATACTTTGTAACTTGTATTAGCTAATTGGTGTCCTGCATAATTACGTCACTTACGATTGGTTGTATCGAATCACTGATGTCGTTGTACTAAATTCCCGGTAATAAAACAGCCATTTGGAGAGTGTCGCCTAGGGTCTCCCTCGTTGTGTGCACGGTCTCGCAGTCTCGGTGCAGTGATGGTCCGAGCTTGCGTGCGCAGCAATGCGGACGGTACACAGCGCGACGAGACAAACGAGGACGTGGCACCCTGCATGGAGCTCACAGTGCTCGGACCTGCGGTAGTGTTGGACACAACACCACACGGTCCAGGGGCGTGCCGCCCACATCGACAAGAATGGTGGGATGACGCACGCAGCTGGTACCAGAAGTAGAATCGCGAGTTGGGTTCTCTGTCCGTACTTAACCCTGTTGCGCTGTAAAATATTCCACGGTACCAGAAGTATTTGTAGCTGCTGTGAACCATGCGGCTAGCATGACCTTTTTGGAACCTTGGAATGCTTGCAGTGAACACATCCTCAAATAGGGTGACCACATGCAGTCGAACTCAAGGTGCTGTAAAAAAATGTGGGACAGTCCCACAAGTCATGAGACGGCTGGTCACCCTAGCCATCCCTACCTTGACAGCCTGTGTAGCATTCACGGTGGAGGTTGTTGCAGGCATACTGCCATTGGAAGCATGTTGTAACTGCTTTTCATTGAATAGGCAATAAGAAAAGCACGATGCTGCTCCCAATCACCTTTCTGGGTGGGGGGCCTACTTGAGGAGGCCCCTTAGGCCCAAGCCTATAGAGCTCATGTACTCAATACCTATTCAGCTGTTGCATGATCTCCTGACCTTTGGAGGCATGGAAGTTTGCATTGATGTTAGTCTGTCCTCTCATTTTTGCAGTCCTACTTATACGCAGAGCGCAGTTATGGAATGCTACCAACTTTCTGAAGAGTTTCTTTAACTGCAAGTTCTTCTAAATTTGCCCACACAACCTTTCCAAACTTCTTGTTTTGTCAAAAGGACTCACCTCTCATCAAGTGCGGGATCAGGGCCAGAAGAGCCGCCTGCTGCAGGCTCTCACGGTCACTGAGCACTTCCGCACCCAGGGGTGTCTGGTATTCGGTCTTGGTCACCACAGCACACTGAGGATATATAGGCAGTGACATCACATGAAACGTCACAGAAAAAAAAAAAACGAAATGTGCGCTATACATATGAAACAAGGCAGAAAAAATGAAGGACAGTTCACTCCTAAACCCCACTGCATCTCTACGTTATCTCCATAATTACAACCTATCAACACTAACCAATCAGTGTCAATGACGATAACATCAAAGAACAATTAATACGTTAGAGAATTCACTTTCTTAATGACACTGCAATGACTACACTTCAGCAACACAGCTGTTAAGGCGAAAGCCTTTAATGTCTCATGCTCACGTCTGTCCGTCCGTCCATCCATCCGTGCCCTGGCACGGTGCTAGGTGGCCGCCGGGGCCGCCATGGCGTGCCAACGGACACCAGTCGCGTTGGTCGTGCCTCGCGTTGGTCGTGCCTCGCGTTGGACTATACAGCGCTCGCGCTTGGCTAGCGTAGCGTCGCTGTGCCCAGCGTGCCCACTCATGCAAAAAGGGAGACATGCGCATCGCATTCCTGTCTGACCGACCCCATCTCAATGGGCACAGGCTTTCGCTGAACACCATTTGCAATTTACACCACACTGCCAGCATCGCATGAGCAGCCACTTGTAAGCTACTTCCTTATAAGAACCCTGGAGTAACTTCCTTATAAGAACCCTGGAGTTGGCTTCCAGATCATACTAGACTTGTAGGTTATAAAACCTTTGTGTAGCCATAACTAAAACATTCCAATATGCCTTGGTTCCCTCGCACAGACTGACTAGCATAACCAAACTGGAAGAACTTCAAAGAAAAGTGATATGATTAATTCATAACACTTAAGTACAATAGAATTGACTTTTCTACAGAACTTCTAGTGTCTTCTGGATTAGAGGCACTGTCAGTGAGAGCAAAGCAAGCTCGATTAAAATTTGCACAGAACCTGCCACACAGATGCTTTGACATAGATTCTTCAAAGTATATAAATTTCTCTGTTCCGGATATCATGCCATAAGCAGAACAAACGTTAGTTGAGTACTCTCGCAACACTGACACATTTAGGTATCCCTTTTTTTCCTACTGCCGTAAGGCAGAGAAGTCACCTCAACACATTGATAGCGAACAGTGAATCATTATCAATTTTTTACAATACAATAGAAAATAAAGCACTAACTGCAAAGACAATTCTTATGTTTACATAAAATTGTTTTTACGTTGTTTATGTCAACTTCTTATGTTGTATTAGACTGCATTAAGTACAGGCTGTTAGGCTGTAAATAGTTACGTTATATTAGAGTTACCTACTATTTAAATTTACCTACAGTCGAGTCAAGTTATAAGATACTGTTTACAAGAATATATCGGATATAACCATGAACAGCGACGGCACTGTCCACTTTTGTATGCCTTCTATGGTAAAATAAACCGCTTATTATGATGCTCCATTGCCGCAATATCGGATATAACAATTGAATCCGGCTACAGCGCGCGCCGAAAATGGCTCTCCATGCCGATGGCATGCGCCGCTATGCGCCCTGCACCCCATCCGCACGCTCAGAAAACAAGTCGACTGCGCCTCTAACGAGGAAGCAAGAGGAGGAGGAGCTTTTCTTCTGAACTTCCGAAGCGATATCAGGAGAGGCCTGCGAAGTGCCCGTCAACGAAGAGCTGCCGGAGTTGTGGTCGATGCTTAACGCAGATGCGTAGTGTCTGGACCACTTACTTCATGCAGCTTATGTTGCGGAAACGTCCCGAGTGCCTCAGCGATGAGGCGATCATTGAGCGTATACGTGTTGAGGACAGCGGTGAGAGCAGCGACTCCGACGACGTGGTTGACCAGCCTACCCAGATACTGTAATCGCAAGAGGCCCAGCGGATAATACAGTCCCTCCGGCACTTTGCTCTCGCAAAGGACCTCCGGCTCAGCGACGTGAAGCAGCTTGATGCTCTTGAGAAAGATGTGCGCAATCTTCGCGTGTATCAATTAAAGCTGACAGACTATGGCTTTTCTACAAACAAGTACATAGTTGCACTACCTTACTTGCAAGCAAATAAAATGTTTTGACCCTTTCTTTTGTCTTTCTTTTCTCAACCCACTTATAACAATCGCTTATACCGATGGGGGGTTTCATTGGCACTTGGATATTGTTATAAGTGGACTGCACTGTCCTACTTTTAGACTGTACTGCACAGGAACATGCAGTATATCTTTTTGCATCCGATGTATCCTCGTTCTCTGAAATGAGCTCCACCATATATTGTATCCACACACTGCTGCAATATATGCCCAACTACCAAGGTGGGCATATATTGCTGGTGCGTGGGCAAAGAGGGCACATATATAGAGACGGGCAGTACAGAAAAAAAAAAAAGAACCTTGTTTCTGTGCACCATTTGCTGCCTACCTTATTAGCAGTTAATGAGCAGACAGGCCCTTTCAGAAACATAACCTGTATGAAAAAATGAAGATACTGGCAAGTTGCTCTGCACTCTAGAATAGAGGAATCAAAACAGGTTCCAAGATAAGAAATTTTCTCAAATTTTCAGAAACCATGCATAACGGCATCAAAGAGCAGCAGGTGAACTCACCAGCTGGCCACTGGTCTCCTTCCAGGCCTGGTGTCGAAGCAGCACCTGCTTTCCACCTGGTGTCAGCTCCCACAGGGCCGTACCACATGTCTCCTCCACTCTGCACCAAGCAATGCATTCTCGGGGATCGTGCTGTTCCCTACAGTAACTTAGACGCAATGTCAGCAGCAATGCCATTAGTGCAGGTAAACTTAAACAAGTGACAACAAACCAACATGCATACCAGGTTGTAAAGAAGAGCATACCAGGTTGTAAAGAAGAGTCCTGAAGTACGTTCTAGCTCACAAATCCCCTTTTGTGTACTATACAGTGAAACCCCGGTGATACGATCACAGCTCATACGAATTTCGGGGTGATACGAATTTTTCTTTGGTCCCGGCCAAGGCGCATTGGCCTGCAATGTAATGGAGTACGGTTGTTGCGAACCGATTTTCACCCTGCGACGTTTGATACGAACGTACAGTCGGAACCAAACCTGTCTAGAGCGGCCAGCCGGCCGCTTCAGCCGCCGTTATTTGCAAAAATTTGCAGAGACCGACGCCGGAGCGATACAAAAAGTAGCGACACCGTAAGGAGTCAGGCCATGGGACGTCAACTGCGCGACTGTTGAGGTCGCACTTGTGCGGGCATGGCCATAAATTTCCCCCCCCCCCCCCAAAAAAAAAAAAACATCCCCAACACCTCCGCGACAACAAAATCATAACATAGGACCATGGTTCTGAAATTTTGTGGCCTTGGATCTATCGCGTCAAAGCGCTTCTCTGTTACTATCGCCGCAGTACTCCAGTGTCACGCGAAAAAGCATACTAAAATTTCGAAGGGGCTACTGCTGTCGCGGGTCACGATAAGCCTGGTTCATTAATTAAACAGGTGCGTACGGGCCGTATATTTACGAGTGCGGGTATGATTGCCGACATCTAAGAACTTAACTGACAATCATTCAGAGTTCTTCCTGATGTTGCTGCGGCCCTGAAAAACAATAAATGAAAATGTACACCAACTTTCTTTTGTCGCATGCTAATTTTCCATGCTTTCTGGTGATACGAATTTCGGATGATACGGAACATTTTTGGTGGTCCCGTGAGATTCGTATCACCGAGGTTTCACTGTATTCGGGTTAATTTATTGCAGGTAGTCCTACAATGTAGCTAGAAAAACTTCATTCACTGCCCAAATTCATACGCGAACAAAAAAATAAATACTTCATATAGCAAAGTTGTGGTGATAGTCTTAGGCAAAGTGCTTTCATGACAAGCGCTTCGCCAATGGGCTACGCGTGTCATGAAAGCACTTGAGTTGCCGCGCTTTCTCTGCAAGGTGGAGGCAGGGCTACTGTGGGTCGATTTCTCCGCTTCGGTGCAATTGAAAGTACCTCGTCAGCATGTGTCGCAAACATTCAAACTGCATTTTTACGTCTCTGACTATTTAGAAATATCTTCAGGGTGTAGTGGTGTACATCAGCGAGGTCCTATATAAAACTGAAGATTTACCATCGCTTAGAACGGGCTTTTCACACGGATTTGAGCTTGCAGCGTGACGCAGACGTGTTGTTTTTATATAGCTTATTTGATTGGTTTATTTTTCTATTTTGCTGGATACTGATTGCTTCTGTAAGGTATAAGATAACTAATGTATCATTTTCATCTGTTTCCACTTATTAGAAA
The DNA here is from genome assembly GCA_030522465.1 of Rhipicephalus appendiculatus. NCBI lineage: Eukaryota > Metazoa > Arthropoda > Arachnida > Ixodida > Ixodidae > Rhipicephalus > Rhipicephalus appendiculatus. Next base: position 62,302 of record JALIZH010010051.1, read on the forward strand.
ATAATATAAACACCGTTATTAGCATGCACAACAATACAGAAACAGTATTTATCATTTTAGTAACTAACTGCTGGAGTGATAGCATATATATATATACGTATATATATATATATATACCGGGTGTCCCAGCTATCTTTAGCCAAGGGTTAAAAAATACAATATTTGAGGCAGGCGAGTGAAATCAGTTGAATATTGCTTACAGCTATCTTGCGCACTACAGGCAATTTTTTCTTTTGTAATTAACGAATTTGTTAATTAGAATTAATTTACTAAATTGATAAATATTGACTTTAGCGAGAAATGAGAGTTCCAAAGTTCGAGGGCGTCTTCAGAAACCCCCTCATGGCATCATTTGCGATAAAGAAAGTTTTACGCGTACCATTTTTTCCGTGCTTGAAAGAAAGCCCGCGAAATACAAAAAATACCACGTGACTAGCGCATTCGCGCGCCGCGACGCGCTGCTCTCAGCCGTGGTTTGAGCGAACAAAATCAGCTGCGACCACGATCCGCCGGCTGCGTTGCAGCGGTAGGCCGATAAGTTGATGGTGGTTTCTTGGCCCGTTGCCAGCCAGTTGGCGCGCGTGACTGTGCAAGTTGTGCCGAGCGCGGGCGAAGAAACCACCGTAAACTTATCGGCCTACTGCTGCAACGCAGCGGGCGGTTCGTGGTCGCAGCTGATTTTGTTCGCTCAAACCACGGCTGAGAGCAGCAGGGTCGCGGCGCGAATGCGCTAGTCACGTGGTATTTTTTGTATTTCGCGGGCTTTCTTTCAAGCACGGAAAAAATGGTACGCGTAAAACTTTCTTTATCGCAAATGATGCCATGGGGGGTTTCTGAAGACGCCCTCGAACTTTGGAACTGCCGTTTCTTGCGTAAAGTCAATATTTATCAATTTAGTAAATTAATTCTAATTAACAAATTCGTTAATTACAAAAGAAAAAAATTGCCTGTAGTGCGCAAGATAGCTGTAAGCAATATTCAACTGATTTCACTCGCCTGCCTCAAATATTGTATTTTTCAACCCTTGGCTAAAGATAGCTGGGACACCCTGTATATATATATATATATATATATATATATATATATATATATATATATATATATATATATATTTGTGTGTGTGCATATGTGCTTTTGATTATTATTGTTAAGCTTAATGATGAAAAATTATGGGTTATGGGTCAAGATATCGGTCGTCTGTGCACGTCACTGAAATATTAGCTCACTGGGATGACAGGCTCGATCAAAAAGCAGAGTTTATTGACGCCTTTATAAACATTGTGATATTTGTTGAAGATCGTCTTCGTCGTGCATGATCTGTAAAGACCGGATTTTAGGCAAATGCCTATGTTGTTCCTTGCATTCCTATTGTGCCACTTTGATATATGAGCATAAATTAGAAGTTAAGAATGACTTCTACAGTGTTTTTATAGTGCCTATAAATGCCTATTTTTGGCATTTGTGCCTAAACACTTATAAGAGCCTATTTTCAAAATCGGTGCGTCTATGAACGCTACTTAACCTCAAATTTCGCTTTCGAGTGCAGTTTGAGACCCTTATTCATGTTGCCAGGTAACAATGACCTTTAGGAAATCTATGGGGTTCAACCTAGCCCTCTAGAGTCGCATACAGCTTAAGAAGTCTGGAGAGGCTCCGGCCCGACAACCGAAGCGCAGTAGCCAACCACCTCCGCGACTGAAAAGAAATATTCCTGCTCATGCACGCACCAATGTTTTCCGAAGGCGGAGTCACCGGCCATCCAGCTCATGGCGTCAGTCTGGAGCTCGCCCATTGGCGCAGGCTTGTGTTCATCCGCCTTTGAGGAGGAAACGCCGTGGACTTCTAAAGTTGTATTTGTATCTGACTAAAAACCAACTTTCCGGAAATCAACTGCTACCAGTGAAGCAGGACGCGCCGGCCACCATACACCGCTGCTCCGACGTGGCGCGAACAGTTGGAGGAGGAGGACAAGTCGAGGAGAGGAAAAGACGCTATTTCTACTACCTCAACGTGGGGAACAGGGAGAAAGAAATAAAGATGGGAAGAGGAGAGGGGAAGAAAAGGAGAGTGGTGTCGATGGCGAGGACGTGCGGGTGGCTTCTACAGCCAGTCGTCCTGTCCAGTCTCCCCACAGAATTGAAGAACTGCCTTGAAGGCCTGGGTGTGGCGGTGGGCACGAAACAGGAGGTGCCTTTGTGCAGTCACGGGAAGGTGGAGAACGAATGCGAAACTGTGGAGTGCCGTCAGAGGAAAGGAGAGCATAGATTAAAAAAAAAATGTTATGTGCACGCAGCTTTCTTGTTTTGTTTGTAATTTACTTGTTAAAAGGCCCCTAACCAGATTCCCATAAGAAATTGTGGCCAGAAACTGGAAGTTGTTGCGCGCCTACTGTAAAGCGATATACCACAATAACTTTTCAAATCGGTTCATTACGAGCCGCGAAATCATTATGCAAGGAGGCAAGCCTGAAACCCTTGCCACTCGCCCCATGTAGCGTGCGCAAGCCAAATCCCTTCCCTGCCCTCTTCAGTATCGTAGCCATAGGATCATATGACGCAGACGAATCATCACGTCATGCGCATGCAATGTAACGTGCGCAAGATGTGCCCAAGCCAGCTCGAGCACGCGATCGGTGTTGTGTCGTTTCGCCGTTCTCTGTAGTGTACTGCCTGTGGGATAGATCCCTAAGTGCGCGCACATTTGGAAAGGCTTGGCAAGGACTATGTGTCCCTACCACGATACACCACGTTGCACCGCTGGAACTGTTGTAAGGGACGATGCAGCAAAAACGCGCCAAGCATTGTCAGGGCTGATGCCGGCACAATGCGGGAATGGCAAGAACGTGAATGCGAAATGGAGGCAGATTAGTCTTGCATCTCACTACGATTCAAATTAAAACAGGAAAAAAAACAAAACAAAACGAAACAAAAAACGTGCACCTATCCCGCTTGCGATTTATTAGGAAGTTTTAGAATATCGTACGCGAAGATAGCTGTCCTTGCGGTTGCCTGCTATTTCCATCATTTAATGGGTGCCCGCAAGTGGTTAAGGTACGAAGCACGCACAGTGGCCACAAACGCTAACACAAGACTTTGCATACTGCCTATTATTTCTGTCAGCTTTCGTTCATCTATTCAGGCAGCAGATTCCACAAATTACATGTCGTTCTCAAATAATTCCCACAGCGTCATGTGCTACTGTGAGTGACGTCAGAGCACCCATAGGCACTTTTAGCTGATCGTTGCTTATGTTCAGCCACGCACAGATGTAACGTCCCGAGACAGTGAAGGGAACTGCATAGAAGTTCGCGTTTCAAAGCGGCAGCGTTAAATAGCTCTTTTCAAAGAAATTCTGGTGTCTGCGTCGGCGTCTTTGGTTGCGAGCGAAAAAGCGTTGGTCATGAGCGAAAATTCGAGGTAGATGCAATAAAGATAGGAGCCGGAAGGCATTTGCACTTTGACCTTCCTTGCACCACAGTGTAGGCCTCCACCAAAAAGCGAAGACACGCTTGCAATTGGGGAGGCGATGTGTGTGTGTGTGTGTGTGTGTGTGTGCGTGTGCGTGTGTGTGTGTGTGTGTGTGTGTGTGTGTGTGTGTGTGTGTGTGTGTGTGTGTGTGTGTGTGTGTGTGTGTGCGCACGCACGCGTGTGCACGTGCATGCGTGCGCATATTGCTGTTGCGTTAAGTCTTAAAGGCGAAGCTGAACGGGCCCAAAGTTTTTTTACTAGGCGTGTTTCGCTGAGACGCGGTCAGCTTGGCTGCAGAATGATGGCGAAACCAAGTGGACACACCACCATCCTTCACTCAATTGACTTCGTAAGCGGAGCGAGACATGCATTCTACGTTCTGCTGCTTGCACGATCATTCTGCACAGGTGCTCTACAGTTCCTTCTAACGCATTTGTGTTAAAATCGCTAGCATATACAGGTCTGACCAGAGCGGATCGTAAATGCTCAGCTCAGGGTGCAATATGCCTACGTAGAGGAGCAATGCATGAGGGCAAATAACTATGCAGCACCATTTATTGTTGTACGTCACCCCACCATCTTCGTCTCACCCCCTTTTTCTCGCGCCTGCGAGAAGAAGGGCAAGCGGCTTCAGTTCGAAATTTCAGATCTTTTCGTGGCACGTAGTATTGCAGAGCTTGGCAAAGCGTGATTATGGGCGCTCAGTGCATGCATTACACTTGTCAGCTCAAAATGCTCAAACATGGTGAGGGGCCCTTTAAGGTGTTCACAGACAGGGGAGAAATTGACCCTACGCGATTAGACCCGGCCAATACGAAGCATTCCTCCCTTCTGGCGTTTTAGTGGTCTCGCTATTCGGCTCCTGTGCTGCCCTTCTCAGCCCTGCCGAAAAGTAGGAGATCCAGGAGTGAGTTGATTCGACGGTGGAAACGACACACCATGCTAGACAATAAAAGGAGAAACCGTGTTCTGTGAACCGCACGGGGAAAAAGACAATAGCACGGCTATGTTAAATCGTTGGTGCCGTTGTGCCATTATAATAACATTTTTGCTTCCCTGCCATAGATACAGGTCGCGCACTACTTTTCTTGAAATTACCGTATTTACTCGCGTAATGAACGCACTCGCATAATAAACGCACCCCCCATCTTCAGTCGTCAAAATTTGGATTTTTTTTTCTCCTGCATAATAAACGCATCCCCCTACATTCATCCGCTGCAGTCCCGCGAACCGAAAAGTGGCGCCTCCTTGCCTATTAATCTTTTCCGTTTTTCTATAACGCCGACCCCCCCCCCCCTCGGTTCGCCCCCCCCCTCCTTCGCCCGCTGCCGCGTGGGTTCTTTGTTTTTCTTTCTATCTGTGCGCGGCACGTCCCCTGTCTTTTTGAATTATCCGTGCACCACAGCGGGATTCTCGAGCGGTGCGAGTGTAGAGACATCGCGGCTCACAAGCACACAGTGAGCAAAGGTGACAGAACTGCCCGCGCCAACCAACGGTCGCTTCCTGCAAATACGAAAACTTTGAGGCCCAACCACATGCACGCGATTTTCGAGCGAGGCGACAGGATTTTCTGTCGCGAAGGGCCATCCGTCGCCGTCAAAGGCATGTCGCAGTTTTCTGGAAAACCAGAAAAATTCACTTGTCGCGTCGCCCAGAAAAGTGCGTGACGATTCCCGTGACATGGTGGCACCCCGGATCCTCGCTTCGGTTGCAATTTGCTCTTCATGCTTGTTATCCGCGCGTACTTCAAGGAATGTAAGATACAGACAACCTTCATTATAGGTCACATCTCACGCGGAGAGTGAGACAGCGGCCGTATTTTGTCTTTAGTCTTGTAATCGACGGTTTGTTTTGACCAACGCTGGTTTTGACGCTTCGGTGGTAGCTTGCTGCAATGTCAACGTCGTCGTCGCGGCAGTCGTGGTCGTCGTGGGAGTTTGCCACTTTGCCACTTTGCAAAGTGCGTCCGTCGGTGCGTCGTAGCGTACGCTTCCGGCCGCCCCTCGAGATCACTTGCGATCAAACAAAAGATCGCGAAAAAAGAAAGCCGCGAAACACTTTTATGGAGTGCGCGGGGACAGCTTGCTGAAGATAGCGCCATCAACCACCGAAAATGAGTGAAGCGCAATAAAGAAGCTGTTTCCAAACACTGTGCGCGTACGTTAATTGCGAAAGGTTAAGCTACCTAACTTTTCTTTTTTTTTTTTTTTTTTTTTTTTTGCATTACCGCATTTTTTGCTCAACCCGACAAAGTTTTCGTAAAATTTACCCCGCATAATAAACGCACCCCCCCAACTTTGCTTCAATTTTTCGGGGAAAAAAGTGCGTTCATTACGCGAGTATATACGGTATTTCAATTTATGTAAAAGCTTATTGTGCCTATATTTACCATTTTGGAGGCCTTAAAACGGCGTATTGCCTGCCTGTTTTTGGTGCCTAAAACGGGTTTTTTAGTACCTAAAAATCCAGCCTCTAGAGATCTGTCTGCAGTGTGCATACCAAGAAAAGTACACTGTGCCACGTATACAATGGTAAGCACGTCATCATTTACTGTGCGTTTCACACCATCTCTGTTTGTCGCTGCTCAGAGCCACCGTGAGTGCTTCACAACGTAAGGCGTAGGAGATTTTGTACGTGTTAATTTACTATCCTGTGCTCAAATGCGCTATCGTGGCAAACTCGTCACAAACCTAGCGACAGCTGCGAGCAACTTGAGCAGTTCAGCGATGCGATCACGGCACCTGTTTGGCCTCCTCTCCTATTTTACCATCGTGGCCTGAGGGGTACGAATCTGTTATTTTTTTTAAGTAGTTTCTTGGCCCACCACGTCGTGCGGCTGTACTTAATCCTGGTTAGAGACACTAATAATGGCAGCTGCGGACAGATAACAGCACCAAAAAGCAGCTATTAGAGTGAGCCCTTAACAGCTTTCTGCCGTAAAAGCGACAAGTGCTTATAGGTACTAGCTAGTTCCAGACTGAACTTTCCTCGGGACCAAAGCCACCTGGTTCATGGATTATATCAAGAGGGTTCATCTTTTGCACAAAGGGGTTCCACTGCATGGCAAAGATTTTCAAGATGTCCTTTTGGAAATAGATTTACCACACACTATGCAACTGTCTGATCTTCAGACCCTTAAACATTTCCCCTAAGTGTACTACCTTTTTTTTTTTAACGAGGTGGCCATTTTGTTTGTTGGATAGACCGCTAGTTGTCTGTTTCATGGGTTACATATACAGTGAACTCCTGTTAAGACGAATTCTTGCTTAAGCCGAACAAGACGGGAATGTTTATTTGGTTTCCCAAAGACTTAATTAATAAAAAATCTGCTTAAGACGAACCGCGTAACAGGCCTCTTCTGTTAAGACGAACTCTCGCAGTGACCGACAACGACGGCGATTCTGCGCAATGAACATTGGAGTCTTGGTGGGGCATCCAGGTGAACGAGAGAAAGCAAAAAGAAAAAAGAACGCTTCCTGGCGCAAAGACACAAAGCAAATCACAACGTGGAGGGAGGGAGCAAGATAAGCGGAAAAGAAAGGTCAGCACATAAGGTCGGTATCTCCCTCACCCCCCAGTGTGTAGGTGGAGAAAGGGCCGGCTTTATCAGCATTGAAAGCAACAAAAAGAGTTCAGGGGTTTCCCATAGACTTAATGCAACAAAAAAAAAAAAAGGGTCCCAGTAGTTAGGCTTAACAGGCCTAACTACTGAGACCCTCAAGCCATTGCATCCTTTTGGATCCTCCCCACGTTCTTCAGTTCCCCAAAAGGAGTAAAATGGAGAACAGAACAACACAAGAGCTTGACTATAGAGAGGAAAATGCGAGAGGAGTGGGGTAAAAAAAAAAACCAAATGAAAGTGAGAACAGCAACAAAAATTGTCTGTGCGTCAAAATTGCATATGAAACCGAAACCACGTTTGCGGCGCTAGCACTTCTGTCAGAGGGGTCAGATGCATTGTCATCGCCGCCACACAATGGCGGCCGAGCACATGGTCAGTTCGCGTTGTTTCGCATAGGGCCTGTGCGCGTCGTATCTGTTCCCAGTGAAGTGCAAACTGTGAAGCGCCATTTTCATTATGAAGTACATGACAAAGGATGTTCATTTTGCACACTAAATATAGCTGCGCCGTGTCATTTCTGTATGCCCGAGGCTCGTGACCATGGGTAGCCCAAACGGAGATCTTTAGCTGTACGTCGATCAGAAAAAGTTACCACGGGCTGAAAATGGGAAAATATCCGAACCTCGAAGAAAAGCTTGCAGGTTTTCTTAAGCACCTCAGCATATAGTATTGGCTTTGTCAAGGTAACAGCATGCAATGGAGGTGTATCCAAAAGTGATATCAAAGCCTGTAAAACAGGCTCACGGAAGAAGGTGAACTGCCAGAAGAATAAATTTTCCATTCTTTAAAGGGGTACTGACACAAAATTTCGCGGCCGAGACAGCCTGCGGGTTCGATTCCCGTGAACATGTGTACATCATCTGCAAAATATCAACAGCGAATATAGCTTGGAAGGTATTTTAAATTAATTTTGAAGTTTGCGTGAGCGATCGACTCCCTCGCGCTCCTGACACCATCAGAGGTGACCCTCGGTGACCCCCCTACTTCCCTCACGTGACCACGTTGCAACAAGTTATGATGACGTCATAGCGGCCATTTTCTTTTGCCGCGTTTGTTCCAGCAGTCTATACTTCTCGGCAGCTGGTCGCGAGTCCGTGGCGGCGGCGCACGCGTTGAAAGTTTTGTGTTTGGCGACACTGCTGTCCTGTTTCTTATTCGAAAGGACTTCTTGATGCAGACCGTGCGGAAGTGCGTCACAGTTCTGTGTGCTGACGTGATCGAGAGCTGCGCACGCTAGGTGGTGATAGTTGCACCCGGCGGCTTGCCGTTTTTCGAGCTCTCTCAAACCGAAACTGAAACTCGTCGGTAATGAGGAGCCTGTAATTAAATATCTGTCGCGCGCTGCAGCAAACGAGGTGCCGTGTTATGACTAACAGGCCCCCCAGCAACACATTGCAGCAAAAAACGCGAGACCAAAGTTTTTGTGTCAGTACCCCTTTAAAGGAAAATCGTGCTTTGTCTCTCCCTTTTTTTTTCTTTTTCTAATCATCAAAATAGGGTCATGCTACAGTTTTATTGTTAAAATGTGGTAGCAATTTATTCATGAGCACATTTATTATGAACTTGTGAAATCGGGTGCTCGTTAGATTAGTGTAAATGCTGTACTTGAATGCATTGTTTTTATCAAGGTGTGCCAGATAAATGCTTTTTCTTGTTCCTTTTCACCCCATTGTAAGTATACTCCATTCAGCATTTCCAAGTAACATATTTGGATGCACTTGGCGTGTTAGCATTTCCTTTTTGGGGGGCACTTCTGATAAGACGAATTCCTGATAAGACGAACAAATGACCATGGTCCCTTCAAGTTCATCTTAAAGGAAGTCAACTGTATGTAACCTGCCAGGGTTATCTCAACCAAAATAAAATCTCTGGTTATCTACATCACAAGCTATGTGCACCACTCACAGACTGAAATGCGAGAATTTAGGACTAAGTAGTGCACATATTTTCATTCCCAGAGTCTTCAGTTTGTGTCATATTGCCGTAATGGTGACTCATAGCAGTTACATTGGAAACAACTGTATCTTTAACGGCCAGATTCATAATGATATGATGCGGCTCTTTTGGGGAATGGCTCATAGCAGTCATTATACTCAAAAAAATTGATATTGCACTTAAATCTGTGAGGACTGTACATATAATCTGCCAGGCTTACCTCAACCAAAACACTATGATGATAATGATATATGGTGGCTTATGCCCAAAGCGCCAGCTCGACCATCATATGGTTTCCCGCTCACGTCACCACGGAAGGTGACGCGCTCCCGAATCTAAACGAGACGGCTCACCTGACGGCGCGAGACATGACCCGCCGCGCCGAACAGTGTCACGCTTCTCACACAATAGGGAACACACCTCGCACAGAACGGGATAGGCTCACTAGCTATAATGAAATAACAAAAGCATATCTTAACTCCAGAAGGATATTCCCATGCACCGCCAAGTCCCAAACTAAACAGGAGGCAGGCCGTCGCCTGGAGGCAGCTCCAGACGAACACCTTTCCTAACCCGTTCCACCTAAAACGCATATACCCGGACAAACATCAGGACGACACGTGCAAATTGTGCCAGGAAGGACCAGCAACACTCAAACACATGTTGTGGGAGTGTAGTGTAATTATCCGAATGATGGCCGTTACTCCGGAGACCCTGTCGTCGAGGTGGGCCACCGCTCTGCGCAGCTCAGACCTCGGCATGCAAAGCGTGGGCAGTCCAGCAAGCCCGTGAGGCGGCGTTGAGGCAAGGCCTTGACGTTCCCCCATGGGAGATCTAAGCCCGGGTAGCATTAAAACTTGCCGGACGTTTAATAAAGTTGTATCCATCCATCCATCCATTATGGCGCAAGGGCCACTTGATGGCCAAAGAGCGCCATTTCATGAGACGAAAGATGTGATCAATGGTTATTGTAACTGGCTGTATAGGGGCCTAAAATTCCGCGCGCTAAAGGCGGGTAAAACGTACAAATATTAAAACGATGAGACTGACATGAAATGGGAGCCGTGAGAATGAGTGGCAAATGGTGGTGATCATTGAAAAAAAAAAAGTTAAATATGGTGTGAGCAGGAATGCCCCGTCAACGCCATTATTTCCAACGGGCCGTGAGACAGGTGCTTTGTAATGTAGCTTCCGCAACAGCGACCCCTAAGCAGAGGTCGTGCTGCGGATTACTAGGGTAAATTACATGAAAACTTTAAAGGAGCACTGACACAAAATTTCGAAGGCGAGATAATGAGTGAAATAGATGTATGTGGAGACATAGACAACGCCTACGAAATATCAAGGGCAAGCCTACAGCCTAGAACATATTTAAAATCAATTTCAAAGTGCATGCCGCACGACTGAGCGAGATGCGAGCCCCTCGCGACGCCGACATCAACGCGGTAGCAATGTAAACAAACTACGTCACGATTTTGTGTTGGCTGGTTGTTGGTTGTGCCCTTGCGCTACCTGCGATTTCTTCCTCCGTGCCTGACGTAGGCGGCGCCCGCTCTCGCGCGCGCCGCCTACGTCACAGTTCTGCGTGGTCACGTGGCCAGCTGCGTTTATCTTGCTAACCGGAACTGCTCCTGACTAGCTCGGTGCTCTTTGAAACCGAAACTGCGACTGGGCGCTCTAAAAACGTCTGTAAATAACTAACCGTCGCGCAATCGCGCAAACGAGGTTTCAAGCCTTGATAAATGGGTCGTAAGCTACCTATTGCAACAAAAAAAACAAGGTGCAAAATTTTTGTGTCAGTGCTCCTTTAAGAACGCGAACAATGAGTCATGTTTGAAGAGCAGATCCCTACCAATGAACATTGCTGGATGAAGTGGTATTTGCTCTCGGTAGGGTAATGGGATTTGCTTTTTTTCGGAGAGTGCGTAATCCTTTGCACTGGATTAAAATGTGGAGAACGGTGAGTGGTTCATTACATTTCTTGCACATAGGTGGATCACCACAGGACAGAAGATGTGTATGTGTACTATGTGTGTGTCTTGTTCTTAGCCTTGTAAGTGTTACTTCTGTGCGGCGTGATTTTGATACTGGTGGCTAATAACCAAGGTGCGGCTTGATAATGTGTAGTTTATTTTGCGTGTGCCTATCCCATGTGCTCTGCCAATAAACTCTGAGCTTTCGTTTAAGGAAAGGTTTTAGGTCAAGCACAGTGATAGCTATATATGCATTGGCTGCGCTTTCGTGGACGGATGCAGCTAGCTGGTCCACCATCACATTACCTTCGATCTTGTGGTGCCCTGGTACCCAGCACACTACGACATGCTGTTTGGATGTGTAGACTATGCATAAAAGTGAGTAAAGCGAGACAAGGACGGGATTTTTGTGTTTTTTAAGAGTTTTCAGAGCTTTTATCACACTTAGGGAATCCGTGTAAATTACTGCCTCTTGTAGTTTTATTTCTTTAATGTGTTTAACGGCCACAAGTATCACATAAGTTTCTGCTGTGAATATGTTTGTATCAGGATGCAGAACGGCGGAATCCGAAAAGGATGGACCGACCGCTGCATTGAGGCATCTGGATAGAATGCAGGAGAATTGTACTTCTTGTGAAGTTCTAGGAAGTATGCGCGAATATGTGCAACAGGCGCGTGCTTCCACGAAAGATACATCGCAGTCTATTATCTGCCACTGTCATGGCGGGAGCTGTGCAGCCAGGGCCATCAAACGGTATTCAAGTAGTACCCATTTCCTCAGCTAAGCCTCTCACACGAAGCGAGTAGGGCTGTCTGAACGAAGGATGGTTGCCAAACAGGACAGAACTGGACAAATCATTGACAGTGGAGTGTGAAGGGTGTTCCTTGTCTGCGTTCACTTTAAGAAAATACACAAACGCCATGTAAGATCTCTGCAAGTGGAGCGACCACTCGTTCGAATCAACGTAGAGGCTTTTAACGGGGGTGGTGCGAAAAGCAGTCGTAGAAAGGCGAATACCTAAATGATGGACAGGGTCAAGCATATTCAAGGCGCTTGGTGCCGCAGATTGATGCATTATTGCCCCGTAGTCAAGGCGCGTGTGTATGAGGCCTTTATAGAGATTCATGAGACACTTCTTGTCACTACCCCATGCAGTGCGTGACAACACTTTCAGAATATTCATGGTTTTTAAGCACTTGTTTTTTAGATACTTGATTTGCGGTATGAAGGTTAGTTTGGTGTCCAGGATTAGGCCTAAGAATTTATTCAAACAAAATGGTGTTCTGGTTTTTTTTTTTTTTCAAACAAAATGCTATCTGTGGTTGTTTTACGAGTTATGCCCACAATTCACTAGCGTTACCTTTACTAATTTAAATACTATCTACTCAGGTAGAATGCCAAAGGAAGGAAAAGACATTTGGCAATAGCGCACAATCTTAAGAATGCGACAATATTCCTGAAATGTGCTCATTCAAGTAGGTAGATCTTTATCACAACTTTAGTGAAACAAGTGGAGAAACAACAAGAATGCAAAACCAGTTTGTACGCACCCATGATACAGCTTCCCAAATACAACTCGGAAAGAACTGTTTGAAAGGAACTTATAAAAAAAGAATCAGTTTATTGCATGTTTTACAACAGTATTTACACAATTCTGTGGTGTCGGGCATTTCATGTCCTAAATTCATGTTACTAATCTCGGAGTCATGTTGACTTCCGATCAGTTTCGGTTTCTCGTGATGTGTCGCATAGCGCCGCACAATGGCAATTTCCTGTAACCATTGTTACACGCTCTCTCTGAAGAAAGAGTGAGTCCCTTCCCGTTCTCGGCCTCGTCTGACGTCTCTCTTAGAGCTTCGGCGCTACCGCGCCCTTTGTCTCCGCCGGACGGTGTATCCGGCGGCGATACAACAAATTCCACAGAAGAGTTTTGGGGAATGTGTAAAGTGGGCAAGGCCAGCCCATGATGGCTAATTTTGGACCTAGTGGTGGTGACCCTTGTCGAAGGACAACATCACACTGACCGATGTGGTATGCCATCATCCAATGTGAATATTAAAGAAAGCAGGTAAGGGCCATGGCATCCAGTTCCTTTTATATACTCTGTGTCCAGAGCCATTTTATCTATTCTGTGCATGCTTATAACGTTCCAGTGTTTCTGAGCTCAAAACTCATGGTCACCTTACTAAGCTAGAATTGCGAAGTCATATATCTAGACTATGCCTTTTTCACAAATTTTATCCCTCTCCTTTCAAAGCTCCAGCTACCATACCAGCTCATCACTTGTCCAGCTGCACAAACCATCCCAGAGCTGTTTACCCTCAACCAACGAAATCTTGGCAACCTTATATATACATATATTTTTTTTTGCAATAGACGGGACTGCAACCATCTACTTGCTATTTCCTAGAATAACAGAGAGCTGAGCTAATTGGCTCTAAAAGACAGGGCGTGCCAACACGGACGCAAGAAAGAAGCCAAGACACCACAAACGCCGTTTGTGGTGTTCTGACTTCTTTCTTGCGTCCGTGTTTGCACGCCCTGTCTTTTAGAATTGCTATTGCCATGCGCCACTCCTATTCACATCAATTCAAGGCTGCCCTCGAATCACTCTTACTCTGCAATTAAAACCAATCCCTCATATAAATCACCAGCTAGGGCCTTTCAGGTATAATAAATGAAAGGGAATCATCGAGCTAAGTGACAAATTTCACAACAATGATGCAGTGATGAAAACTTTAATGGTACAACTTCTTCCCGTAAAGTAAGATGGATAAAAACAGAGAAATAAAAAAAGAGTAAATGGGAAATGGTGTTGATGTTTATTTTTATTTTTGATCAAGTCACTCACCAAAGGCGGATTACTGCCTTGGTCTTTCACACCAGCATCGGGTGTGGTCGTAGAAGTGGATGATTCCGAAGTACGACCCCCTTCAATGATGCAAGGAACACATGACAGAACGGCGTGAAACGATGAAACGTGAGGAAGCGAGGACACACACGAAAGTGCAAACATTACAACTAATATTACATTTTAAAGGGAGAGAGCTGAATGTGCAACATGTTACGTTCACCCAATGCTTCTTTGAGAGGGCCCTATGAAGAACTATATACACAACTAAATAAATAAAATTTAAAAGAAATGACTTCAATGTTAACCCAAAATGTACAACTGCTGTCCATTTCAAATCCTGGTGCATCACTCACTGATCAATTAATTCTGCCCGCTGTTAGAGCTCTATACTCAGCGACAACTTACCTTGACATTAGAGCGAAGGCTACGGAGGCGGGGCCTCCGCACATTCATGTTGTTCTGCAAGTAGTACGGCAGTTTGCGACTGATTTCGGTTTTTCTCGCTCACATTGTTGATGTGTTTAGAGAATTATACTATACATGAAAATGTGAATGGGAGAAACATTTCAATGGTTTAGTGTACATTTTAGTGTCATATTACGCGTATATTTTCCTTGGAGAACTAAACAGCGAGTTTGCGGCCGCACACTGACCCACTACGTCATAGACGCCATGTTTACTTTGGAAAATGGGTGTGCTTTTTGAAAAGGTGGTGCTGTCTAAGAAATGAAAAAAAAAAGGAAAGCGTTCTTGCAAAGTGAACAATAACTGCATTTTACCTACTGCTTCCTACAACTGTTTAAGTCTCATAATAAATAAAGCAGCATCTATTTCAGCAAGGCAAATGAGATAATTATCAGTAAAGTAAGTACTACCCTATTTACTCGCATAACAGGCGCACTTCATTTCCAGAAACTGCGACTCCAAGTTCGGGGTGCGCCTATCATGCGGGGTAAAATTTCCGAAAATTTTATTTCCGACTACAGCATAGACCACTGATAATGTAAGTCACCGAAGTCACGAATATCCGCACTACAGTCGAAACAACCTTCTTCATAGGCTACACTAGCGCAAAAGCGTGTTGAGCATGCAGTCTTGCGTGTCCGAGAATTGAGGCATGCGATGCAGTGTGCTTACAAGCATTCACATTTCCAAAAATTAACATCGAAAGACCCGCGTTGCCAACAAAATGAACGCGGAAAAAAAAACAACGAAAAGAAAGCGCCATCGCGTAAGTTCGCCGATTACGTTTCAGGCCACCTAGATTAGTGCGCATTAGCGAGTTTTAGTATAGCGGGAAACAGCAAACACAAGGATTTAGTGTTAGCGTTAGCTTTGCGTGCTCCACACTGAGCATGCGCAGAACGTAAACGCAGCCCGAGCTCTTACGTATGTACGCTATTTCTGGAATATAGCGTTCAACACTAACGCACGCAAGAGATTACGTACATAGGGCAAGATGGCAGTGAATGTTGAAGCGAGAGCTGTCTACTTTGAATCTTTGTAGTCGTCGGCCTGCATCATTAAACTCAATCATTCCAAAATAATGCTCGTATTTGACTTAGATTTGAGTAATGAGGCTTCACCAGCCGTATAGTGCCAATAAAATAGCTGCGTTTTTGAGATACGCAGTCGATTTGCCGTGCAGAAGGCTAAACAAGGTTTGTTGACAAGGTTCGCTCATGTTTTTGGCAGCCGTGCAGAGATGGCGATGGTGTATTCATTCACCTGTTTCCAAGATAAGGGAAAGGTGGCCACAAGTCAAGCCGAGACAGGTTACAGGGTCTTGAAGAATACTCCATTGCGGTATATGTTGAAAAAAAGTGATGACGTGTTTTGGGCCATCAGACACAACACTGAACCAAACGCGGCACAGAGACGCAGCAGTGGCGACTTTGGATTCTGAAGCACGAGTTAGTGGTGCACTTGTGGATTCTACAGTGCATTTAGTGTTTTTGTCTAGATGGCACCGTAGTGCTTGCGTTAGCGTAAGCGGGAATGCCTCCCGCTGTACTAAAAGACTGCCATGCAGCACGTTCCGTTTTAGCGTTAGCATTGAGGCACACGCTAAGGCTAACGTAAGTGTTTCCGGCTATACTAAAACTCGCTATTATCGCGACCGAAATTTGTTGCGCTGAACGGAACCGATCGTTCGATTTCACGGGCTCGCACCCCATATCCAAGACATTGCAATTGAATCTTGAACCACCATTCAAGTGTTACAAGCGCCACCCATGCCCCCCTTTCCTTCAAGTAGAGCCACCGCAAAGAGTTACGTTGATTCCATAGAAAACCGCAACTTTAATTGCCCGCGACCTGCCTCCAAAAAGCAACCAACGCTGATAAGGCCTAGCCTACAGTTCGGCATGTTTTCGCGGGAAGTTTGTACAAGACAACATGATTGGGCGTCAAAAAGATCACACTCAAGCACTGATCCAAGAGCAGCGTGCGTGATACGATGTTTAGGTTTCGCGGCCGGGAAATAAACGGCGACAAAAGTCGTCCGCCGAGTTTTTGCAAGTCTGCGTAGTGGCAGCAAAGGCGAAAGCTCGCGTCGGAAAGCCGAAAAGCTTTTAAATTTGCGGACGAGGTAGCAAACGTGATAACGACGACGCTTTTCCCGACAGGAAACTCAAAGTGCACTTGATGAGGACATGATCGCACATTCCAAGCAGAGCGCGCACGGCAGGTTACTCCGACGCCCAGGCAACCGCCCTTCTTCCTTACTCGGCGAGCCCGCGCAGCGCTGCCGCAGCATTTTTTCTGTTCTTTTTCCTCGCTAAGTTTAACGGAAGAGGGCATCGAATTGCAACCGTGCAAATACGGTACAGAACTACTGATCAGGGCCAAGTTTGGGGTGCGCCTATTATGCGCGGAAATAAAAAAAAAATCTGATTTCTCGCGACCAAACTGGGGGGTGCGCCCATTAGGCAGGTAAGTACGGTGTTCTTTGACGCGGTATCAGGCATGCGTTTCAGTTCTGTAGCTTCCACAATGCTGTCAAGAAAAGTTGTCGCCAAGTATATAAACTTAATTTATGAAATCACCTGCCAAAAACATGCAGTAGCCCCTAAATCACGATAACGAGCCCAGAGGTGGCTTCATTGGGTTCTGCCCGTGCACTCCGGCACAATGTCTGTTCATTGTAGTGCCCGCCTGCTAATTCGAACTTCACTTCACTTGAACAATTTTAGTCCCTTTCGAGTTCAAATAAAAGAGCTTTTACTTGCTGATCAACATCCCATTTACTTTGTGCTCAAGTTGACACCTTCAAGGTTTATTAACCTTGTTGCATCTAATATCAACTGACAGGTGAAAGTGTCTCAATATGAGGCGTGCCCTCGGAACACACGGACACAGTAGACGCGGTCAAGCAAACTAAACACGTGTACAATTCCCAGTTAAAAAAACAATTGGAACCATTTGGAAATATCAATGGGTCCAAATGGTAATGGTGATGTCCAATTGAGCTAGTGGTATCCCCAACAGGACGATTTGAAATTTTCAAATGGTTCAAGAGGATGCACCAACTTCCAATTGGGCCAAATGGGATCTCTAACTGGACCATTTGGAACAACTGAAATTACCAAATGGTATCACTTGAACCAATTGGAAGCTCTCAATTGGAAGCTCACTTCCAATTGGCCCAGTTGGGAATTTGGGTGGCCCAGTTGGGAATTGGGTGGCCCAGTTGGGAATTTCATTTGGCCCAATTGGAAGCTCATTTCCAATTGGGCCAAATGAAATTCCCAACTGGGCCATTTGGATCAACTGGAACTGCCAAATGGAAACACTCGTCTTCAGTTGGGCCAGGCGGTTCCATTGGAAATTTGTGTGCACAATTTGATCAACGAATTTGAGCTACCGAGCGCTTCAACTTCGTTTACTTGCAAAGTGTTGAAAAATAGCACCAATTGGTTGCATTGATTTTAATGGTGTGAAGAAAAGATGCGCATTTCACAGCCATGATATAAAGTGACCCGTATGAATGGACTGCAAAAAAATATCGCTGGGAGAAAGCGAACTTTTATTCGACGTTTCCAGTAGATCTGCACACGACCGACACGAAATCTACTGGCCGTTTGGTCATAGTGGGCTGTTGTGCAACTAGCTAATGTTTAAAGCATATCTTCTATGCGAGAAGGGGGCTTTTCTTATCAATATTCGTAATTATATTTGCCCCGATTGGAGTGCGGCGAACTTTGCGCCGCCTCGACGAACACCGTAGAGCGGCATTTTTGTTGACAACAGCAATAGTCGCATCTAAGTAGGTTTAGTCTCGTATCTTTTCTTTACGTTTTCCGATACAAATGCACAATAATAACGTACTTTATAATATGAATATTACATTAAAAAGTAAGCTGCATTTTTTTATTTACAGGTAACAGCATTACAGACGGCGGTCAAATATTATTGACCTGCACATTAGATTCGCACATAGCGGCTAGTCATGGTGATCTAGCTCTTTCCATGTGTGCCTGCAGCATGCATGCTCCATAATGCAGCATGTTTGCTTGAAAAACATTGCTGACATTAAGATTTGACATTTATTTTTAGTCGCTTTTATCAGTGGAAAGTGTTACAAGTCAAGATGAGCATGTTCGAGCGGTTTTTGGTGCTGTATTAGTTGTACCATGTGGTGATCACTTCGTCAGCGTCGATCGAGGGTCACCGCGGTTTCCTCAGCTCTGATCCTTCCATGCAAGTATTGAACTTACCGTATTTTCCGGTGTATAAGTCGCACCTTTGTATAAGACGCAGCCCCCCACTTTTTACGACTTTCGCAGGAAAAAATGATATATAAGACGCACCTCTGTATAAGACGCACCTATTTATAACCCGGTCAACATGATAAAACACCATGACGCACGCGAAGTTTATTCATCGCGAAATGCGTAGTCGCGCACGGCACCGAATATCCGTAAGCACTAGTATAGAACTCGTAAATAACGCATTGCTAAGGCTCAGAAAACTAATATTTATTGCGCTTTACTCGAAGCCACATCATCCCGTTCGCTGTCAAAAGTTCAGCCGCTTCGGTAGGCAGCAGCGCTGGGTTGCCGTTGTCGGCCTCTGAGTAACTCTTTCACGCGGTGTTGTAAGCACCTTGAAGCACATCGATGGCGTTGCCTCTGCGGCAATGTAAGGCTCGGTGGGACCACGCAACCAACCAGTGAACCAACGATCGTGCCGCATAGTCACCGTAACCGCCGAAACACACGAGCACAAAATGTAAATGGCGACGGGAAGACGGAGGCTGCGA
This sequence comes from Rhipicephalus appendiculatus, assembly GCA_030522465.1. Lineage (NCBI taxonomy): Eukaryota > Metazoa > Arthropoda > Arachnida > Ixodida > Ixodidae > Rhipicephalus > Rhipicephalus appendiculatus. Next base: position 81,417 of record JALIZH010010051.1, read on the forward strand.
CTACTGTTGGATTGCCGAGAAGTCTCACATGAGAACTGATGATGATGATAATGAAGTGGTACTTTCGTTTTTGTAACTGGTAGAGTGGGGTGTAACTGGCGCAGTGGGGTGCTCTTTTTTATTTATTGCATCAGTTCTGTGGGTTTAACGCCTTAAGAAGAAACAATTCGAACAACAAGATAGTGCGCGTGATGTTGGCGGTCTTTATCGCGGCCGTAATCTCCGTGGTCGCAGCGCTGCTTTAACAGCAAGTAGCCGCCACCTGAGATTACGGTTGCTTCATTGTCATAACAAGATTACATATCTTTTTAGGAATGCTTTCACGCACAGTTTCTCGTACTCGCGAATAAAATATGGACATATTGGTCGCGCAAGATCGCGTGACATTTTGCGTATATAAGACGCACCAGTGAAAATTTCAGAAAAAAGTTGCGTCTTATACACCGGAAAATACGGTACATATTTCGAGTATAAGCGAACGTTTTTCCGGAGTGTTTGTGTTCTTTATCATATGCGTTGTATCATTATACGTTGCTGCAGTATGCGATGAAATGCGCGAAGTACATGCCGGTTTGTGTAAGCATCCTTTGTGTAATGCTTGTGCTTTATGGCGCACATGCGTCTTTGCACCAAGCGCTAGCGATTATGCGCAAGTGAATTCATTGGACGTCTAGTCATAGTAGTATTGAATGAAAAATAATCAGTTGCCTTAAAGGTCGCATTTCGCGTCCGCTGAAATGTGACCGCTGCACACAAGATTGAACCCGTTTCTTGCGGGTCAGCTTGCCAAACACCGTAAATGAAAGGCCGCCGGCGACGGCGAACATTAATAATTTTTAGATAGTTTTCCTAAAGCATAAACTGTGCGAGTGCTTGTCAGACTGGGCTAAATGGTGGCATTATAACGTTGTACTGCTAGACGCTAATGGATTCATGCCACCCATGTTATTTGGTAAAACTACGTTTGCTGTAATTGCGCACGTTTGATGAGTCATTACTGCCTTAATTTATTTCAGGTGGTGTACAAGGATACGCGCAAGCACATTGCTCAGCTAAGGATATTTTCCAGTTATAACAACACCTGCTGCAAGTGTTCGAATAAATTCTGAGTTTCCCCACCATTTTGCCTTCGCTGTGTGCAGCTCGCTGGACCAGCAGAACCAATTGGACTCCAATTGGCCCAAATGGTTATGTACTGACTGCACCATTTCACCCTATTGGAATACAAACGATTGGTCCAATTGGAATACAGCCGATTGGCCCAACTGGTTATGTGCTACGACCCAATTGGCATACAACCAATTGGTGCAATTGGTCCAAATGGCCCAATTGTGTACTAATTCACAAATGGAACCAATTGAACCAAGTGGAAATTTTTCCAATTGGTTCCAATTGTTTTTTTAACTGGGTTATTAACCTCTGCTTTTACAAACGACGATATCGCCAGCCAAATATCTGATACATCACTAGTGACGTGTACACTAAATAACCTCATACAATATGACAATACCACACACAAGCAACATAGCAAACACCAGGTACTGTGAATGCGGTGTTGCCGACGTTTGACTCACCACGAGGGATCCACGGGAAACGAACCATGGTGTCGTCCTCTCACGGACCCTATCACAGGAGACGTCCGTGGCCGCACGCCACCAACCCCAAAGAGAGTCGCTGCTGTTTTTCCATGCGCCGGCCTAGCTTCTCCGCCGCCAGTAGCGCGGCGGTGCTGCTGGCGCCAACACACTAACCCTAACCTGCGCGAGCACAGTGCCACCTCCTGCTCGGCAGTCGTTAAACCAAAACCGCGGCTAATTCGCGAGACGTGCGTGCGCCACGAGTTTTGCGGGGTCCCCTCAAAGTTGTATAATCGGAGTTCCACTGTACTGCGTGGCGGTCACTGTAAAATCTATGTCCAAAACTAGGTTTTTTTTAGGAGTGCATTGAACTGGGCAAGTTGGTATTGATTCATTATGTTACAGCATGAAAAGAACGAGAAAACTTACTAAGGCACACATATGACAGGACACAGCCCTGACTACCAACTGAAATTTTTTATTCAAGAAACGGGTTTATAAAGGGGTGCGCAAGCGCGCAGTTTCGGCCCTTTCTTTATAAAACCATTTCGTGAATAAAAATTTACAGTTGATAGTCAGCGCTGTGTCCTGTCATATGTGTGCCTTAGTAGGTTTTCTCGTTCTTTTCGCACTGCAACATAATGAATAGGTTTTTCAATGGTCCAAAATTTCAGCCCAGTTGGTCTGTAAGTTATCTCTCGTTTTCTGTGGATGATGATGATGATGATGATGTGGAGGACTTAATGATGCAAAGGCCAGTCCTGACCAAAAAGTCTACAAGCAAGCTTGTGATCTCAACTTTTCGATTAAATTCATGTCAACCCAATCCATAAGAGCCGCTGCGACCCGAGTTGCCAAGGCACTTGCAAAGCTGGTCTAACCTGTTTGTGCTTCCTTGTCTACACGAGAAACAGGAATGAAATAGTATGTGGCAAGATGGAATGCAGCAGGGACACACTCTGTGGGCTGCAAGAGGAATAGACTTCTCCACCCTTCCATCCCGAGCCCAGAAGACACAGCCGACAGCTAGCTGCACGAGGGTTGGGAAGGCGGCAATGGCTGCTGGGGTGCTGCCCCCCCAGTGCGCTCTATTCTCCGATTTGACATCACAGTACTTTCCAAGCCCCAGCTGGTTATATCAGTGACGAAAGCCTTGAGGAAACCTCTACATTATCTGGTATAAAGCTTTTTGCATCTACCACGGGCACAATTTCCAGGATAAACAGGACTAAGCATTGCTAACTCTTGTGAACTAACTCTTGTACTGTTGTAAATAGCAGAATCATACCCTTAGTCTGGTGCTCATCGATCCAGTTATGCAGAGCCCAGCTGAAGAATTGGTCATTCCAACCCCGCAGGTTGCCTGAAGGGAGTGTGGCCCCAATAACGACCAGTCCGCCATCTGCAAGGGCAGTTCAGTAGTCACCACGCAGCACAGTGCTAACTACAGTGGAACCCCGGTGATACGATCACGGCTCGTACGAATTTCGGGGTGATACAAATTTTTCTGTGGCACCGGCCAAGGCCCATTAGCCTGCAATGTAATGGAGTGCGGTTGTTGCGAACCGATTTACACCCCGCGACGTTTGATACGAACGTAAGCAAGCACGCAGGTACGAACAGGCCCTGCCCGCGCTGTCACGGAAGACAAGGTAATCACGCGCGGGCACGGCAACCCTATAGCGCGGGCACGCACATGCACCTGCCCACACTCCGATTTGCAAGGGAAACTCCCGAATTTCGAGCAAACCTCCAAATTGTGCAGGCACAGATCTCCCGAAAAACATCCCCAACGCCACCGCGATAAGAAAATAACAAATGCCAGCGGTTCTCAAAATTTCTGGCTTTCAACAATCACGTGCAAAGCGTTCCTTAGGCCACTTTCGCTGTCGTGCTCTGGTGTCATGTTAAAAAGCGTACTATGACTTCGAAGGGGCTACTAGCTGTCATGGGTCACAACACATCTGGTTCGATAACTACACACGCGCGCACGCGCCGTATATTTACAAGTACGTACGATCGTTGACATCTAAAAACTTCACTTGGCAATGATTCAGAGCTGTTAATGATGTTGCTGCGGCCCTGAAAAACAATAAACGAAAACGTGCGCCAGCTTTCTGTTGTCGCATGCTAATTTTCCATGTTTTCTGGTGATACGAATTTCGGATGATACGAATATATTTGGTGACCCCGCGAGATTCGTATCACCGAGGTTTCACTGTATATGAATTTACATACACTAAACGCCATGTTAGAACAAAATCACTTTACTCTAATTATCACTTGAATTGGAATTTCCTCCAGTCCCAATCCATACGCATACATTTTAAGCTTCATTAGTCGAAGCATACTGATAGCTTGCTCCACTTAGAGCGAACCAGCCAGGCATGGCCCCAGTGACAGCAGCTGCGCCGAGCAGGGGCGACCGTTTCTGTTGCCATGGCCAGTGCATACAGAGGGAGAAAAAGTGAAAAAAGCGCGACCACAGAATGTCAGTGTCCCTACGGCTCGGCTCCTTTGCACAGGCTTGCCACAGCATTATGTCGGCTTTTCACTCTACACACGCGACAAGCACCTCGATTAGCGGAGTGGACACCACTTTATGCCGGGCGCGTGCTCCACGGGCATTTATACTTTGTGCGACAATCGGTATGCCAAAGAACTTTACACAGCATGAATGACACTGAATATTTATTTTTTGTGAAATATCAAGCTAACTTTTTGCATGTCCGTTTCTTCATTTGTGTGAAAATGCCGTTAACCATGTGTGGACGCTAGGACGTTAGCTGGTACTGAGAGACTGAGTCAGAAGCCATCGTGTCGCCATGTTCGAATGTTTTTCTACTTCGTCTTCTTCTCTGCCTTATCTGGCTGGCTGCGCTTATTTATACTTCGTCTTTTTTTACATCCTGCCCCGCCCCAGAAGTAGTGGGCATTTCCAGGTGATGCAGAGCTTGAGCGGGTCTTTTAAACACTTTTCCGTCTTGTGTCTTGATGGTGTGTAAGCCCGCACCAGGTGTAAGCCCGCACCAGTACACCCTGGTCGTGATGGTGTAAGCCCGCACCAGTCCATCCCGACCAGGGTGTACTTCCAATATTCGACCTAGCGGCCAAAAGCACCGATTCTTTTTGTCGTCTTGCAGTAGTACAACATTGCCTACCGTTAAACTTCGGTTAGACCTTTGCAGATACCGATGCAGAGACCGCAGTTCCAGGCGATACTCCTTTTTTTATCTTTCCTAACGATGAGGGTCCTGACGGTACTTCCTGATCACATATTTCACAGTAGTTCAATGCCAAGTTGATGTGTCACCAGAGTGAGGATCCGGATGGGCGAGGTTTGAATTCTCGACGAGTAAGAGTGCACGGCCTACCAGAGAGAGACCAAATATTCTGCAAGCTGTTCGTAATGCAGTCCGCTTCGCGTCCACCTTGAGCGAAACTAGCAACTTCGATACCGTATTTGAAGAGCATTGCAAGTAATCGTTGGTGTTCCAGCGCATACCTAGAACTGCTACGGAACTGCTGTCACATTCTTGCGGACACACTTCGTTCCTCTGGAAAACTTCCTGAAGTTCATTGTCATCTGTCTTCCATTTCCGAGTGTTCATTCCAGCGTCGCCAACCTCTGACCTTGTCATCGACGCAAACGACACAGATGTCACTCGCCGTTCGACGATGCTGTCATCCGGATGAGTGCGGTCGTCTTTCCACGGTAGTGCTACCGAGTGTCGGCCGACAGACTGCTTAATTGTCTGCTGACACCGTAGAAGTTTACCTGAAGGATATTGGCTGGAGTCAGTGATGCTTATAGACTGATGCTTCAGGAAAGACTGTAGAATCTCTACTGTACATTCTAGGCTTGTGCGAATATTCTAATGATTCGAAATATTCGAACGAATATTACAGTATTCGAATTTGCTTCGATTCAAATTTAAATTATTGAAAATTTCGAAGTATTCGAAAAGAACGAATAAATGTATATTAGTCCACATGTAACCCCGATAAAGGCGGTTTCACTGCAGTGGAGCGGTGCTATGCCGTGAAAGCACCTATTCAGGTGTATATTAGTCCGCATGTAACCCCTTGTAAAGGTGGTTTCACTGCAGCGAAGTGGTGCTACGCAGTGAAAACACGTATCCAGGGGAAAATCCGCACTGCCGCGAAGCCCCACTTCAAGGTTAAATGAAGATATTACCCTCACATCGATTCATTTTTTAAGTTTAAAAGCTTGCTATACCGGCTTATACGCTCTAATATAGTAAATTTTAAAATGTAACATATTTTACAGGTTGTCGCTTACATTCTACCGAAAGTCAAATCCTGCTACTATTCAAAGTTGTTTCCACTTCCTCTGAACCAAAAAAAAAAAAAAAGGCATTTGCACAGGCATTGTCTGAATTAAAAAAAAATTATGTGACATCAGCGCAAAAAAAAGGAACAAAGGACAAGGAAGAACTACAGACGAGCGCTGAACTTACAACTGAAGTTTATCTCCGAAACGGGACAGAATATAAAGAAAAACGACACGTGAACAAAAAAGATTGCAAAGCACTTTTTGCAAAAAAACGTACACAGTGTTAACAGCCCACCTCACTTACGGCGGTCATCACTAGAGACCGGATTTTAGGCAAATGCCTATTTTGTTCCTTGCGTTCCTATCGTGCCACTTTGATATGTGAGCATGAATTAGAGGTTAAGAAGGCCTTTTATAGTGTTTTTATAGTGCCTAAAAATGCCTATTTTTGGCGTTCGTGCCTAAATGCCTATAACTGCCTATAAATGCCTATTTTCAAAATCGGCGCTTATATGAACACTATTTAAGCTCAAATTTCGTTTTCGGATGTGGTTTGAGACCGTTATTCATGTCACACGGCAACATTGACCTTTCCGAACTATATGAGGTTCAACCAAGTCCTCTAGTTCAACCAACTTCCGAAAGACAACCGCTAGCAGCAGTGAAACGGGACGTGGCGGCCACCATACGCCACAGTGCTGACATGGCGGCAGCACGTTGGAGGAGGATGAGGAAGAGGAGCTGGAGGAGGAGGAGAGGTTGAGGAGAGGAAAAGACGCCATTTCTGCAGCCCTAAATGGGAGCACTTCTGAGCGTCTGCAGGGGAATGGGTAGAGAGAAGCAAAGATGGGAGAAGGAGAGGAGTGGTGTCCATGGCCGAGGACACAGCGAGTGGCTCCAGTGTCCCGAAGGAATTGAAGAACCGCCCTAAAGACCTGGGTGTGGCTGTGGGAAGGCGGAGAACGAATGTGAAATCGTGGAGGGCCGTCAGGGGAAAGGAGAGTGTAGCTCAAAAGAAAGAACAATGTGATGTGCACGCGGCTTTTGTTTTGTTTGTACAGTGAACTCCCGTTAAGACGAACTCGGTTTAGATGAATTCTCGCTTATGCCGAACAACATGGGAACGTTTGTTTGGTTTCCCATAGACTCAATGCAAAAAAAATCCGCTTAAGACGAACCACCGAACAGGTTTCTTCGGATAAGACGAACTTTCACAGTGACTAACAATGCTGGCGATTCTGCGCAAGCAACATTGCAGTCTTGGTGGGGCTTCAGGCGAACGGGAGAAAGCAAAAAGGAAAAAAAAAAGTGCTTCCTGCTGAAAGACCCGAAGCGAGGGAGGGAGCGAGATAAGCGGAAAAGAAAGGCAGTGCATAGCAGCGCATAAAGCCGGCATCTCCCTCACCCCCAGCCTGCGGGTGTCGAAAGTGCCAGCTTTATCAGCAAAGGAAACAACAAAAAGAGTTGGGGACGCAATGGCTGGGGGGCACCCAAGCCCTAGCGTCCTTCCCCCGCTAGAGCTCAAAGGAGAAAAGCAGAACAAAAAAGCTTGGGCCCCCTACGGGGGCTTCTCATCGGCTGTTTACAGAGGGGAAAACGGGGGAAAAAAGCCAAATAAAAGCGACAACGGGAACGAAAATTGTCTGTGCCTTACAATCGCATACGAAACCGAAACCACGTTTGCGGACGCTAGCACTCCCATCAGTGGGGTCAGATGCATTGTCATCACCCTCCCACAATGGCGGCCAAGCACATGTTGGGTGCAGTTCGCATTGTTTCGCATAGGGCCTGTGCGCGTCGTATCTGTTCCCCGTAAAGTGCAAATTGTGACGTGCCATTTCCATTATGAAAGCGCACGACAAAAGAAGGTTATTTTGCACACCGAATACAGCTGAGTTGCGTCTTTTTTGTGTGCCCGAGACTTGTGACCGTGAGTAGCGCGAACGGAGATCTACAGCTGCACGTCGATCAGGAAAAGTTACTACGGGCCGAAAACGGGAAGATATCCGGACCTCGAAGAAAAGCTCGTGCTTTCTTAAGCAGCTCAGCGTATATTGGCTTTGTTGGCACGCGATCGAGGCTTATACAGAATTGATATTAGAGCCAGCAAAGCAGGCTCACCGAAAAAAATGAACTGCCAGGAGAATAAATTTTCCATTCTTTGAAGGAAAATTGTGCTTATCTCTTCCTTCTTATATTGTTTTCGAATTGTCAACATAGGGCCATGCTACGGATTTATTGTTAAAATGTGTTAGCAATACATTCAAGAGCATATTTATTATGAACCCACGAAATCGGGTGCTCGTTAGATTCGTGTAAATGCTCTACTGGAAGGCATAGTTTTTATCAAGTTGAGCCAAATAAATGCTTTTTCTTGTTATTTCCACCCAATTGTAAGTTTACTCCATTCGGTGTTGTCAAGAAACATATCTGGATGCACTTGGCATGTCTTTTTAAGGGGGCACTTCTGATAAGCCGAACTCCTGATAAGACGAACAAATGACCGTGGTCCCTTCGAGTTCGTCTTAACGGGAGTCTACTGTAATTTACTTCTTTAAAGTGTCACCACCAGGTCAAGTAAGAAATTGTAGTTAGACGCTGGAAGTTGTTGCGTGCCCAATGAAGTGCGTTGTACCATGAAAATTTTTCAAATTGGTTCGTTAGGAGCCTCGAAACCATGATGCGAGGAGACAACCTTGATACCCTTGCCACTCGCCCCGTGTAGCCATCACAAGCGCAATTTCTTCTCTGCCCTCTTCGGTATCGGAGCCGGAGGATTACATGACGCATACGCATCAACACGTCATGCGCATGCAAGGTCACGTGCGCATGACTTGCCCGAGCCTGCTCGTGCACGTGCACCATCACTGTTGTGTCGTTTCGGCGTTTTCAGTAGTGTATTGCTGGTTTCTGTGGGATGGATCTCTCAGTGCGCGTACGTTTGGTGAGGTTGGCACGGATTATGCATCCTTACCGCAATACACCACGTCGCACTGCTGAAACGGCTGTCATAGACAATGCACCAAAAACACGCGAATCGTTTTCATGGCTGGTGCCGGCACGACGCGGGGACGGCGAGAAGACGAACGCATGCCAAACAGAGGTCGATTAGCGTATAGCATCTCGCTGCGATTCCAAATAAAAAATAAAAATAAAAACGTGCTAACATTTCGTGTGTGTGTTTTATTATTTCCGTCAGCTTTCATTCATCTGCTCTACAATAGACTACACAAATTACGCACGTCGTCTCGAATAGTTCTCGCAATGTCACGTGCTACGCTCTCAATCAGGTCCCGCTTAAAGTGCTGGATGTAACCAGGAAACAGGACATTTTTCGTCTGGTTTTCGGGATATAGCCAGCATTTAACCAGGACCTGAACCGACGTCAGAGCACCAATGTCTACGTAAAGGAGTGACGTAAGAACAGGACCATTCCTTGTGGTACGTCACCGCCTCCATCTTGGGGTGCGCGCCCGCGAGAAGGGCAAGCGGCGTTCAGTTCAAAATTTCATGTCTTTACGCGATGCGCAGCGTTGCAAATCTTGGCAGATGTCATTGTGAGCGCCCAGTGCATGCATTACACTTTCAGCTCGAAATTCTCAAACCTGGTAAGGGGCCCTATAAAGTGTTAACCGACAGGGGAGAAATCGACCCGACGCGATTAGATCCGGCTAATACGAGGCATCCCTCCTTTCTGGTCTTTTAGCGGTCTATCTGCTTCTGTGCTGCCCTTCTCAGCCACGATGGGAAAAAAAAAAAGAGACCGAGGGGTGTGTTGATTCGACGGTGGACACTTGGCTCACCATGCTAGACAATAAAAGGAAAGACCGTGTTCTGCGAACCATGCGGGAAATGCATGGCTATGTTCAAACGTTAGCGCCTTTGTGCTATCATAAACAACATTTATGCTTCCTGTCATGGGTATACAGGTCGCGCACGTCTTTGTATCAAATTATTTGAATTTTATGTAAAGATTTATTGTGCCTATATTTACGAGTTTGGGGGGCCTAAAACGGTGTTTTACCTGCCTATTTTTGGCGCCTAAAATGCATTTTTTAGTGCCTAAAAATCCGGCCTCTAGTCATCACTGTGTACGTTTTTTTGCAAAAAGTGCTTTGCAATCTTTTTTGTTCACGTGTCGTTTTTCTTTATATTCTGTCCCGTTTCGGAGATAAACTTCAGTTGTAAGTTCAGCGCTCGTCTGTAGTTCTTCCTTGTCCTTTGTTCCTTTTTTTTGCGCTGGTGTCACATAATGAACTATCAACTTGCCCAAAAATGTGCCATCTTAAAAAAAATATTGTGCAGGTTAGTTAGGTCATGACAAATATGACCATTTCTCTTTATAATATGTGATATATGCTATTCGAATTCGATTCGAAATTATTCGTCCAAAATCACTATTCGCTTCGAATTCGCTTCGACACTAAAATTCACTATTCGCACAAGCCTAGTACATTCCTCTTCTGCAGCATCTACTCGCAAGACGCTTATAAGGTGAGTGCCACAGCCCAAAAGGGTCTTTTCGCAGACTGGCCCTTGCAGGGTCCAGGCGAATATGGTGTCAATTGCCACTAAACCTGGCACGTCTGGGCACCGGATGATTTCGCCGGTGATTACTTGCCAGAGGTAATCAGATCCTATTAGAAAGCCGATCCCAGATTCCAGTGTGTTCTTAGTCCAGTAGTCATTCGAGAAGATCTTGCCTTGCTTTCTTAGTTCTTGAACGAATGCATTGTTGGCCGATGGCACAGTTACATCGTGGCAAATGGTGGGGACAACTACAGCTTCTATACGAAAATCAACCTTGCTGTACCTGTTTTGAAGCTGTACTTCAACCACGTTGTGCTTTTCTGCTTCAGAAGAACACATACTTCCGATGGTGTTCAGCGCTAGATGTGTCTTGCGGACCACATACAGGTTGAGTTGGCGAGCTGTGTCTTCTTCGATAAAAGTCCTCTGGCTACCTCCATCCAGAATCCCGCGAATGCATTTGCTCTTGTCGTTGTTGACTATGTTGGTGAGAAATGTCTGGAGGTATACCGTGTTGTCCTTAGCTGGTTGGTTGGTGCATGATGAGTCATCGCAGGAAGAAAGAGCATTAGAAGAAAAGCGCGCTGTGGCACTTCCCGAGGTTCTTGTCGTCGTCGAAACTCTCCGGTACTTGGGGTCACACATGCTTGAAGCGTGTCTTCCGCGGCAGGAACTGCAGGTGAGCTTGAATCGGCAATCCTTCGCTCGATGACCTCTTGACGTGCAGCGGAAGCGCTGGCTGTCTTTCTTGAGCTGCTCTTTCTTGACCGTCAGAGGGATATCGGCGTTGCAACTGCGCGTCCCATGCTGATTGGTATGGCAGAAGAAGCATGTCAACCTTGCGATGGACGAGGCATGCAAAACTGATGCCGTTGGGATGCCACCGTTTCATCGGTCTGAGCGATCCTCCAAAGTCTGTCTCTGACGTGGCAGTGCGTGCTGTTCTCTGCTTTCGAGCTCCACTCGTATGAAGAGTAAAAGGTCGTTCAGCTCAGCGTCCGACGCTGCTGCCGCATCTGCTGGTGAACCCGACAAGGAGGCTTGAGCAGCATGTACGTCACAGGGCCAGGTCAAGGTGCGGTGTCGTTTTTCTCGTTTTTCTGAGACTGATGTCATGCGGTAGAGCCTGCTGCAAGATGTCGACAAGCATAGCCGAATATGTCAGAGTCGGCACGTTGAGGGCTCGAAGGCAGCGAATATTCAGTTGCGTGGCATCGTACAGTCTTCGCAAACCGCGGATGTCGTTGGCTGATGTCACATTCGGGATATTTCTCAATGCCATGAGATGGTGCTTAATAACTGTCGTCTTATCCCTGAATATTTCTTTCAGCATAGCAACGGCATCGGCGTAGCAAGATTTGGTCGTGGGCAAACCCGCGATAGCTGTTGCTGCGTCACCGGATAGGAAGCTCTTCAGGTAGTAGAACTTAGTGGATGGCGTCAGGTCGTTCTTGAGGTGAATGAGCTGTTCAAATTGCTCCCAGAAGCCTGTCCACTGTGTGATATCTCCTCTGAACTCTGGGATGTGCAGCTGGGGTAATCTGGGCGCCATAGACCTTGCGGGAGCCTCGTGCCTGGGAGTCGTTGCTTCTACGTTTTCAGCACTGCGAGTTTGAGCATGGCCGTTCTGAGCTCGTTCCATTCGGGAGATTCGGCAACTTAGCTCGGCAAGCATGCTGACGGCTTCATCTTGATACTCCGCTATAGCTGTATACTCCTCTTCGATATGCTCTGTCGAGATGTACTGCTCATATTGCTCGTTTATCTGCGAAAGCTCGTCATTACTAGCGGTGAGTCGCTGCTTTACAGCTTCGAGCTTCGCGATGTCGACGTTAGCGGAGTCGAGCAAGATTCGCGCTTTCTGAATAATCTTTATGTTCTGCGCGCGTCGTGCAGATCGCTTGCCTTTCAGTCGATCCATCGGGAGAACAGAGATGCTGGCTGACATAGTCGTACCAACCCCGATCATCGCATCCACGACCCGTCAAGTCCTCACCGCCCGCGACGCGAAGCGAGAGTAGAATCCTGTTCGCCGTGCGTAGAAGGAAGGCTTGTCCGCATGTGGGTTTTCGGCACCAAAATGTGGACGCTAGGACGTTAGCTGGTACTGAGAGACTGAGTCAGAAGCCATCGTGTCGCCATGTTCGAACGTTTTTCTACTTCGTCTTCTTCTCTGCCTTATCTGGCTGGCTGCGTTTATTTATACTTCGTCTTTTTTACACCATGCGCAGTGCCCAAGTAGCTGCATAGCCGGCGTGTAGCAGCTCGGAAGAAAAAATGTGCTATACGAATACATATTGTGACTCGGAAGAAAAATTGCTTGTCCACATGTTATCACGGCATCCTCAACAAGAGCGATGAATTTCCATACTAAAGAAACCATGCTAAATTGTCATCAATATGGAAACCACATGCACATACTTTGGTGGGGTCAATCTGTGCTGTACTCATACAGAGTGTGCAAAAATTTATGCAAGGAAATTGATTATAACGAGAAAAATCATATCCAAAGATAGGGGCAGAGGAGGAGTGATTTGGTAACATGAAAAGGGCTAATGCTGTGTGTTTTGCACCAGGCGACGCATATTCTGTCCAAGAACCGTTCTACTACCGCTTACACAGGCCGAGTATGAACATCGGCGCAGCTGGAGGAGGCTGCACTTCAATGAGTGCAGTAAGGCACACAGAGTACTATTGTAGCAAAATGGCACAAATGGCACAGTTGGACACCACTGTTACAACTGTGAAAACAAACGTCAATGTCTTCCTCTTGAAAGTACGCATCATCAATTAATGGAAATAAAGATACTGTATCTAGTGAGAAGTACTAAATGTATAGTCAGCTGAAACACCAGGAGTAACAGCCCATGCCTGCCCATGCGTACAACAACTGTAAGAGCAGAGGTACGTGCCACACATCTCTTGCTCTGCTCTAGAGCCGACACAGCGAAGCGTGAGGGTGTGTCTAGTTCACTTCACTGTCGTTTTGCAGCCAAGCTGACCACGTCATGGCAAGATGCACTTAGCAAACAAAAAAAGTGAAATCTATGTAGTTTCCTACACTGGCTTGGGACACTATATCTGTGCAGTGCAGTACACTTTGATAAAACTGTCAAAAACATCCTGTAAAGCTGCAAAGTTGCTGCAAGCCAAGAGACCTAGTGCACTCCAGCCCCTTTCAACAACAAGGGCACTGCTTGAGTGCTTTTGTGCCACACCACAACACCCATGCCAGAGAACACCGTGAAATGAAACTAAAACATGCAAAATGAAATGAAAACTATAGAAGTGAGACTTGTAGAAAATTCACAAGCTAATACAGTCCAGTCTGGAGCCTGAACTTTCCATCATTCTAATGGCGGTTTAAAAATTGCAGTGCCAGACTGCCCTCTGGTTTTTACAGTATGGAGGCAACCAATGCTGATCTTGGAGGCAATGAACACCGATCTTCGAGGCCTTACCTTTGCTAACAATGTGACGCCATAACCACCATGTAGCAAATACAGATCTCGTACTCCGTGTTTTTCATGGCAGGAATCGATAATGTGTCAAGGGTGACGTGTAGCTGAGCAAGCTGTGTGAAAAGTCATTATGTGCACTCTCCATGGCCACTCAGGCCATGAATTGTGAGTAAGCGCAACAGACAGGGACGTAGAAGAATATAGACACGGACAGAGCACTACTTTCAACTGATACTTTATTTTCGCATGAATCGATAAATATATACTGAGCGAGCGGAAACAACAGAAATAAAAGAACATACAGTGGGTCATATCGCTGGACTGAGCGCGTGTACAAAGTACTATCACGACATAGTAAAGAATCATGTTACTGCGACAAAGCAAGATACCGAAACTCTTTTTGAGAAAATGATACGGACAGTTGGCTAACGCACATTTTTTCTAATCTCGCAATCTCATAGGCCTCCACAATTTCTCTTGTAATCTTACCATGTGCCTTAAACAGGATGAAAGTGTTTTCGAACAAGGGCTTGCAGCCATAATCTCGGCATGTGAATGCCCAAATGACCCGAGATTGCTTTCACAACGTTATAATGATGCTCCTTAGTCAGATTAATACATCTGCCGGTCTGGCCAACATAGATTTGTTTACAAGGTGGAATGGCATAAACAACGTTGCGAGCACAGGTTACAAAAAAGTGTTCGATGATTGATGTTACATGCGTTTACACTGTTGCATTCTGAATTAACCATTTTACGTAACTTCTGGAGACGCTCGGGAGCGGAAAATACCACGTCCACCCCTGACTTTCCCACAATTCTTCTGAGAGTGTGTGAAACACCATGCATGTATGGCACCACGGCAAGTTTCTTAGCTGTAACACCACCACTGTTGCTCTTTGATGAGTTTTTTAGCTTCCTGCTCAAGCCCTCTGCGACGAAGCTGAGCATACCTAAAGGGTACCCCGAGTCTGTTAAGCGCTTCGTCTGATACTGTAAAAAGAGTTTCAACATCTAGCTTGCTTTGTCACGGTAACATGATTCTTTGCTATGTCATGATAGTACTTTGTACACGTGCTCGGTCCAAAGATATGAGCCACTGTATGTTCTCTTATTTCTGTTGTTTCCGCTCGCTCGGTATATATTTATCGATTCGTGCGAAAATAAAATATCAGCTGAAAGTAGCGCTCTGTCTGTGTCGAGTTTCTTCTACGTCCCTGTCTGTCGCGCTTACTCACAATTCATGGATGCAAACCAACTAGCCTGCCAACGTGTTTTAGCACTCAGGCCAGCTCGAAGTGTTGGTTTGTGATGTATTATACCGGAAAAATTGTGACATAACAGCAAGGTTCCTAATGAAATGAAGCTATGCTGGGACTGGCCGAAAAACGAGTTAGCTGCTTGGAAAACGTAGTACCCAGGAACACAATGAGTGCTTCATAGCAGCGCTCCACTGTATTGTGTGCTGTGCTGTACCACTCAATGGGACCCCAGCTAGCTGGAACTCTTATCGCCTTGAAGTTCGATTTAACGAGATTTGACTATACAATCACGCTGGGGAAAAGTGTGAGCACCAATTCACAGGTGATAATGGGAGCATTTGTTGATCAGCTTCAGGCATGGTGGAAGGCAGCATCTCAGGGTAGAGTTGCAGGGGCACTGGAGTGGAATGGTGTCCCAGCATCTCCACAAAAAGTACAGGGTGAGCAAAGGATACTGCAACACACATTGCATATAATGAGAACTAACAGACAATGATGCCAAGGAAAGTATAGGGGATGTTATTAGAAGTAATTGTAATGTAAATGTGAAGAAAGAAAAGTGGACGAAAAGATAACTTGCCACCGGCAGGGACCGGTGGCAGGTTATCTTTTCGTCCACTTTCCGGTAGCAAGTTATCTTTTCGTACACTTTTCTTTCTTCACATTTACATTACAATTACTTCTAATAACATCCCCTATACTTTCCTTGGTGTCATTGTCTGTTAGTTCTCATTAATATTTTGTTTAACAAAGCAAACGAGCCCTTAAACTTACACTTCTTTCCTTCATTCATAGCGAGGGTCTCGTTCTGGCAGACTTGAAGCCTTCAGGTAGTATGCGAGGGATTATTAGTCAGCTGCCCGCTCGTAATAAAGGTCACGTGCTACGTGACGTCAGACAGGCAAAAAGAGTGTTCCACACTCGCCGTAATGGCAACAGGCGGCGCTGACTGACGCTCCCACATTTAAATGCACATATATACCCCATAAAGTGGACGGGGGGATGGCCGCCGTGGTAGCTCAGTGGGTCGAGTATCAGACGCTTTATTCGAAGGATGCAGGTTCGGTCCCTGCCAACGGCAAGTTATCTTTTCGTCAGTGTTGTACACGTTCCTCTAAAAGAGTAACGAAAGCTCGTTCCTCATTCCTTCCCAATCTTGGAACGAGTTCCCATTACAAGTTCCCTCAATGCGAAAGGAACTCGTTACAGTTACATTTTGAAAATTGGAACGTGTCGTTACATTAACGTTACAATTGACTTTTTTAACCAAAACATAGTGTCGGATAATCCTGAGGCGAACTAAAGTGAACAATTTAAAGCTCACATCAAGCTACATATATTATATGAATTCGACATCGCCGACAGTAGGCTATACATAGATAAAAGGAATATAAATACATGCTTCTAGGCAAATTTTTTACAGACCACCGGTCATACTACCGAATTGTCTAACAGCAATTTTCGAGCTCATCTATTACAAGTCCAACACACGTGGAGCTTTACACGACGGTCTTCATATGCGCAGTCAGGATACGTCGCTTCAGGTATACAAATAGAAATCTCCACACATGCAAAAATATAACTAAATTTCTTCGACAGGAAACTTCACCGAAAGGAACAATACTTAGGCGTTCAATGAGCGCTGATTCAATACTTCAGTATGAGCAGAAAATAATGTCCAGGATACACATTTGCAACTTTACTAGTAAAGTTTACTGTTCGTAGTCAGCGAAGATATTTTGGTATATTTCTTTCTCTGTTTTTCTAGCTTTTTCTCTCTTTTTTTTTCTTTCTTTCTCTCTATTTTTCTCTTTCCCTTTTTTTATATTTCTTTCTCTATGTTTCTCGCACTGTAGTTCTCTCGCCTTCTATTTTTTTCTCTCCTTTTTCCTTTTCTTTCTATTTCTCCCTTTCTTTCTATCTCTTTCTTTCTCTATCTCTGTCTCTCCAGATACTAGTTCTCCCCTCCTCCTTTTCCTCCGCCACACCCTCTCGTCCCTTCTCCCCCCCCCCCCTTGTCGTAGTATACTACATTACAGAAGGCTATGCTCTGTTAGAGTGCGCGCATGTTGCAGAGGAACGCAGAGCCAATAATTTCCTCACCAGCCCACTTCATTAGGATGGTCACTCAGCTAAGAGGTACAAGCAAATGAGAAGTCAGCCAGAATGGTATATTGCATTGGTGAAGTATTTATCTTTACCGACGGTCTAGTGTATAATTGCCGTTATTCGGTGTGTTCGCTCTAGAGTTGAATGCGAATTCTTTAGTGCAATGTGTTCTTCATTGTATCTCGATACGAACAGAATGAGCGCCTGAATTCTCCGTCTGTATTGAGCGGCTTCCAAGTGACATAGTAATGTTGAATAAATACCATGAAAGAGAAAAGAACGGAATAGCCGAGTGGTTACGACGCTCGCCTTCGGATCATGTGTATGCGGGTTCGAATCTCGCCTCGCCGAGAATTTTTTGCGCCAGAAATTGCTCTATTTGTTTCTATCTATTTCTCTCTCTCTCTTTTTCTTTGTCTTCCTCTCTGTACTCGTTCTCTTGCCCATCAGAGATTTTGCATCACGTGCCACACAAATCGACGCACGTGTTCTGGGAGCGAAGCAGAAGAGGACGAAGAAAGTGCGTGCCGGTTCATGATAACTTTCTTTCTACAACACACGTCAAACCTCGAGCATAGCAGCTCTGCTCTAAAAGAAAAAAAAGAAAAAGAAAGGAAAAGAAAAACAGTTGTTCCTCTCGCACGCGGTCGTTCTCGGCGTCGCGTGCGAGACTGAAGTCCCCGCGGGCGCCTTGAAGTGAAAACCAGGATACACCGTAGTTACTTGACAGGCGAGCCGTACAGTTTTGCGCCTCACAAAGTCGCCCATTCCGCCCTGTTCTGCGTGATGTGTTGCGTGCGTGCAGTTGTTCAATGCCGTGGAATGTTTACAGACGTAACGCTGTTCCCGCTGCCATTCCCTCGTAAACGTAACGAGTTACCGTTACAGTTCCACCGATCCTGAGTGGAACGTTAACGTTCCATCGTTCCTCACAAAAGGAACTACAGTCGAACCCGTTTATAACGAACTCGAAAGTGCAGCGAAAAGTGGTCGTTATATCAGTAGTTCGTTGTATATGAACTCGCCCTCAAAAACGCGCACATAGCGAGCAATCCGCATTTTTTTTTCCGCGTACTTTTTATTGAAAAGTGCTAACAACCTCTCCAGTGTCAAGTTCAGCCTTTTCGCGTTGTGAAGCGACGCCCGCTGCGTGCACGAGTGATTTAAATCGCCTCTGCAATGAACTGTCACCGTTTCATTGAAGCGCGGTACCGCTACGTGGAGCCGATCATCCTTGGCTAGTTGCGTGCAGCGCGTCGCCTACTTGGCTCACGCCGTCACTGCCGGACCGCTTGCTGTACTACGCGCATTTGTGCGTTCTTCGTGCCCGCTTCATTTTGGACCGTGGACTGGTGCGGCAAGTAGCCTGTTCGTTCAACGCGGCCACAGAACGCGGCGAAGACAAGCATTCTACAAGCAACGCGCACTTGTCTCCGCGCAGCTGTGCCGGTCCTGTACGACGAGGCGCAGCTAGCTTGGGATGTCGCCTAATAAAACGTGCACTATACACTCGCTGTCAGTGCATCGACGATTATCGGTGCTTGTGCCGTTGACACAAGCGAGCTCCATTCGTTTCTAAAAAGCGACGCGCACTTATCTCGCAAGGCACGGCGGCGGCGAACTTGCAAACGGCAGCATTGCTCGCTTGTGCTGCTTGTATACCGCCGTCAATCAGAACAGTTTACACCACACGTGCAGCCGAGCAGATAGCTGCAGATGACTGTGATAAGGTTGTCGGCGGTAAGTCATTTCACATGCATCGCCGGCCGCCACACCGCCTTCGCTCTCAGGCCTCGCCGCAATCGTGCCAAGTCATTATCAATGATCGATCGGTCTCTGCCGTTACCGAAAAGACGAAAGACATCTTGCGGCACAGTGTGGCGTTAACGCAGTGAACTTTTATCCGTCTAAAAGTTATCGCGGTCATCGCTTATAACATTTCATGGCTTCTTGCATTCAAAAGCATAGGTTCATCGTAGGCGGTCTTAGCTGCAGAGAACGGCGCCAGAAATGGTTGCCGTGAGAAAGCTGACCGCAAGGCTTTATGCTACCTCCTATTTCTTTCTTTTTTTTTATTCCTCACTGCCATTCGACCGCTGAAGAAACGTCTGGAAAGTGAGCAACCTCGCTCGCAGCGTCCGAAGTCAGCGTATGGCGCTCGCAGATCTAGGGTATCTTTGCGGCGAGTAAACTAGCGGGGCACGCGCGAGCGAGCGCGTTTCTCATACTTGGGAAGGCCCCTTTTCCCTATTTTTAGCTTCGTGTGTGCCATATTTTTACCGCGACCGCGTCTGAAGTGTTCGTTGTAAAAGTAGGTGGCCTTGAAAAATGTTTGCTATATGTGGACGCAGTTTCAATGGGTAGCATAGGAAAACCGTAAGTGCACCGAAATATGGTCGTTATAACCAATAGATCATTATATCTGGGATCGTTATAAGTGGGTTCGACTGTAGTTCCTGGAACGTCGTTCCTTGGAACGCCGTTCCGTACAACACTGCTTTTCGTCCACTTTTCTTTCTTCACATTTACATTACATTTACTACTAATAACATCGATGCTTTCCTTGGTATTATTGTCTGTTAGTTCTCATTAATATTGTGTTTAACAAAGCAAATGAGCCCTTAAATTTACACTTCTTTCCTTCATTGCATATAATGTCATTTTAGTATATTGTTCAAGTCTTGTAGCATTGATATTAAAATTCTGTTTGGTACACAACTGGTGTTTTTTTTATTGTTCTTAATGTCACCCCCTTTTTAACAAAAATTGGCCTTTGAAGAGTTGCACCACACACTCTTTGCCCATCGTGGAATATTTTACAGCGCAACAGGTTAAAAATGGACAGAGAAGGGACACAGTCCATTTTTAACCTGTTGCGCTGTAAAATATTCCACGATGAACATCCACCAACTTGCCCAACTCGCGATTCTGCTTCAGCACTCTTTGCCCACTGCTAGGAGGGCAGATACCTTGCTCAGATTTCAGTGTGTTCAAGTCCATCACATTGTCAAACGGTTTCCAGAGACCGGCGGCATCAACAACTGGCAGAAAAACTGGAATACACGGAATCACTCTAACGTGCTTAGAAAAAGGCATGGGAAAAATCCCTGCCAGGATAGATCTCGGCTGCTTTCAATAATATCCAGAAGAGTCTTCAAACCTGTATCAAAGTGCAAGGCGGACATTTTGGAACTCAAATTGGTGTTCTTGTACAAAATTCATGCTTGTTATTTTTTTAAGGGTTCTGAGCGTGCATTTGTGAGGAAGCATGCGGTCAGGGCTGATTTCATTTGCTTGTTTTTTTTAAAACTGCATTATGTGACTCTTTTTTCATGTTACAGCACATTTTTCTCCCCTTGTAAACGAGGTTTATTTAATGTATAGTCGATGACCAGTTGTATGAAACAATAAACACGGTGTTTCAGCTAGAGCCCCTCTGCTTTGGCACTGCCTTTGTTAAATTGAACTAAGATGTTTGCCATAAGCACACAACTCCTTATGTGCTAAAATTTTTGGTTTTTTATTTACTCGTACAAATTCCGGTGGTTCACTAAATCTGCGTCTGTTGCATTGCCCTTCAACTATAGCCTATGACAATAGGTATCAAAGCAAGAGTACCTGTCACCCTGACTGGCAGGAGCCAGGCTGACCCGTGCCAGTCAGTCAGTAGGACCTCCAAATCGACCAGCAAGGCAGCATTGGGCACATGAGTGAGCACTTCCTCATAGGTGTCCTTTTTTGACGAAGATGGTTTGACCTTTACTGGACTTTCCACTGGGCTCCTGCTGCATGAAAGTCATTCCCAAGACTGCAAGTCAGAAGGTGAGATGCAACAGCCAACTGTTCTGCAAGTGAACACATGAAGCAGAAGCGAACACACCATTAAAGAAGCAACTATACTTGCTCTGGAAATGAACAACAGTTCTCTACTAAGGTAACCAAAATTAAGGTTCAGACTTATGGGAAGTGTTTGGAGTAGGCTTGTGCGAATATTCGAATGCTTCGAATATTCGAACGAATATTGCAGTATTCGAATTCGCTTCGGTTCGAATTTAAATTATTGAAAATTTCGAAGTATTCGAAACGAATGAATAACGCATATTAGTCCGCATGTAACCCCCTGTAAAGGTGGTTTCACTGCAGTGGAGGGGTGCTAAGCCGTGAAAGCACCTATCCAGGGATATATTAGTCCGCCTGTAACCTTCTGTAAAGGTGGTTTCACCGCAGTGAAGTGGTGCTAAGCCGTGATAACACGTATCCAGGGGAAGTCCGCACTGCCGCGAAGCCTCACTTCACGGTTAAATGAAGATATTACCCTCACATCGATTCATTTTTTCGAAATTATTCGATGATTTTGGTCGAAATTATTCGACCAGAATCACTATTCGCTTCGAACCTAAAATTCACTATTCGCACAAGCCTAGTTTGGAGTGCTCCAGAGGACCAGCTGGATCTCATCCTGGGAATAAACTGGGTTATGGCCAAATATGACTGAATTAACGAGAGTCTGGTGTCATTAAGCAATACATATGCTTGCCGGGACTAGGGAACATGCCCAAATTATCCCATTTTCCCAATTGGGGAGGGTGCAGTCAAATTAAAGAGCTTTTGCTGTATAAAATTGAGCAAAGTAAGACTACTTCTGCAATGAAAAGAAGAGGGGATTCTTTTTCAAGTCTTCAAAGATGTTAGCAGAGTCCAGACACGAAAACCAGAAGGGTAACGACACGACGATGACTACAGTATGAGGTTTATGGGATTCTTTTTAAAGTCTTCAAAGACATTAACAGAGTCCAGACACCAAAATCAGATGGTAACCCGGTGCGATGAACACTGCAGATTGAACTTGGCATGCTCGCAAGGACTGCTGCGACAAATTTAGATAGAGAAGGACGGCTTAAAGATAAGTTATTTGAATTTCGAAGTGTATCGCCCTTTTTCCAGACTTGCTGCGATAACCAATAGCAAAAACATCAAAAGAGAGCTGCCAAGGGTGTGACATTGGAGATGTGTACGGGAAATATGACTGCAATCATGTGTAGTATGAAAACATTTCAGCGCCCGATGCCAACAGATAAAAAACGAAATGCTTTTCCAGCTCCCCTTTCTCTTGTTCAGGTGGACACTTATGGTCTGATTCCCCCAACGCTGATAGCAATTATGAAACAGTCTTGCTGCCAGGAGACGTGGCCGCTGTTTTGGCAGAAGTGTAGGCTTGTGCGAATAGTGAATTTTAGTGTCGAAGCGAATAGTGATTTTGGACAAATAATTTCGAATCGAATTCGAATAGTATATATCACATATTATAAAGAGAAGTGGTCATATTTGTCATGACCTAACTAACCTGCACAATATTTTGTTTTTAAATGAGACAATGCCTGTGCAAATGCCTTTTTTTTTGTTTTGTTCAAAGGAAGTGGAAACAACTTTGAATAGTAGCAGGATTTGACTTTCGGTAGAATGTAAGCGACAACCTGTAAAATATGTTACGTTTTAAAATTTACTATAATTAGAGCATATAAGCCGGTATAGCAAGCCTTTAAACTTAAAAAATGAATCGATGTGAGGGTAATATCTTCATTTAGCCTTGAAGTGGGGCTTCGCGGCAGTGCGGATTTCCCCTGGACACGTGTTTTCACTGCATAGCACCACTTCACTGCAGTGAAACCACTTTTACAAGAAGTTACATGCGGACTAATATACACCTGAATAGGTGCTTTCACGGCTTAGCACCCCTCCACTGCAGTGAAACCACCTTTACAGGGGGTTACATGCGGACTAATATGCGTCTATTCGTTCGTTTCGAATACTTCGAAATTTTCAATAATTTAAATTCGAATCGAAGCGAATTCGAATACTGTAATATTCGTTCGAATATTCGAATCATTCGAATATTCGCACAAGCCTACAGAAGTGTTATCGCAAAGCTGAGGCACACGTGAAATGTAGCAGCTGGCTAGTCAGTTTGCTGATGCCAGAACTTCAGTACTCTTCGGCACATGCTGTCACGTGATTACTTGATTATGTCATCACACAAGAGGTTTTCTACCTCTCGGCAGAAGTTTCTAAAGTCTTCATCCGACACTTTTTTTGTCTACACTCCTTTAGCCACTTGCAGCACCAAGCTACCATGAGTTCAGACTGGAGAGACCGAACATCATTCTTGTTGTGAAATAGGGTGGCAGAGTGTGCAGTGGTCTTCAAATGGCTGGACTGTCCAATTAACATTATTTGGGAGTTTGTTAACATAGATAAGGAGGAGTAGGGGGTACAAGAACTACACCAGCAAGAGTACTGCAGTAAAAGGTCGTTAATTCGGATTTCATGGGACCGGAAAAAAATATCCGAATTATCTGAATGCCATATTATTGAAAGTATCAAGAAAACAATAAGCAAATGTCGATTACATCAATGCATTTACATTTCTCTAACAAATATGTAAATGCATAACTTATTTTGCATAAAAGCAGAGCAAAAGCCACAATCTTTGTCATTAGCGACTTCGTTCATAATGAAACCGTGGATCAAGACCTCCATGTCATAAGCGGAAACGTTCATGTTAAGGCAGGTAGCGCAAAGAAACACGGACACAAGCGAGGAATAAGTACACGAGAAAAGGGCTAACTTCAAATTGTTTGAAGTTAGCCCTTTTCTCGTGTACTTATTCCTCGCTTGTGTCCGTGTTACTTTGCGCTACCTGCCTTAACATGAATTCCCACAAACTAGCCCAGTTATCCGTTCTCGTAAGCTGAAACATGTGAACATGTTGTGAATTACGTGTCACCACCACCAACGCCACCACGGGCACGTGACGATAAATTTTTTGCAAAAAAAAATGGCCAGCAACACATAATTCGTCCATCACAATGTTTTAGCAATTGAGTTTTATGCCAGCATGCAAACCACGGCTAAAGCTCTTCATCTTTAAAAGCTTCCACAATATTTATGTCTTGTGACATTGTGCGTGCAATGCCCAAAGTCGAAACGACACTACTGAGTGCCACATCTGCTGAGGGGCGAAACTGTGGTCGCTTAAAGGGCCAATAAAAACAGGCTCCGACTTTTTTTTTCCACCCCCCCAAACAAGCTTGCCAATTCGTACAGCAGAGCGCGGCGATCCCATTTTCAGAATATTACAGCGCTGCGCGTCGCGGAGACCCTCCATTTCGAAAAACAATTCCCGTGCCTATTTCCTTCGCCTGACCAAGTCCCCCCTCTTACACGCAGTGACGAAAACTTGCCCATGGGCAACTTGATGTACCACTGAGCTCGTTGATTGGTCCCTTGTCGTACAAAACAGCGCCTTGGCCTTGCAGTGATGCAGTTTGGCCGCGCAGTCCGCATTTTCATTTTCCTGTGCTGCCCTCTGCCGTTTTGTAGAGCCCGAGACTACAGGGAGAAGCAATATTGCCAGAACGAAAGCCTCCAAGATAAAGAGGTGTCTTGCTACTTTATCGCTAGGAGAAGGGTGCGCCTTGCACCGCGCCTCCTCCTCGTGCCACTACGACACATGCTCATGTGGGGGAAGCCCTGCTCGGCCATTGGCTACGCGATGATGACGTGTCACTGACGTCCTGTCACGTTGCCGAAGTGGGGGGAGTCACGACGACGGGCTATGCAGAAGGGTGGCGAGGCCGCGCAAAAATTTGAAACCAGCTGAAACGGATGTTCTAACCCCCGTAACTTCCTTATTATAGCACGTATTCACAAAATTCTTGCGGCAGCATGTTCACATAGCAAAAGTGCACATATTTCTCTTCATTACAATTTTTGGACTTTGGGCTTGTTTACT
Organism: Rhipicephalus appendiculatus; assembly: GCA_030522465.1. NCBI lineage: Eukaryota > Metazoa > Arthropoda > Arachnida > Ixodida > Ixodidae > Rhipicephalus > Rhipicephalus appendiculatus. Next base: position 106,445 of record JALIZH010010051.1, read on the forward strand.
GGCCCTTTAAGACACGATCACAGTGCCCGTGAAGGCACACGCACGACTTATGTCCAGAGTTGAAATGAAAGTACTAAACACCACATCGGCTGCTGAATAAACCTAGCTTGGTAATGTACAATCATGGATAGTTACTATGAAGTTCTGAACGCACATGGCAAAAATGAAACTACTCATTGTGGCAGATTTGACACTAGTCGCTATCAGCGCAATCATAGTAAGTGCCCACGCCGTTCACCAACAACGTGAATGTGCAAAGATTGTCGATGGCGAGGACACGTTTTTGAAGGCCCGTAGCCATTTCGATTGTTCACAAACGCTGTTTTCACTCCTTTGTGTCACACATTTGCGGTGCTTCAAGCTTGGCACGCCTCAAGGATCACCTGAATGAGCCGAGTTGCAGCCAAATAAGACTGAATAACGAGAGTTTGATGCCAATAAACAATACATATGTTTGCTGGGACCAGAAAACACGTCCAATTTATCTAATTTTCGAATTAACAGTGGTCGAATAAACTAGGTGTTACTGTAATAGGCACAGATGGACTGCTGGAAGTTGATCAGAAAGATTTATATCCGGTAGAATATAAGATAATGATTTAAGAGAAAATGCTTTAAGAATAGCCGTTTATGAGTTAACTTTCAAAAGGCTTCGATGACACAAGAAACACAGTATTTTGATGTTGCATTCTTTGACTTTTACGGAGGATAGAGCCATACTGCTCTGGGTGGCGCTCACAGCTGTTACGTTACAGTGGCGGAATATATGCGGTAGCTATGTCACCATGTTGAATTAGCCTTGCACTTTACAAGCAGGAATGAGCACCCAACATCTTCCATTATGATGAGCTCACTTATTTCAAAGGGTTTGAAGCAATGCTGAAAAAGAGGCTGATTCGGCAGGAGAAACAGCAAGGGAACAGTCAGTCACTGCATCACTCACAGCATTTGGCGGACCCTCCAGCGACTTGGACGGCAGTAGCGGACAGCCAATCTTGGGTCTCGTTATGATTCCAGCCTGCGAACCAGTTAGTTGTACAAGCTGTTCTTTTTATAATGTAGACAAGTCGTATGAAAAGTGCTAAGAGTGCAGTGAATGTGGCATTCATGCAGACCTCTTTTATCCCTGCTTTGGTTGTTACGTAGCATGCCACACTGAAATAAATGCTAGCGAAAGTACTGCAAAGATGAATTGAAATCTGCATTTCCCAATGGCACTCACGTATAGTCTTACAGTTAAACTTCATACTCTGAAATACAGTTTCGTGAACCGTCTCCAAACCAGACGGCAAAAACTTGCTGCAAATGCACAAATGGACTGGTTTGGGCACTGAACATTGTTATCATACGTTGCCCCTGCAAGATGAGGCACATATATGTTGCAACTGTTAAAGTAAGCTTGGCGTTTTTATTAGAACCTTGTGGGTAGTTCTTCATACGGCAAATATGGATAAAATCAGTCATTGCACCCTCCCTTTTTCTTTCTCAAAATTTGAATGACCTGTAAAAGCATTCATGATTCCACGACCAAAAACATGACAAAATTTGAATCAATGTACAATGTGACAGACAGTGATCCAAAAAATTTTTGCTTGCCTAGCATCAGCAAACCTGTGATGTACCAGCATAGGCAGCGCTAGAGTACAGTGGGGCTGGGGGGGGGGGGCTCGTGCCCCAGCCAGACAACCTCATGGTGGGCACAGACCCCCCTAGATACGGTCCGGGATACGGACTCTGTTAGCAAGTTATGGCAATATGGTACACAAATGCGGTAAGACAGTACGGTAGTGCTCCTCCTTTCCCGCTCGTTGTGCTTTTGCTGCTCCCAGTTCCAGTGACAGTGCATCCCCTGAATGATGGGTTCCTCTTTAACAATGCATAGACTGTCAGGCTACATCGAGGCGTGACCACCCCACAGCAATTTTTGAAAAAGCTTTTGTGGTATTGGGGTGTCTTCACTGGCAAAAGGCCTACAAGCAGGAAAGAAGGAGCGTACCGTCATTTTTTGAAAAAGCTTTTGTGGTATTGGGGTGTCTTCACTGGCAAAAGGCCTACAAGCAGGAAAGAAGGAGCGGTACTGTCATACGGTACCGTACTAGCGTACAGCATTTCGGTAACTTGCTAAAAGACTATTTTTAAAAAGCTTGGCTTAGGTCCCTATCCACTGACAACAAACTGTTGGCCATCCTTTCTGGCAGTTATTTTACATGAGGCTGTTTTTGGCCGCTACTTTTTCATTTCAGGCTTTTAGAATTCCCGGAAGATCATGGGCCAGTGACAAGTCAGACATTCAGCGGTGAGACATTCAGTGGAATCAAAACTTCAGTTGATAGTCAGCGCTCGTGTCGTCGGGTTTTTCCTTCTTTTGTGTTCGTGTGTGTGCACTGTTTTATGATGAAGCGCCATGAAACCACTTATTCAGAAAAAGTCCACACTGCTGTGAAGCCACACTTCAAGGATAAGTCTCTATGTTACCTCCATCCCTATTATTGTTTTATTTTAAAGATAAAAGCATGTTGCACAGATGGCAAATTTTAAAAATTAACGTATTTTACAACTTACTGTTTTTCGAATGTTTTGAAATTATTTGCTACTAATTACCACTTGCCTTAACTTCATTTCAAACCAAATAGACAATATATTCATGCAAGCTTACCAATGACTCCCACACTGATTTCCTGGGAGACCCTGTTAGGGCTGTTACATTCATATTCATAACCTATACATTTACATTTCCATCCAATCCACAGAGAAGCCAAACAAAGTCAGAACTTACTCTCATGCTTGTTTCTAGTTCCAAGTGATACTATTTTTGGTGTTACTGAACTGTAGTACCATGCAACGATTAATGACACCACTCCATTTATCCGTGGTGTTATGGGACGCAGTGGATTTGGTATCTTCAAGATGCAAAGAGCTGAGAAATTCTACTGTGGCTTGGTGACACAAGATTGACGAGCCAAGGATTCATGGATGGCAGGGCCAGCTTTTCAAGAACTTACACAAACACTCAACTGTGTTTCTTTTAGGGGCGAAGCTCCTCTAGCCGGTGCTATGCCCCTGGCGCCGTGTACACTAGATGGCGATGACGTCGGCTGTACGCTAGTTCGCATTGCTCCCGCTAGAGGCGCAGCTGTGCTGCCGTGCTAGTGCGATGACAGTGACGCTGCCATCATGTCAGCGTCATGGACTGCACTATAATTGAAAGGGCTCCTGCTAGATGGCGCACCGCCATCTTCGCCAGGAGCTCAGTCAGCGAACATCTCCATGCAGCTACTCATCATGAACACCCCCAGAGGCAAAAGCAGCGGTGCGGCGAGTCCCACACATGATGTCCCATTACGATCTCTGGTGCAGCTCGTACGACTGTAAGCGTCCCACCACCATCAGAGGGATCTGTATCAACATTCCCACGTACTTCACTGACCACAAAGCTGTAATCTTCAAAGGGAAACGGGTCACAGAGCTCATTGGCAACAACCCTTCTTTGTGATCCGTAAAGTAAAATATCATTATGTATCATTATGTGTCACGTCTTTACATGATCTGTCGGTGAATGTTTCACGGTTTTACCGATAAGCGTTGGAGCTTCGCCCCACTCATCAGCATTCACTTCGTGGAGATGGCCTGGATTTTTTTTTCTTTAGTTGAGCTAGAACTGTTGTCTGCCTGCATCAAATATTTCTGAATGTGTATGAGTTCTCATTCAAAGTGTGATGATGATTAGTAGGGGTTTTGTGGCGCAAGGGCCATGGGTGGCCAAAGAGCGCCATTACTGATGATGTAGTACTACCTTTGACTAGTGAGTTTTGATGGCAGGTTTATGGTAGGATAATGGTAGGATTTTGATGGTAGGTGTACAACGGCTGTAAAGAGGCCTAAAATCACGCGCTGTATGGGAGCGTAAAACATGTGTATATAGCATAAAATTATGGCAGTGACAAGTGATCTGATCTATGGGTGTGATATGATTGACCGGTGAGTATGATTTCTACAAGTGAGATATTGAAATAGCACGAATGCCTCCTCAGAGTCTTTGAGCCCAAAGGCCGGGAGGCAGGTGCTTCATTTGGTAGAGCCACCGCAGCCGCAACCTCAGTTGTGAGGCGGCGCTACGGGTTACCTGGGTAAATAACGTTAAAGTTACCAATATCATTAAGAAATGCAAAGAGAGATTGATATTTAAAAAGTGGTTCACTGCCTAGGAACATAGCAGGGTGAAGTGGTATCTGTTGCCGGTATATTAATGGGAAATGCTTGTTTCTTTCAACGTCTAGTTCTGTGCATTGCAAGAGGACGTGAAGGACAGTAAGAGGCTCGCCACATTTATCACACAAAGGTGGATCGCCACCGGACAAAAGGTATGAGTGTGTTGTGTGTGTGTGTCCTATTCTAAGTCTGCAGAGCATTATTTCTGTATGACGTGACTTAGATATCGGTGGCCAATTACCAAGATGCGGTTTTATAAGATGTAGCTTATTTTGTTTTTCCTTATCCCATAAGCGTTGCCAATGAGCTCTGAGCTTCTGTTTTAGGGAGGGCTTCAGGTCTAGTGCAGGGACAGCCATGGTTAAAACGGCAGCGTTTTCGCGGATGCAGCTAGGTGGTCCGCCAACACGTTCCCCTCAATCTCGCGGTGTCCTGGAACCCAGCATACAACGACATGCTGTATTAGTGCGTAGATCGTGCATAAGATTGAGTAGAGAGAGATGAGGACAGGATTTGTATGTTTTTTCAAAGTTTTTAAAGCTTTTACTACACTTAGGGAATCTGTGTATATAACTGCGTTTTGTAGTTTTAATTGTTGAATGTGTTTAAAGGCCGTAAGCATCGCATAGGCTTCCGCTGTAAAAATGCTTGTGTTGGGATGCAGAGCGCCGGCATCGGAAAAGGATGGTCCGACCGCTGCGTAGGACACACCAGTTTGAGTCTTTGATGCATCGGTAAAGAATTCAGGGTAGGAGTACTTGTGCTGTAATTCAAGGAAGTGTAGGCGGATATGTGCAAGAGGCGCGTGCTTAGTAACCTCTACGAAGGACACATCGCAATTTATAAGCTGCCACTGCCATGGCGGGAGATTTACAGCAGGAGGCGCCAAACGGTGCTCAAGGAGTGGCACATCCATTTCCTGAGCTAGGCCCCTCACGCGAAGTGCGTAGGGCTGTCTTACCGAAGGACGGTTGTAAAACAAAGGAGAGCTAGACAAATCATTGATTGTGGTGTGTACAGGGTGTTCGTTGTTTGCATTTACCTTGAGGAAATATACAAACGACAAGTAAGATCTGTGCAGGTGTAGGGACCACTCGTTTGATTCCACATAGAGGCTTTCTACAGGGCTTGTCCTGAAAGCACCTGCAGATAAACGAATACCTAAGTGGTGGATGGGGTCTAGCATTTTCAAGGCGCTTGGCGAGGCAGACTGATAAATTATGGCTCCATAGTCTAGACGTGAACGGATGAGGCTTTTATAAAGATTTATCAAGCACTTCTTGTCACTACCCCATGTAGTGTGTGACAACACTTTTAAAATGTTCATTGATTTCATACACTTGTTTTTTAGGTATTTTATATGAGGTAGAAATGTTAGCTTTGCATCCAGAATTACCCCCCAAAAATTTTTGCTCCGTTATTACAGGTAGACGTTGAACCCTGCAGGTCAATGTCCGGATCAGGGTGTAGCCCTCGTTTTCTGGAAAATACGACGCAAGTGCTCTTTTGTGGATTTAGACTAAAGCCATTCTCGCCTGCCCACTTGGCCACCTTGTTCAGTCCAAGCTGTACCTGCCGTTCACATGTGGCGAGATTGCATGATTTAAAACCTATTTCTACATCATCGACATATGTACAATAAAACATGGTGGGTGGAATGCACATACGCAAGGAATTCATTTTAACAATAAAGAGTGTACAACTGAGTACCCCTCCCTGGGGCACTCCCGTTTCTTGCACAAATGGTTCTGATAGGGCATTGCCTACTCGAACACGGAATGTACGGTTCGACAAGTAGCTTTCTATTATATTTAGCATCGTGCCTCGTACACCCAGGTGCGAGAGGTCCCTCAATATTCCAAACCGCCATGTGGTGTCGTACGCCTTCTCCATATCAAGGAATACGGAAAGGAAAAATTGATTGTGGACAAAAGCTTCGCGAATGTGTGATTCGATACGTACGAGATGGTCAGTCGTGGACCGGCCCTCTCGAAACCCGCACTGATATGGGTCTAGGAGCTTGTTTGATTCCAAGAAATGTAGAAGACGGCGGTTAATCATTTTTTCAAACAATTTACATAGACAGCTTGTTAGTGCTATAGGGCGGTAGCTTGAAACAGAAGATGGATCCTTGCCCTGTTTCAAGACAGGGATAATAATGGCCTCTTTCCAAGATGAGGGTATCTCGCCGGAGAACCACACGGCGTTGTACAGGCAAAGAAGGGTTTTCTGTGTTTCAGAGGGGAGGTGTTTCATGTCGTAGATTATGCGGTCGTTACCTGGAGCGGAATTGTTGCAACAGTTAAGTGCTGCCTGCAGCTCTGCTAAGCAGAAGGGTTGGTTGTATCCTTCAGTTTTCGTACTTTTACGTTCTAATTTCTGTCGTTCTATTTGTGTTTTGTGCCGTTGAAAGGTTTCAGAGTAGTGTGACGCACTGGATACATGTTGGAAATGTGTGCCCAGGAAGTTAGCCTGGTCTTCCAAGGAGTCACCTTGTGTGTTTACCAAAGGAAGAAAAGAGATGTTTCGCGGCCCTTCATCCTACCAACTCTGTCCCATACCTTTGCCTCATCCGTGTAGGAATTGATGCTCGAGAGAAACCTCTGCCAACTCTCTCTTCTGGACTGCCGGCGGATTCTCCGGCCTTGCGATTTGACCTGTTTAAAATTCATTAAATTTTCTGCAGTTGGCGAATCGCGCAGCAGCCCCCAGGCTTTGTTCTGTTTCTTGCGGGCCTTCACGGCACTCCTCATTCCACCATGGAACTCGGCGTCTGCCTCTCGAATTGTTAACATGAGATATACTATGTGAGGCGGCGTCGATTATAAGAGCAGTAAAATACTGGACAGCTGCATCAATTCCTAAGGCAGACATGTCTGCCCATGAGACGTTAGTCAGAGACTGGAACTTCTCCCAGTCAGCTGTATCGAGCTTCCACCGTGGGGCCTGTGGATGAGATTTGTTTTCTTTTGGCGTTTTCAGTAGTATTGGGAAGTGGTCGCTCCCGTAAGGGTTTTTAACCACTTCCCAGTTAAAATCAGGTAAAAGCGTGGGTGAGACAATGCTAAGATCTATGGATGAATATGTTTTGCTCGCGAGGCTAAAAAATGTGGGCTCTTTTTTACTTTAATAGGCATGAACCAGTGGAAAAGAGGTAATCCTCTATCAGACGTCCTCGAGCGTCGCTCCGAAAGTCGCCCCATAAGCTGCTGTGAGCGTTGAAGTCGCCGAGAACGAGGTAAGGTTCTGGCAATTCATTGATTAAGGAGTGAAATTCATGCTTGTGTAATTGGTAATGTGGGGGGTATGTAAAGTGAACAAATGGTGATGAGCTTATTTAAAAGGACAGCGCGAACAGCCACTGCTTCCAAAGGCGTTCGTAGTTGTAATCCTTGACACGCTATGGTTTTATCTACTATAATCGCAACGCCACCGGATGATGCAAGGGCGTCATCGCGGTCTTTACGAAAGACAACATACTGTCGCAGAAAGTTTTTGAGGGTTGACTTTAGATGTGTTTCTTGTACGCAGAATAGCCTTGGTTGGTATTTAGAAAGCAGCTCTTGGATATCATCCAAATTGCGAATGAGACCTCTAGCGTTCCACTGAATTATTTGGGTATCCATTTTTTATATGTTGTGTAGGTTTGTAGTGTAGGTTATCTGCGTACAAGTACTTTAATGATCTATGTGTCTTTTGCAGGTGCAATCACTCGAGTCGCTTTGTCCTTTTTTCAAGCGCTCGAGTGAAATGCTGTCCTTCGGCATCGACGACGCCGAAGGAGTTTTGCTGGTGTCCATTGCCTCGACTGAGGAAGTGAACACCTGCCTGTGTATGTAGCTTTGTCGACCTTGTGAGAGACCTCGCCGCATGCGGAGAGGCCCCTTGCCCCAACAGCCCAGAGGTTGAGGGGCTCTGCTTCGATGCAGGCGGTGCAGTCTTACCCGCTACCGCCAAAGGGGCAGGTAGCAACCCACTGGCTCGCTACGTGCGAATCCCGAGGTGGTTGCCTGGGGCTGGTGCGGTGCTGCCCCTTTACGCACCGCATCAGCATACTTTGTTCCTTGAAGGAACGAGAGACGTTTCCGCGCTTCCCTGAATGAAATATTTTCTTTTACTTTGAGTGCGATGACGTCCTTTTCCTTTTTCCAGGACGGGCATGAGCGTGAGTACGCGGCGTGCTCGCCATCACAGTTCACACAGTGAAGTGCCATTGTCACATGTTTCTGAGTTGTGCTCAGTTGATCCACATTTTGGACATGTGGGCTGGCCTCGACATGTCTGGGAACCATGACCGTACCTCTGGCACTGGAAGCATCGTCGGGGATTAGGGATGTATGGGCGGACACGCAGCTTTGTATACCCAGTTACAAGTGTGTCAGGAAGAACGCTGGAGCCAAATGTAATGATTATGTGTTTTGTTGGAACATCTTTGCCATCTCGCTTGATCTTAATTCTCTGGACATTGACTACATTTTCATGCTTCCAGCCGTCAAGAAGTTCAGCATCTGTCAGGTCAACTAGGTCATCCTCCGATACAACGCCTCGGACAGTGTTCATCGAACAATGTGCTGACACAGTGATGGAGACATCACCAAAGGTCTTCAGGCTGGATAGTTTTTCATATTGCTCTTTGTCTCGGACTTCAATTAGGAGGTCCCCACTAGCCATTTTCGTTGCTTTGTAACCTGTTCCAAGTGTGTCTATGAGGCATCTTGAAACTAGGAACGGGGAGAGTTTTCTCCCTGGCTTTGCAGGTGTGTCACTATGGATAACATGATAGCGTGGCAAGGTGTCTTTGTTCGGTACAAAAAGATGCAAGTTTCCTTCGGTGCGCACCCTTTTCAGGGAGCGATCAGTGGGTAGTTGAGGAAAATTTTCAGCCATGAAATATGGATTACGTTCGGCAGCGGTGGCAGCCACCCACCACCGAGCCCAACAAGGGGACGCTGCAAGACATGAAGGAACAGCTTGCATACGCCAGCTGTGCACCGCCACTATAACCAGATGTGAGGCATCCCAAGGTGGGTTGGAACACACAAGGTTAACCCTTGCCACCAAGAAAACTGGAAGCAACTAGAAGAGAGGAGAAGACAGGAAAGATTAAAAGTGAGAGAGAAAGACGAAGATGTAGGGAGAGAGAGAGATAGGAAAAGGCGACTGCCGATTTCCCCTGGGTGGGTCAGCCCAGGGGTGCCGTCTACGTGAAGCCAGGGCCAAAGGGGTGTGTTGCCTCTGCCTTAAAGGTCCAAACACCCGGCGTTGGCTCAACCCCCCAGGATCCCCTTTTCCCCGGACACGGCAATGCCACGCACGGCGAGGCGTGGGAGGGGGGGGTTCAAGCCCCCGTTAGCTCGGGTCCGTGGTGTCGCCACACACCAAACGCCTGCTTGCGCAGACGCCCCTGCGGGGTCATTCAAAGTGTCAATTAATGTTAAAAACGTCAGGTGCAGGGCACGTGCAGCCCCTACGAAACTGGCATTGTACATACTTTTTACAAACCAAGCAACAAGGTGTTATCGCTCTCAACTTGTCAGTCGTACAGCATGCGAGTTTTGGCAAGTGGGCTAAGTGCTAGTCTACGCTAGCAGCATGTATAAGTGTTGCCATGCCAGTGAACAGTGATCAATATCTGGCTAACTAACAATCAGACGAATGTCCCAGACACACACTGTACTGTCACTTTTCACACAATGGTGTGACAACAAGTCCTTCGAATCTTTACAGGTCGCCAAAAAAAGTGTCATATGGAGCACACCTTGAACATGACGTGCTTCAGGAAGCCAGGCTGAGCAGTTGGTATCAAGAGCAGCGACGAAATCTTGAGACTGCATCCAGTCACCCAGGGTCCCTTGGGCAACGCATTCTTCAATTTGTCATGGTGCTCCTGCACAGGATAAGGAAAGCATCTGGCGTCAATTGAGTGCCGCCATTAAACATTCATTTCCATTATGCTAAAAAAATAGAGGTACTTTGGGGCATGCTTCTCCAATACTAGTGTCCCAGGACACTTTTGATAGCAATTAGGGCCGCTCTGGATTAGGCTTGATCTGGTTTAGGTGCTGCTAAACGGTCACATTTATTGCAATCAGGCCCTATTGGGATCAAGACAATCGCAACATGCACATCATGACCCGGCTGCCAGATCACGATTTGGCTGTTGTCTCTGCCAAACTTGACACTGATTAGTCTGCACCATGTAGCAGCAGCCATTGTTGATCGCAGCCCAAAGTGCCTGTGAGCCACCGGCGTAACACAATAAGCGTCATCTAACATGTCTCTCCTAACTTAAAAGCTTGCTCACAGTACTGTCAGGTCACGAATGACATGTGCACTATATATATCTGAGCGTTATAAATGCGAATAGGATGCTGCAAGCATGCAGTTTTCAAGAAAAAAAAACCCAAGCAGGGAAGATAAGGGATTGTTGTTAGGTGGCCGACAGACACCCCAAAAGGTTCAGCTGTTATTAGTGTGAGCTGCCACGCCAGCATACTATCTGAAGAGAGAATTAAAGAGTGCAGAAACAGGCCTCCCTCCCTAATCTACCAGATCCGTTTGCAATAGCCACCTGGCAAGATGAAATCAAAATTTTTCTAGCAATATAAAAGCTGCTGAAATACCACTTACCAAAGCATGATGATGATGATATATGACGTTTATTGGCGCAAGGACCATGTGATGGCCAAAGAACGCCAGTACATGATAGCGAGCGTGAACAATGGTTATGTCAAGCGGCTGTATAGGGGCCTAAAATTCCTCGCGCTAAAGGTGGGTAAAACATACATGTATTAAAATCGCGAGAGTGCCATAAAATGTGCGCATTGAAACTGAGTGGCAAACGGTTGTGAGAATGAAACATTGGGGAGATAGTATGAGCACAAATGCCTCGTCAGCGCCCTTGCGTCCAAGGGTCACGAGACAAGTGCTTCCTGTAATGTAGCCACCGCAGCCGCGACCTCTGTTCAGAGGTTGTGCTGCGGATTACCAGGGTAAATCACGTGAAAAGAATGAACATCTTTTAAAAACATGAAGCGTGAATCATGTTTGAAACGCAGATCCCTACCAATGAACATCGCTGGATGAAGATGCATTTGCTCTCGGTAGGGTGATGGGAAATGCTTTTTTCTAATAGGATCTAGTTCACTGCATTGTATTAAAATATGAAGGACGGTAAGGGGTTCATCACATCTCTCGCACATGGTTGCATCATCACCGGACAGAAGGCACGAGTGTGTACTATGTGTGTCCTATAACGTAGCCGACAGAGTGTTACATCTGTTTATGTTGTGGTTGGCCAGTCACCGAGGTAAGGCTTGATTACATGTAATTTATTATGTACTTGTCGGTCCCACGTACACTGTCAGTAGTCCCTCAGCTTTTTTCTCAAAAAGGGTTTCAAGTCCATTAAGGGGACAGCTATAGATGACTGGGGAGCGTTTGCATGGACCGATGTTGCGAGCTCATCGGCCAATACGTTTACCTCGGTTTCATGGTGCCCTGACACCCAGCATACAACTACATGCCGTTTCGATGTGTAAGTGGCGCAGAGGAGGGAGTATAGCGAGACAAT
>JALIZH010010063.1:0-49229 GCA_030522465.1 Rhipicephalus appendiculatus
CTGAAAGTAAGCGATCGGTGTTACATATAGGCAACAAGCAATTCTGCAAAAGCATTTACGAAAGCAACGATGATAGAATGATAACATGTATGACATACCCTGTCGTCATCGTTCACCCGCTATTTTCATCGCACACTGTAATAATTCAGGCTGTTCTAACCTGTCATTCGCAGCTGTACACATGCCACAAGCTCCTCTTCGATCATTCTCGAAGGCCTCCGTTCATGCTTATTCTGGCGATTTTCTTTATATGTTACTATGAGCAGAGAGGCAGAGCCTGTATTTCGGAAAAGGCTGTCGTTTTTTTCGACCGGATCATTCCCGTTTCCTATCACTTTCCTTTTTGTTCCATTTTGAACAAATATGAGATAACAAATTATCACTTTATTGGCGCTCTTTCAGGGTCCTCCCTTGGTATCGCAATTTATAATCCCAAACAAACTGCCTCGAGAAAGCAAGCTAGTATTGTGAAAGTATAAAAACAACTTTCTTTTCTCGCATGTTTAAGGTTCTCCGACCTAATTAGCGTCTATGATCGATTCCGTTGATGTAGAAAACTGATCTATGAATGTACTTTGTAAGCAAAACTCCTTGCAAACGATTATGCTGGGTAGTCTTCAGTGCGTCAGGTTTTCAGTACTTTCAACAGTAATCAGCTAGCCTCTCTCATTACAGCCGTAGTTCACTGTCACTTGGAGAAATCAAGGATAGTTAGGGGCAGAAAAATTGCTATAATTGAAATGTTTGCGTATCACCGAAGAAAAAGTGTTAACATAGCAAATTGCGCTTCTCCTGTCGGAAACGCGCCGAATGGGACGGACGCGTAGAAAGGACGCGTTGAATAAACTAATCGTGGATTTCAGGGTCATAATGCATTACTTGACTTTGCCAAGATCACTGTAAGAGGACAGTGTTACATATAAAAGGCGCGTTTGTAGAGTCTACAGAGTGTGTGACCCTGCCACAGTGGATAGCGTGCGTGGGATTTGTTATCTCGGACCGAGAGGGCGTGGGTTCCACTCCCGTTGACGGAACTTTTCTCCTTTCTCGTCTGATCGTGCGTATTTTTTAGACGTAATTTCCGTAACGGAAATACATCACCGAAGTCTTGGAGGACCTTAGCATAAAACACTATCGTGTTAAAAAACAAAGAAGAAACAGAAAAAGAAACAAAGAGGGCCGCCCAGCTTAGCGCTTGCTTCAGGCTTGGCACCCCTACTGCAGAGCTGCCTTAATTTTTTACAGTGAAAGCTGTTATGAGATCACAACAAGGGTCGTTTTTGCGCCGTAGTTGTCCACCGCCGCCGCCGCCGGTATCCGTAACCAATATCGCACGAAATAAGAAAAAAACTAAATAAATAAAAAACACCTATGACAGAATGGGAATCGAACCCGGGGCTTACGCTGCTGCTTGAAAATGCGGTGCAAACTGGCCCTATGCAGGCTTCATGTCGGGTAAGGAATCCCGTTAACATGTGCTGTAAAGCGTTTTAGAACAGTAAATTAACAACAAGGCGTCACACAATTCGAATTGCGTAACGAGTGGGTCGTTGAATGCTCCAACCCATTACAAAAGCCTGAGGCATAATTCTTCATTGTCGTCAGCCACAGCATCAACAAAGTGCACATAATGCGTTACAAGTGTGTGGCGGGTACCGCGCTGTTCCGAAGAATGACGAATAATGGCATAATAGACGTTTCCCCACTACACAAAAATTATGATGATTTATGGAGTAGTGGGTACAATGCAAGTGCGCTTGTAGTAGTTGCCTCAAGAGTGTTTAAAAAAAGCTCTACAAAGGCCGCTCTTCCACCTTTCGCTGTGACTGTGCTGCGCGTTCCGCGCAGGCCTGACGGTTTCTTTTTTCTCATTACCGATCCAATTTTTGTTAGAGCAATAAAAAAGTAATCCTGCAGTTGCTCCTTTATGCTATGAGACTGCTGTTCTGAACGGCGAACGAAAATTTTCGTTTCACTTCAATATTTTGTGCTTGATACAGTGTAGTAATGTAATACATTAGTATTTGCTGCATTTCATAAAAATTCGACATCTCAGGAAAGATATTCTGCTTTTTGATCATAGTCGCAATACCTTGGCTGACGCACCTATGTGGCAAGAAACTTTTGAACACATTCCTTGTTTTTTTTTTTATTTACTTAGCTTTTATGGGAATCGTAGAAAAGCCCGTATTTTGAATCTGTGCTTATTTTTTTTACGGGACTACTTTCGTTTCCTTTGTTTTATAATTACCCTAAACACACCTTCGCACGGAGACGCATAAGGTGCGGGCTACTGCAACAAAGACAAAACAATTAATCCTATCGTAACAGTTAACTGTGCCAATAATTATATTGGTTCATTAATCAATTCCACGAAATGTCCAGATTTTGCGAAGTTGTAAAGAATGATTTAAACCCTTAGTTCATACACATCTATAAGTTTATTTAAGCTGTTGCTTATTAGTGAATAAGACCGCAGTGAAATGGTTCGCAGTATTCACAATTGTATTGAGCGCCAGCTCACACGCTTCAAGAGCACATTGGGTGGTAGCTATTTGCCAGAGGCATTTTATTGCGATAGCAATTATATGGACACTCTCGGCTAGTTTTCGCCGTTGACGTCGCCGCTGCCGCCGCCGTCATGCCCCGTATATGTGTATGTATCTACATATTGATAAAAGCTACAAAGAAAAATAATTCAGAAAAATGCTACCGACGGGCGCCATCGAACGAGGGACCTCTCGCTCTGCAGCGCGTGGCGCTAACCACTGAGACAAGAAAGCGCACGTCCTTCAACGTTCAAACGGCGAGCTATTTATATACAAGCGAGTTTTCAGCGTGTTTTCAGCATTACCAGCGAGATGGCGCAAAGGCCGTGCTCGGCGGAACTTAGCTCGGAGAACGCCCCGCTCGTCGCGACGCCCGCGCGCATGCACTCATCTCCCTCACGCTGTCTCGCGCACATTGCTCCGTGGGGGGATATACTCCCTTGCGTGCGCTTATCTCTCAGGGGGAGGGGGGAGGGGAGAGGATTGGGCTTTCGCCGGAACGATTGCGTTGTAGTCATCGAGCGCACGAAGGTCACTTCGCTCGCTGCAGTACCCCCGTTGGCGAAAAGAACACGCTTTCCAAACACAGCGAAGTAACAACTGTGACACTTGTTAGTTCGCGCTCATCTGTACCTGTGAATACGTTACGTGCGTCGTTTTTGTTTGAGCAGCGCGTTAAGTGTCGAGCTGTGAACGTTGTTAGTTCTCTCTCGTCCTGTGCGTGTTGTTTTCGAGCGTGATCTGTGCGTGAGCAGAGCGCGGCACGTTTCGACCTGCTTCCCAATCCTCGCTTGACATTCCAATTTGTTGCTATCGCATTCATTGCTTCGCCTTGTGGCGAAACTGCATGACTTTTTTTATTGGTCGCTAGGTTTAAAATATTCTGTTAACTATCTTCCGTTCAACGCAAAGAAGCACTTTCCATTTTTGAAACGGACACTAATTACTAAGCACCATCACTCAGTTGGGTTTGCAACACCTACAGCCTAGTGAGGCACGTATACACCGTGACGGACGACACAACAGCGGGGAGAAAGCTGGGCTAGCCCAGGCCTCCGACAACTCCTTATTGTCTCGCGCTAGGCTTGTCGGGAACTACGTGGAACGAACCGAGCGTGTTCCCTTCAGCAGACTCACGCTGCGCGACGGAGCGCCGCTCTTGTTTTCTCAGATCGATGCAGGTGGCGCTCCATTACAATGGCGCTGCCAGCGAACTGTTTCGGCGATCCTACTGAGAGTGAGGTCCGCATCAGCGGCTCGATCCGCGGCGGCTGAAGGAGCAGTACGGTGCAATAAGGCATTTGTACGCCGCGGCTCAGGCCTTCGACGTAGCTTCCATCCGTTTCTATTTCGAAATTGCGCCTTTTCTTTACGCAAGTGAGGAAAAAAATGAGGTCGTTCTATCCGACCTCCGTAACAAGTCAGTATTTATATCTATCGATAAATTTTTTTAGAAGTTAAGGCTGATGGAGCACGTAAATGCTGTATTGAAGAGCTATATTTACCGATATAAACTACGCGCAAGAGACACAATGGGATTTGTTCAGATTCTCAGCAAAGTTTTGCGTAGCAAGGGTCCGTACAGGCAACGGTCCTGATGCCTGCAATAGAGTGCGGTATTCTGTGCCTCAAAATCCGGGTCGCATTCGGGTGGTGTTCGAGCAATGTATCAGGAAGTGTAGGTTCACAAATTAAATGCTACTACCTGGCTCTCATCCTGGCCACCAGTCTGGAACCGCAATGATAACCTGAGATTATCGACGTAATCGTTACCAGTGATTCGTCACTAAGCGCTTGGGGGGCCCGCTGAGCGGGTCACAGTACTGTCAATTTCGCAAGGGACTGAATGCCCCATTGATACTTGGTGCGCAGTTCACCCTCAAAATTAAGTAACTTCCATGCAACGGGCGCTATTAGTGCATCGTCAAAAGAACTTCTACATGCCAAGCTATAAAGTGAAGGCCCCATCTCGAACTTGAAATTTTATGTCAGTGCTGCTTGAAGGAGCATGCAGCATGCGATGGAACAGAAAGTGATAGGCGTTACATAACCACCCAACAATCAAAGCATATGACGGAACAAAAGGTAAACAAGAACAAAATAAAAGGCTGTTAACCAGAACAAAATAGAAGGCCACGATTCACGAACCGATGCACACTGATTCGCCTCATCATCAGCATTCACTTCGGGGATCCACAACCATTTTTTTCTGAATTCTTGCGAGCGTACGCGAGAAGGCGAGGTGTTCAGCTGTCGTGTCGTCATGCACGTTCTGCAAGGCCTGTTGACACAGTTCAGAGGGCGCACTGACATGGTAGTTGGCACGAACTGTCCAGAACTTTTTTACCAGCATACCGCCTCGTAAGAAAAAAGAAGGTCATCCACGCCTGGACACTCTCGGGGCAACAGCAGTCTTTTCTTTCCAACTACTGCACATGATTGCATTGTTCTACAACGTTCTGTTGCTACTCTGGAAACTCTTCTGGGCTTAAAGTTCCCAAGAAGGTGTCTCCGATTTCCTCCGTATGACGAATGGAGCAATAGCCTCTGATCAATGAATTTTCAGGTGTGCGTATGAATGCTGGGGCGTTGAAATGCGTGGCAGTGGACAGGAGTATAAATTTAAGCCGACATAAGGGTGTTAGCGATGCTGGAGATCAGTACATATGGCCATAGGCCGGCAAAACAAAAGTGGAGCTCGCCGAGATTCACCAAAGAAATATATATTTTTTGTTCAAGGCTCTTTCGGACCTGTTAATTTGTGTTTTCAAACGGACTCACTCGGACTCAAATGGAACTAAAAATTACTCCGCCTGAATCAGACTCAAACTGCTGGCCCGATGAGAGCCTGAGTGAGTCGACTCCCGAGTAAGTTGGCTGATTTATAATGGCCTGTCCAGGATGCAATAGATAGATAGATAGATAGATAGATAGATAGATAGATAGATAGATAGATAGATAGATAGATAGATAGATAGACAGACAGACATACAGATAGATAGATAGACAGATCGATAGACAGACAGACAGACAGATAGATAGATAGATAGATAGATAGATAGATAGATAGATAGATAGATAGATAGATAGATAGATAGATAGATAGATAGATAGAAACGGTCAAAGTGCTTTTGGTCCGCAAAGAATTAAAAGGGGCGTGGTGTGCGAAAAATACAGCTGCCAACAAGTGTTCCCACCAGTGTGAATACTTCTACAGAATGTTCTTGAAATGCATGCAACTGCAATAACCACACTACATGTTTACCAAGGTCGATTCCTACCCATCACTTGGCATAAGAGCTCTTTTTCACACATTGATACAAACGTGCTATCGGTGTTTATTTCTATCTAGAAACAGTATCGTGAAAGAAAACAAAACTCTCGTAAAGGACGAAGCATACAGAAACGAAAAAATATGTATAGGAATCGAGAGAGAGAGAAGAGAAAATGAGAAGAAGAAAGAAAGCCTAACAGATATACAAAGAAGGCTGAACCAGTTAAACTAGGTAAGCAGCCGGGCTGGTGGCATCGTCCACTTGCCTGAATTTGCTGGTGAATGCTCGCCTTGGTTGTCGCTGCTCGATGTCGTTTGTGTATAGGGGCTTGGCCCGAGTCTTGTTGCGCGTGGTCAGCTCGATCTGCGTTCCGTTGCGCAGGGATCATGGAGCGCGATCAGTTCCCTTGTTAAATATACAATGCCGCCAACCAGAGTTACAATTTTCCGCACGCCAGGATTGTTAGGTTCATATAGTCCCACAGATGCATGATCATTGCCCTACGGGGTGATCGAGCGGCTATGTCGCCGGACCGCACGATCCAAAATTGTGGGTTAAAACCCGGCTTCGTAGAATTGGCAGCCTGAGTGGGGGGCAGGCTTATGGCGGCTCCCAAGTTGTTGGGTCAAAATTCTCGCGTATACCTCCACACCGCGGGCGTTCTCGTGCCGTTTATTTTATATCCACAGGGTAGTGGGACCCGGCTCTCTGTTTTATTGCAGCATATATTGCAGCAGCTTTCTGGGCTGCGGACGTCATCCACACGTGGCACGCAATAAGGAACTTCCACCCCACGTTTTTTTTTTGTTAATGAACGTTTCGTTCAGACAATAATAGGAAACATCAGGAATTATTGTGTGTATTTTCCAGCAGCACGTGCACTTTAATAAAGCTATTCGTTGCCAATAAAGATATGTTTTGTTTGCATATCCCCAAACATGCAGAAGCTTGTTCACCAGCCGAATAAATGTATACGTCACACTTCCTCCCCGACTCACTTATTTTGCTGTCACTGGCAGTAGGATTGTTTATCAAGTGCGCCTAATTTTCTATGGCATCATCTGCATGGATGCTGCATGCATCTTTCATGTTGCCTGATTACTGAACGCTCAAAGGCTGTAAGAAACACCGCTCCGTTGTATCGCTCCATAGTGTGGAGTATCGCACACGTCCGCTGAAGTTTTTCTATTCGCACTCAAGCCTTCCCTTAAGATGAGCGCAGTTAATAGTTCGCAAGTTTTGCAGATACACTGGAGCGCCACATTCTTTGATTATTCAGGTGCACTCGTGCGGCATTGATTTACCGGGACTAGGGGAATCGATAATCGAGGTAGAGGCCAGCCCGGTGAACTGAAAGGATTCTTCGCAGAAGCGTGATTCGCAGCGAAGCACTCAGAAAACAATTTTTGTTATCCACATCGGTTGCGCATGTGTATTTGTAAGAGAAGCTCGCTTCGACAGAATAAATATTAACAAGTGTTCCATAGAGAACAAAAACACACGTCGTACACAGCGCCGTGACTGCAGGCTATCTAGTCTTTCCTTCCAAAGGCTAAGGACAGTGCAAGAAAAGAAGGTGGGTGTTCTCCACTCCCTGTTACCAAAGCCAGCCATAGAACAAGATGAAAGGCCAAGATTAAGTTACTTCGTTTGTAATCGAGCAAGTCGATCTGGCGTTAGTGAACAGGTGGTTTAGGCAACTCAAGAAGCCAAGACGTACATATTAACAGCATGTCCAGGAATGTTTGCCTCAAGCTGCTTCTCGCGATCTTTTGCATACGCAAGGCGCACTGACGAGTAAGGCATGAAAGTGACCCCCCGTACGTTGTGGTTTTCAGAAATACATTTCTTAATCAATCCGTTGAAAGATAAGACAACTAAAATTTATTGTTGTCTCTCCGATATGAAGTCCTTCAAGTAACGCCTGCTTATCTCTTTCAGCAATAACCTTATTGCTTCTTTGTAAATCCTAAGATAGGGGTCTCAAACACGCGGCCCGCAGGCCGCATGCGGCCTGCGGACCTCTCGCTTAAGGTCACACACGACTCTGCTCGGTCCATTCGTTTATTATTTTTTAAAATAAGTCTGCTCATGAGCTACACAGGGATGGCTGGTCTCAACCATTTTTGTCGTGAGGCATGCCCTGTGGTCACCATGTGTTGATACATAACTATGAAACAAAACTATTTGAGAATTGGCGTCCAGAATTTAGTCATTTAGGAGATAGGTACCCAGATATTGTGGGAATAATATCGCCAAATGCTCTTTATTAATGACTCGTACATGAGATATGGGAAAGATCTTCAAAATTGGCAATGTCAGCTCTCATTTTGTACAACCAGAATTGCCGTTGGTGGCTACATTGCGCCAAATTGGCTACTTTTGGACCCTGTTGGCGACAAAAATTTCCAGTTGGCGCCATGGCTCTTTTTTCAATGTGTGGTTTTACATGATTCAAAATAATTTTATTTATTCATCAACAGTAGAGACTCTGTTGATAATACCGCTTCTGTTCTATTTGGCTAGAAATTTGGCGATAATATCAAATGACATGGCTACTTTGGCTACTTTTGGCATGAGTTCTGGCGCCTTTTCATGTCCACCCAACGGCAACCCTGTGTACAACCTACTCGACCCCCTCTACGCCCCCTTGCTTTTACCTTCGTCATTTTCCTGGCCCTTGAGTGAGTAAATTTTCGTGACGGCGGCCTGTTAGCTGAGCTGAGTTTGAGACCCCTGACATAAGAGCTAGAAAAAATGCGAAATTAGTAAGAGAGCGCTAAAGAAAGAAAGAGCACGCTGAAGTAAGTAAAAGTGCTATCCTGTAACACATCCACTATTATGTTTTCCCGAGAGAGGTATAAGCAAAATGCAGGCAGGTAATCCAGGCAAATCACTGTTAGCTAGCACGGAGTTATACTCTGATATTTATAATGCCTAAAGCAACCAATCGGTGTCAATAATAATGCCAGAACAAGCATTTTGATTTTTTACATGCAGTAATAGCGAATTCAAGAGGGCTTTTTTAGTATTGCTGTCAAATTTTTGAGAAAGGTCTCACTGATTTTGCGTGGACTGCTCTCACCGCGAACGGCTTCAGTTACCCGTCATCGAAGCGCCGAGTTCACAGAAGTGGGACTAAAAAGCCAGCGTACGTATCATTAACATACAAACCCAGCAGACGATAGCGTTCGTTCACTGAGTGTTTCATTTAACGAAAAGCACCGGGCTCAATTCCCAACGCTTTCTCTTACGCGCGCGATTCACAGCCCCGTTATCTCCTAGCTATTGGAGATACGATAGCTACCGAGCGCGTCTAGCTCACTCGACTTTATTGACGGGAAGCAGGATTCGCGGAAACCGCGGGAAGGAAAGAAAAACCTGTCGTGTCATGATCGTATGGAGCAATAACTAGTCGGTTGTCGAGATTATGTTAGAGCGAATTACTTTTCGCTGCGTCTCAGCTTCTTATTTCGGACATCTACTTGAATGAACATATTCTTAAAAGAAAACTGAAGCCACGGTTATATTTAGGCTGAATTTCCGACCAGGACGACCGCATCTCGATGAGGACGAAAAGCAAGAATGCTCGTGTCGTTAAAGCCGCACGTTAAATAACCGAAGGTGATGAAAATTAACTAAACACCACTACAGGAGCCCTCGCCTAGCGTAGGCTAAGCGCTTTCTTAAAACAAAGCAATTGTTGTTTTATAGCATAGTGAGTGGCAGCTTTTGAACCCTGGCTTAACAATTTAGCAGAAGTCATGTCGGACGATTTTCCAACTTAGCAATATTAAGTTGTTCGCAAAGAGCACATTTGCAAGTTGCAACTGCCATAAAAGTTATTTAAACGACTGGGAAACAGTGCTGCCGTTTCACTTCGTTGACTTAGCAGGGAAATATGGCGTACGGCTATGCAGACTTTATGAAAAGTCCTCTACGTGAGATGTACTCCACAACGAACCTTATGGGTAACACATAGCAACTTTTTCTTTTTTCTTTATTTGTTTCTTGCGCAGAAACAACACAGAGACCAAGAACACGACACGCAACGCGCGCGCTAATCCTAGCTGTCGACAAAAGACCATGCCATTTGAACATTGAGGAAATTGCTTGAGAGGCTTTGGACTTGAATACATCGCCAGTGAGAGGAGCAAATCGTCATTCCTTGTCTGCCAGGAGTACGCACAAGGAATGTTGCTTTAGGTAGTCAGTCACTTTATTGAGGGGGGAGTTTGGACGGCGCTTGCTTGCATCTTGCCAGGACGTTCACGCCCTTATTAATTTATCACAGTACCCGCAGTGCCAGAAGGCATTACAGAGGGTGGTTACGCAATGGATAATCGGTACTAATGACATATTTGCGTGCAGTAATTGCAATAAGAAATATACAAAGATGAAAAAAAACTACACAAAAGTAACAAGCATTTGACACCAAACTCTTGAACTTGAAATTTGAAAGATGTGGCAGCATCACCTGGAACATTGCGTGGAGAGTGGGTTTCGGGGAAGTGAGCCGCCTCGGCGATATCTCAACGAAGAACGGTTCGAGATATTTGGCCGCTATTAGCGCAAAAATTCGGCATATCCCACGCCTTGTGGGAATCGCTTTCACGCGAACCAATCGGCGAGTCATTGTCTAAGCTGCATTTATTGGCTTTCAGCGAAGCGTTACGAGGTGGATCGATGCGTTCTGGTAACTTTAGCAGCTGTGTGCACATCGTGGGCTTACCAGGAACGTGGACTATACTGGCGTTTTGAAGGTAACTTATGGTATGACTTAACGTAATGGCTCACGTTAGAGCACAGATATGAGTATTATCGAAACGAAGTGCACTTCACGGTGCGATTATGCGAATATGATACGTAACTTTTGATAGCGTGTTTCTCCGGGGTGGAGCAACGCATGACAGTAGCCTGCTGAATCTTAGGAATACAAAGGTAAGTCTGCAATAACGGTGGAGCCAACACTGGCACCACAATGGACGTTAACCCGATATGACGCCTGAATGATAGCACTACATATGTAATGTTTATTGTTTTGAACTGGTATAACGCATTAGGGGAAAGAAGAAACGGCCGAGCATACCGACACAAGAGGACAGAGCGGCAACTTCCCACTCTGTCCTCTTGTGTGGGTCTGCACGGCCGTTTCTTCTTTCCCCTAATGCGCTATACCAGTTCAATTACGACGAACCAACTCCTCCAATCTTCAACACTTTTGGTTTATCGCTTTGTTATAAAATTAACTAGTCAGCACTGTAACTACACTTGACGCTGCGCCGGCATTAGGCATGCATGGGGTCTTTTTTTCAAAAGTAGTTTCAAGGCCTGGCGTATCTCTGTGGTAGAATGCCTGACTGCCACGAGAAATGCTTGGCGCTTGATTGCTGCTGAGATCCTGATTTTTATTCTTTGCAATCGTCGGGTGAAATGTGCCCATGTCAGTTTTCTTTAACGCTCTCGAATTTAAATGACCAATGTTTGTTCTCGCCGTCCCTGTTTAGATATAAACTGCCTCGGATCTTGGAGGCAGTGTAAATCGACGTCAGGTGCAGAAAGCTTTCGGAAGAAAGCGGCGAAATATCAATACATCAACTGAGCAGAAAAAGAAGGCTGCTTCCGTCTTCGAGGCGTCTTAGACGAACACATAAGGGAGCCCGCGAGTGTTTCCTGCGCCATTAGTAAGAAATTTTTGTCTGTGCTAACATCGCCTGCCTGTAAGGCGACATAAGCTACGCCGATCGTTTGGTCAGCGATTACTCGCAGCTGCTGGCCAGAATAGACTTATCTGCTTCTCATTAATAAGCTGACTGCTATTACAATGCTGTCTAGTCGTCCGCGATGTCCTAACGAGATCATTACAACTGGCGCGATCTATGCAAGCTGCCGCAAGATCACCATCCAGGAACGAATCTATCGGGAACACAGAAGCAGCCATCAAGCCCTGCTTTAGGTCAGACAACACAGCCTAGCTGAACCTTGCCTACTTCTGTGCGCTGATTTAGTCATGTGAGCCCGGTCGATAATGGGCTGTGTTTTAGATGTGAAGCATCTTATGGCGAAGCTTAATCCGGTGGTGGTACTGTGCGGCGTGGCCTACCTTACTGCGCATGCGCAAACCCTTTAAAAAGAATAAGTAAAAAACCTCCTTTCCCCCTCTCTCTCCTCTAAGCATCCCTCCCCGCGTCAACCACACTCTCACTGCGCATGCGCCTCCCCTCCTCTCTCCCCCTCCTACGCTACCCCCTCTCTCCTCTAGGCATCCCTGCCCGCGGCGTCCACACTCCCACTGCGCATGCGCGTCCCCCCCTCTCTCTCTCCTACGCTCCCCCCTCTCTCGCCTCGCGACGCGGACGCTGGCCGCGTCTGCTAGCGAGTTTCTTGGTTGAAAAAACCGACTGCTCGCGCTGCAGAACCGCTCACTGGCCACTCCGTATATATGGCAATGGATTTTGACCTGCAAGGTGGTGCTGGTGGGAGATTTCTCCTGTGCGTTGTTGAACAATAAAAATTCGCAGCGTGCGCGTTAACTAAAGCGCACTGCGGGTCTCTGTGTCCAGTCGGAGTCTTCTGTCTCTCATTCCCCATTAGCAGCGATTGGTATGTTGCAGCAGGGAAACACCGGTCTATCACTGCGTGATTGCGCCTCCGCAGGTTTTCTCCTGCGCAACGCTGCGATGAGCGCCAACGTCAACGCAGCCACCAGTGTATGCGTTAGCGCCCGCTGCTTCGCATCTACACATGGTTCCCTTTAGTGGGAGATGGTGTAATTTTTTGTCTTTGTTTTTGTTTTAGAAAGAAAATGGGTTTTCTTAAAAGTATAGTGCTTTTCATTCGGGAATTGTTTCGGCGGTGTCGCAATGTTGGCTCCAGGGAGGATTGAACTAAGGAATAGTAGTACGTAAACTTTACGTATGTAAACGCAAAGTGGACGAAAAGGTATCTTGCCGCCGGCAGGGACCGCACCTGCGATCTTTGGATAACGCATCCGATGCTCTACCAACTGAGCTACGGCGGCGGCCATCCCTCCGTCCACTTTGTATAGTATATTGCATTTAAACGTGGGAGGGTCGGTCATCGCCGACAGTAGCCATTACTACGAGTGTGGGACTCTCTTTTTTTGCCTCTTGGCGTCACGTAGCACGTGATCTTATTACGAGCTGGCAGCTGAACAATAGTTCCTCGCCTACTAGCTGAAGGCATGAAGTGTGCCAGAACGAGACCCTGTATATGAATGATGGAAAAAAGGATATATTTAAGGGATGTTGGTTCTCATTTATATTGCATCTAACAAAGAAAACGAGTCCTTAAATTTTCACTTCTTTCTGGAAATGTCATGTGTTGTAGTCGTCATCACGACGCACAAAAGAATAAATATATGATGTTAACCAAGGCACAATTTGGAGACACGCTGTTGTGAGGCACTTCATGGATATTAATCCCATCTCAAGGTAGCAACATTCACCGGATTCTCAGCACACGGGTGTCATTTTCGATTCGGCTCCAATCTCGGCGGACCCTGATCGGAACATGACTCACTATCATCTAGCTTAGCAGGATCTCGCATTCACCGCTAAGCTGCTACGACAGAAAGTGGTGTGCTCAGATTATCTGAAACGAACAATTGGAAAACACGCATAAGAGTACCGCCATCTACAAAAAAAAAAAAAAAAAAACTTTAAACTCCGTTAATTGTAATAAGTAAAGAAAACATTAAACAATATTACTTATTTACCCAAATGAGCATGAATGTTAAAATTTATATAATGAGAACAATCACACTAACTACGACCACTACGGCGACGGCAAGCATCACTCCCCTCTGCTATATTACTAATACTACTTCGCAATTATTGAAGCAAAAATGGAGCGCAATACGCCTAAGCGGCCATGCACTTATATTGGCTCAAAAATCACCTTCTTTTCTCCCACGATTGCCAGCTTTGTTCCCTGTACGTGACGCAAATAGACGTAGTACATATCGCAAGGAACGAAGATAAACTATTGCAGCATTTATCCGAGGTGCTTCTGTTGCTACGGCCCTAATTATCTCGCATGAATTTCAGCTCATAATAACGGGGGCGTGACCTACAGTTTACAGCGTATATGAATGAGTGATGTCAGCTTAGGCGTATCGTGGCCACAAGCTTCTTCGGGCAGAACGACCATGCTATAACTTGCAAAGGGGGTCAGTGCTCTCATGCCCTACTTCCACGCGATCACAGCCTACTCTACAAGTGCCCACCACTTATCGTTACTTAGAGACATTGTGTAAAGAGACCTGTTAGCGAACAAGGAAAAAAATATGTGTGACAGCCTCCGACTTGAAAGAAGTGGAACCGTTGTTGCGGAACGCCGGCCTTCGTTAAGTATGGCGCCGCCAGAAAAGACGGAGCCGCGAGACACACCCAACAAATGACTTTAATGGCGACAATGGAACACAAAATATTACATGATAGTGATAGTGGTGCACGCACTTTTTCGCGCTAGCTGCGGAGACAGCAACCCACGATGAATTGTTCTTTGTCGTCCTTTGCTGATTTCCGACACCGTTGTCTCACGTCTGTGCTTAATGATGCATCAAGCGCCACCACTTTAGCAGGGCTGGTAGGAAACCTTTGTGTTTCTTCGCGCACTTACTTATGGACGCCTTCCGCTTCCGCCCAAGTCATCGCACTGCATAATGAAATAAGCAAGGACTCCCCGCTCGGAGCCTAGCATCGCGGTTAGCAGGGGTCTTGCTTCCTCTTAAGGCAACCCTGCCATTCGGCCATTACCGATCGAGTTGGTGCAGCAGCGTCAGAGTAAATCGAACACTTGTCAAGTTCACGTCGTTTCGTTGTTCTTTTTCGCCGTAGTTGAGAGTTGCTAAGAATCTTGAAAACATGCGCGGTAACGTGCGTTTGCGCCGCTCTCGGAGCTCGCACAAGCAGAGCAATGGGCCAAGATAAACACTGCGGTTCCCTCGGCATACAGCCCGAGATAAGATTCATGCCAGTTAAACTTTTGCAGTTTGTCATGGCGCAAGGGGTACAGGGCGACAGAGAGAAAAACTTTAATTGGTGAAAGGGTGAGCGACGCAGGGGGGAACGACAAACGCACAGATGGAGTCTGAGATTGGATGTGTAGGTAGGCTTGGTTTCAGTTTACTGTAGCAATGTCTTGAATTAGGCTGCTTAGTACATACCGATATTGAACGAAGGATCAGCGCTTGAACAAGACGAAGGCGAGAGGACACACATTCCTGTATGTGTCCTCTCGTCTTCTTCTTGTTTTAGCGCGGTTTCTTCGTTCAAAAAATATTGCTGCATGGGTATATGAACAATGCCGTAAACGTTACATTAACGAGCTGTTATAGCTGGCCAATGTAGCGTGCCATGATTAGCATGACATGCGTGTCGCTTACGTCATGAAACGCTCTACCCTAGTTAGAGCGAAAATGTACATTGAAACTTTTATAAGCAAACAATATCTGTTGGTGTTTTATGGGCTGGAACTACGGTATGATAATGATTGGGACCATCGTTGAGGACCCCGTTTTAATTTACACCGACTGGGGTTCTTTAATGTGTACTTCAATTAAAGCAAACTGGTTGTCTTTGATATAGCCCCCATCAAAACTGCAACCTTGAATTTTACTTTCATTGGTGCAACGGTAGAGCCAGGGGGCCAATTCGCCGAATTCGGCCACCGCTATTGACAGTTGGACGTTAGGGACTCCTGCTTAGCTAATGCCAGTAGGCGGGCACACGAATGGAGATAGCTCCTACGTCCTTGCATTGCCGTATTCCAAGCAATGATAAAAAAATACCAACATCTTCCGGTGATAGCGCTACTGCTATCCATACTATCCAACGGACGTTCAGGTAATTGCAGCAATCTTCTTGTCAGCCGGCGACGAGCTATGCTCGTATTCGCTGCATGTGTGTAGGTGTGTAGCCCTATCTCCCCCTCTCTCTTGCACCACAAATTGCATCCTACGAGAAAAGAGAAGTGCTTGACCAGTGACGATCACTGATTGTCCCTTGAAGACGACGAGAGAAGGCTGCTGTAACCGGACGACACATTACCATTTAGTGAGCATCGACGATGCCGTGTTGCGAAGGAAATAAGCTGCGGCAGAAGTGCGTTTACCGTGCTCCCATCCTAGGCCCGCACGTATTCCGCGATGGTGGCTAATGATGCTCCCAACGGTTGCCAAGTCGGAAAGGCAGAAAACAGGAAAGACTAGCCTGAAAGTAGCCAACTTCAGTCAATGGTACTAAAAGCAGCGAAACGTAGCCATGCGTGTGTGAGAACAAGTGCGAGTTTTTATTAACCTGACTAAATGCCTAAATGCAAAAGCCTCTTTTGCGAAAATGTAAATAGCACAGCGTACGTACCCTCCCTATCGAAAAAAACAGCGTTTCCAGTGTCTCCCAGTGCGTTTCAGCGCGCTGGGTGACACTGGAAACGCTGTAACAGTGTCCCAGTGTCTCCCAGCGCGCTGGGAGACACTGGGACACACTGTACAGCGTGGCCAGTGTCGCCCAGTGCGCTGAAACGCACTGGGAGACACTGTGCAGCGTCGCCCAGTGTCTTACAGCGCGCTGGGAGGCACTGGTCACGCTGTACAGCATCTGCCCGCACACTGGGAACACCGGCGGCACATTGGAAAAAACTGGGCGCGCTTGATGGACTTTCTATAAGACTTTATATTGGAACGCGAGATGTCAAGCGTAAAATTTTCCGAATATTTTCAAAATGTTCTGTCCTGTGTGCTACACATATATAGCTTTATTTTCAGTTAGGCGACGGATGTGCTTTTAGGCTAAAGCAATCATCTGTCGAGCGCGCGTGTGCTTTTCTTGAAGTGTGCTCGAGTGTCGTAAATGTAGTTTATAAACCACATTGAAAGAAGTTATCATTCGCAACACAATATGGCAGTAGTATTAGTCTGATAATCAAGATCAACCTGCTCTAGCAGTCAGTCGTTCCCGCTCGTACCGCAGAAAGCCGCACGTCACCGGCAGCAGTTAGCCGCTGCAACGCCCAATCTCGGCGTTTTCAGCTTCTGATTTGTGTAATCGAAGGTTCAAATATGACCTCGCTTGGATCAGTTATGATCGAAACTACATTTTAGCGGTTATTAGACTCTTTGTAATGGAATATATATCCACGATCTTCACAGCGACCGTGGCTCATGAAGTGTGGCCCTAAGCCTAATGCTCGTTTCGGCTAGAGTGAACTACTGCAGATCTAGTACGCGGAACGTAAACAAGGGGACAGAAAATATGTTCAAACGGGTGACGAAAAGTACAGTGTTCAGTGAGCAGTTCAGATGCACTATGTTTGCTACGTAGGTATGACTAACCGCTTAGCGAGACAGTGCGATTGCCGCAACACAACTGCGATTACGCTCGTAAGTTTTGGTGCAAAACGTGCCAGGTAGACGTTCTGATCCAAGGCAGCCCATAACAAACAAGCAAACAATCTCCTGTCAGGTTGGCGCGAGCACGAAGAGACGAAAATCTGAGTTTCTAAGCGAGAAAACATTGCTATTGGATACCGGAATTAGCTATAACATGCAGAAAAAATAACCCGAAGGTTGTGTTTCGAGTGTGGCGTAGTGGGTAGCGTGTCAGGCTCAGAATGAGTAGGTCGTCAAGGTAGCAGGTTCAAATCCTGCACGCTCGTTTCTTTTTCTTTCTATTTTTTTTATTTTTTTGCCCCAGTGCACGTGTTTCAGCCTTAATTACGATGTGGGCATAACCAAAAGTTTAAAAAACAATTTAAAAGCCCGATTTTGGCCCATAACGCGTGATCCAGTGTGCAGCGCGCCAGCGTCCAGTGTCCCAGTATCCAGCGCCACACTGGTCCAGTAATCAGGTATGGCGCTGGGACAGTGCCACTGGGTTTTCCGATAGGGCTTTAAAATAAAACTAGTAATGAAAGCATACTTTCCTTTTAACAGAGAAGCTGTTTCAACTATCGGTAACTTCTGCTCCGTCGTGCAAGACTCGACAGGTGGGTATGTGCCACAGGAATTAGACAAGCCCCGCTACAAAGTACAGCAGACGCGAGCGAATAATTAACGCTGTCCGTGAGCGAAAATTTAAGATAGATGCGAATAAATAACTAATAAAAAACTTCGGTCCGAATGCGAATTGTACGCAGGCTTTCTGCATGCCGAGAAAGTGTTATATTACGGCGCCACCCCAGTGTTTTTTTTTTTTCTCATGGTATTTCTTACAAATGTGCGTAATTTACACACATAGCGAACAAAATACACAAGGCCGCCTCTACAAGGAGCCACGCCCGTATTTGAAGCTGGTTCATATAGAAAACACTATAAGGATGTCATGTAGTGGGAGGAATCTCCATAACGCATGCAATATTGTGACGCAGAATCGTTGAATAGCACCAGGCGTCAAAACATGTGAATTAGCGCCAAATCTGTGAACATATGAGGCAACGAGTAGGTGGTTGTGAAGCTGCCCAACGAATACAAAGTGTGCAGATGCGCATCGCAGCTTCGTCGCCACATGAGGTGGCTATTTTGAGCAATCACACATAGTGGTCGTTATACTAAAAAAAAAATTGATGTTGTATCGTATCAGACCCAAGAGCGCAAGCTTACCTATCTTTGTTAAACTACACGTGCCTTTCTTTACTACCCACTAAAGCCCTCCCCCTTTCCCTCGCTTTGGTATAAAAGACTGACGACAATAAACATAGGCGTTCACTACTGTCCTGACAAGCGTGTTGGTTTCATTGAACGTGGCCCGGCTGATACATGGTGTCAGAAGTGCGGAACTGTAGCCTTGCCGGCTCGACGATGAAGGAAGCACCGTAACAAGTGCCTACACCACAGCCTTCGGGACACCACAAGCATGGAGTACATAAAGCCACCAGAGCCTCTGGGCCACTCGACCAACGGAGGAAGAACGTGGAAGCTCTTCCGGCAAAAAATTTGATTTCTTTTTGGCAGCCACGGAGTGCACGGAAAAACCAAGGTCAGAGGCAGCAAAAACGGCCCTTTTCTTCAGCGTGGCTGGTGACGAGGCGCTTGAAGTCTACAACAACATTACGTTCAATGAAGGCGAAGACAAGCAGGACTTTGGCACGGTGGTGGCCAAGCTCGAGAAATACTACGTCGAGCAAGAGAACACAATTCATGAGCGTTACGTCTTCCGGTCTCGACTGCAGAGCGAAGCTGAGCCCTTCGAACAGTTCCTCCGCGCGCTGAAGAAGCAAGCGCAGTTTTGCAAGTATGGAACGATGATGGACGAGATGGTGCGCGACCAAATTGTGTTCGGTAGAAACTCGCCGAAGCTCCGGGAGAAGTTGCTCAGGGACAAGGGCCTTACGTTGGACAAAGCCGTGGTTTTATGCAAGGCGGCCGAAACATCAGCACGTGAGAACTCGCTGTGGCGGAAGACAGACGGAGAGCTTCACGTCCTTGCAGCGTCGTCGAGCCGAAGCTTTAAATGTTCCCGCTGCAGCCGGTCCCATGCCGCACGGCGCTGTCCACCCTACGGGAAAACTTGCTACTTGTGCAAGGGGCGTAAACCATTTTGCGTCATGCTGCCAATCAAGCGGAGCCATCTGCGAGGTAAAGGACGAGAGGAAGACTCCATACCAAAACGGCGACTTTGATGTTTTGGACGTTACCATCGGAAACATTAGCAGTGACCGGGACTGGATCATGAAAGCAAATATTGCAGGCAAGGACATGAACTTGAAGATCGACACAGGGTCTCAAGCAAACTTGATGCCACTGTCGCTTTTCCGGAAAATTCAAGCCTGTCCAGTGGAAGCAAGTAACGCGGTTCTACGATCGTATAACGGCGGCGTCATCAAGCAGCTCGGCACATTTACGTCGCACGTGACAATTGGTGACCGGAGCGTCTGCGCCGACTTCTTCGTGATTAAGAAAGACCACGGCGCCCTCCTTGGTCTGAAAGCCGCGGAGGACCTGGGGCTCATCAAACGGAACGTTGATGCCGTAACAAGCAACAGCACCTCCGCGGTCGTCGATGCATTCCCGCAGCTTTTTCTAGGAACGGGCCGTGTACACCGCGAGTACAGGATCACCCTTCGCGAGGGTGCTGTGCCCGTCGTCCAGCCAGCCAGACGAGTGCCTTTGGCGCTGCGAGAACCTCTGCGCGCTGAACTACATCGAATGGAAGCGGAAGGCATCATTCGAAAAGTCAGCAGCCCGACAGATTGGGTAAGCCCCCTGGTCATTGCGCTCAAAAAGGACAGCAGGTTGCGGGTATGCATGGACCCGAGAAAAATTAATGAGTGCCTTAAGAGAGAGCATTATCAGATGCCGCGCCGAGAAGACATAGAAGCAGAGCTGGCAGGAGCGAAGATGTTTTCTCGGCTTGACGCTAACGCCGGATTCCATCAGATGCCACTGGATGAGCAGTCTTCCAAAATATGCACCTTCGCAACTCCCTTTGGCCGTTATCGGTTTCTTCGACTGCCTTTTGGCATTTCATCCGCAAGCGAAGTTTTTCAAAACGCGCTCAACGAGGTATTTGATGGTTTGCCTGATGTACGTGTATATGTCGACGACGTGCTCATTTGGGGGTGCTACCCGAAAAGAACACGATGACAGGCTCAAAAACGCTCTACTAGCAGCAGCAAAAGCAGGACTGACATTCAACGCGTCAAAGTGCTTGTTCGGCGTTGAAGAAGTTTTGTTTCTTGGTGACATTATCAGCAGCAGGGGGCATACGCCCTGACCCTGCTTTGGTCGAAGCTCTGCTGAAAATGCCGGCACCCCGGGACAAACAAGCGGTACAGAGGCTCTTAGGCGTCGTCAACTACTTTTGCAAATATGTGCCGTCACTATCCCAGCGCACTTCTACTTTGCGTTCGCTGTTGAAGCATGATGTTGTTTTTGACCGGACACCGAATCATGAGAATGACTGGCAGGCTATATGCAGAGAGCTTAGCGAATCGCCACTTCTAGCAATTTTCGAACCAGGCAGAGAAACGAAAATAACGGCGGATGCCTCGCAGAGCGGTGTCGGCTCGGCGCTGATGCAACGTCACGGGAGCGCCTGGAGACCTGTGGCTTACGCTTCAAGAGCTCTTAACGAATCCGAACAACGGTATTCACAAATAGAAAAAGAGTCTCTGGCGTTAGTTTTTGGATGCGAAAAGTTTTATCATTTCGTATATGGTCATCCTTTCATTCTTGAGAGCGACCATCGCCCACTGCTTGACATATCAAAAAAGGCGATTGCTGACATGCCGCCAAGAGTACAGACTTTTGTTCCCGGTGAACAGATGTTCGTGGCCGACATGCTTTCCCGGGCACCTGCTTCTGAAGACGGCGCTGCCTCTCCCACAAGTGACGTCGAAGTTCATGGAGTCACAGTAGTATCGGCACTCGTGAGTGAAAAAACCATTTCAAGGCTTCCAAGTGAGACCGAACGTGACGTATACCTTCAGCAGGTACTTCACAAGCTTGCAAATGGGTGCGCTGTGGAAGGTCCGCTGAAGGCGGTTGCTTCCGAACTCTCAGAGGTCAAACGGGATCCTTCTAAAAGGAACGAAGGTCGTAGTGCCAAGTAGCATGCAATTGGACATATTAAAGCGTGTTCATGCAGGGCATCTCGGCATTGGAAAATGCAAAGCCAGAGCAAGGCAGTTGGTATACTGGCCCAATCTAAATTCTGATATAGAAAAACTAGTTCGCAAGTGTTCAGTATGCCAGACTTATGCTTATAAGCAGCCGCCAGAACCACTAATCATGCGTCCAACACCGACACAAGCTTGGTATCGCGTGGGTGTCTACTTGTTTCAGTACGGTGGCCAGCATTATCTCTGTGCCTATGACTCAATGTCTAACTTCCCGGAAGTTGAACTATTACCCAGTACAACAGCCAGTTCCGTCATACAAAGATTGGGAGCCATATTTTCCCGTTATGGTATACCCATCGAAGTTTGCACAGACAATGGGCCCCAGTTTGCCAGTAGTGAGTTCAGGCTATTTGCTCAGCAATTCGATTTCAAGCACATCACATCCAGTCCAGAGTACCCTCAGTCAAACGGCCTTGCGAGAAAGGTGTACAGATAATTAAGCGCATCTTGAAGAAGACAAAAGCGGCGAATGAGAACTTTTGGCTTGGCGTCCTGAATTACAGAACAAGTCCACTGGAGGATGGGCGATCACCAGCGGAGCTGCTGCAAGGGAGACGCCTGAGGACCCCCATACCGGACTTCGGACCCCTTGTTGCCACGCGAGTAAGGAAGCACAGGCAGAGCAAACACAACAGACGTGTACTTCCCGGCCTCAAGAGCAACGACGTCGTCCGCATAAGGGGAAAGACATGGACAAGAAAAGCCAAGGTTCTTGGACCAGCGGGGCCTCGTTCCATCCATGTGCAAACAGAAGACCGGAACATCCTGCGCCGCAATCGGCAGCACCTCTTGGCAACGTGCGAGCTTTTTGAGGGCACCTCCGACGAAGAAGATTACGACGAAGAGCAGGTACCTGCCTTTATAGCATCTCCCACATCCGGCTCGTCCACGGTAGTGCCAATTTGTCCGCAACCATCTTTGCAGCCAGTTCTACCGCAGCGAAGGTCGCAGCGTCAAACACGTCGTCCGGAACGTCTGGGATACGATCAAAACTTTCAGCAGATGAGTAAACGACGTTGAAGAGGAAGATGTATCGTATCAGACCGAAGAGCGCAAGCTACCTATCTTTGTTGAACTACACGTGCCTTTCTTTGCTATCTACTAAACCCCTCCCCCTTTCCCTCGCTTTGGTATAAAAGACTGACGACAATAAACACAGGCGTTCACTACTGTCCTGACATGCGTGTTGGTTTCATTGAACGTGGCCCGGCCGATACAGATTTCGCGTTTGAATCCGTGAGTACTGTACCTTTTTATTAAGCATTTACCGAATTCAAATGGCTGCACCATCGAGAAACCATTTGAAAACGTGCATAGCGTGCCTGTTAAAGGTGAAAGATAACTCAAAATTATTTTCAATCTGTTGAGCAACGCGTTCACTAGTGTACAATGAGGAGTTTCGCGACGCTGAACACCGTAATTTATCCCTCCATCAGCGTTCTTCGCGTTGTTTATTCTTCTAGGCTCTGGTACCGTAATTAGTTGAGTGTGGATGAAAAAAAAAAACAGTTGAGTATAAAGCAATTACGCAATGTTTACAGAAAGAGAAATGCTTTTGCCAGTTTTTGGCAATATGCCTGCGATTATCAATATAGCAGCGCTTTTATGCACTGCCTTCGTATTCAGACGTCCTTAGATTTAGCACACTCTGAAAACTTGGAAACTCTGTGCGAAGATCCTCTTATGAAAAAATAACGTGTTATTTATTACTTCACACGCCGGCTGAGCATTGAAACTAGCACGCTTTCCACGATGGGTCAAGTGAACGGCATTTAATTGTGCAACTCTTCATTAACCTCGCCGTAAAAGTTTTTCAAGAAGTATTTTAATGGAATGCCCCATGCCTGAGTGAATGTAACCGTTCGTAGCCTCCGGCATAAAGGATTAAGGAAACAGAAGGCGGTTTGGCGAATATAAATGGTCCACCGTTTCTGGTTACTGGCGCAAAATCACACGTGCCATCATGGCGTGCACACAAGGGAAGCAGGGGGGAGGCCCCCCGCCCCCCCTCTTGTTTTCTGAGAGGGGAAGGGGGGGCGCTGCGACGAACGTTCGCCCCCACTGAAGGAGAACCCTGCGCATGCTTACGCTTACAATGTCCGAAAAAGCTTCGTGAAAGGCTTTCGTTTGTTACAGCAGAGCTGTGCTGTCGAGGTTAGCCGTTTTGTCGTAGATAGAAAATTATCATCATCATGAGCCGCATTAGAAAGAGTTATTGTCCATTCCATTTCATCATGAAACGGCACGCACTCAAAGACTGTCCAAGCGTTCTGTACAGATGTGTAACAAGGGAAGATGAAACGTGCCCACCAACTCTGCTGTGACCCAGCCTTCAGTGACTTAGCGCCAACTGCATTTTTTTTTTCGGCTTCGAAAAACAAAGCTACTTCAGTAGGCTTGTTATAGCAAGAGGTATAATCTTCACGAGTCATCAATCGCGGTAAAGAATAGGTTTAGCAAAATGAAGGCGTTGTACTGAATTCAGTTTATGCCAACGAGGAATTCCTTGCTCAAGTGTTTAGCGTTTTCGCTAATGTTTTCAATAGAACAGATATGTTTGCCTTAGAAAAAAAATGTATTATGTAGCGGGACGTGATTTTCAATATCTGCACTTGAAATGTTGTCAGGCTCCGAAATCATATAGCCATGTCACATGAAACAAAATATTTACGTATCCCAGGAGCTAATCTTTTTTTACTGTTCCAATTATACCACCATGCCTCATAGCCGTTCAATTGCAGAGATCTTATGAACAGTACAAGAGAACAGTACGCATACATCACTTTATGTTAGATTTTTTCTCCTCCTGTTCATTTCCTACACCCTCTATCTCTGACCTTTATCCGATGACAAATACATCCATATTTACGCCCAGAGCAGCCCCCGTGTCCTATCGCGTTCGCCAGTTCGGGTTCCGCTTTCACGCATTTGTCATTCCCAGAGGGTTATCTGTCGACACGTGGCGACTTCGATTCCTAAACCAAGAGAGCTTCCCGATAATTCAGCAGTCGGCTTCCTTTCCTAGTTTCCGTTTTTATCGCAGACGACTCGGAGGTTTATCTTTCTACATTGGCGCTTTTTATTTCAGTGCTTTGGCGTTGTCCTGCAATGAGCTTGACTTAATATATTTTTTTTTCAGGCTAGGAGCCTTGACTCAATTCACACAGCCGCCACTAGAAAAGTGTGAATATACTTGGTACTAGAGAGTCATTTATGACTTGAATAAGTCTGTGTAATTCTTATTTTAACGCGCAGTAAAATGATATACTAAATAGAGGCGTGAAGCTGACCAAAGTATGGAGATTTTGCAAATGGTATGGAGATATTGACTTGCATGCCACTCTCATGGCCCGTTCGCGGACGTTTCGCTAGCCTGATATACACCAAATCGTGTATTTCGTGACGTGACTGTATGACGAGCATAAATGACATGTGGTAATATGGAAATGGCGACGTGTCATAAGCAACATGTCTTGCAAGCCACGCTCATAGCATGCGCGCCGCCGTTTCGCTTGCTTGATATACAACCAATTTGGTATTGAGTGACGTGGCTGTATGACAAGCATAAATTACAAGTGGTAATATGGCAATCATGACATGTCATGAGTAACATGACTTGCATGCCACGCTCATGATGCGCTGATGGTTGTTTCGCTAGCTTGACGGACACCAAATTTGGCATCACGTGGCGTGACTGTACGACGAACATAAATGACAAGTGATAATATGTAAATCATGACATGTCATGTGCAGCATGACTTGCATGTAAAGCTCATGGCGCGCTTGCGGCCGTTTCCGTAGCTTGATATACACCAAAATTGGTATTGCGGGACGTGACTGTAGAACGAACATAAGTGGCAGGTGGTAACATGAAAGTCTTGGCATCCATGTCATCTACAATGCCATTTACATGCCGCGCTCATGGTGCGCTTGCGTCCAGTTCGCTAGCTTGATGTACACCAAAATTGGTATTGCACGACGTGACTATATGACGAAAATAAATGACAGGTCCTAACATGTAAATCATGATATGCCTATTATGTACAGCATTATTTGCTCATTGCTGGCTGCATCGCATTACATTGATTCCCACAGTGCGTGGGATCTGCCGGTTTTAGATGCGAAGCATCTTATGCTCGGGGCTATGTCCGTCCCGCGTCCCCCGTCCCGCGTTCCGCGCCCGGCCGCGTTCATGAAGTAGGGAAGAACCCATTATGCGAACCAGAACACTGTAGTAATATGAAGGCCGTCAACCACCACTACAGTCACCAGAGTTATGTCCGGAGACCTCACACAACTACGCTCCGTTCGCGCCAGCGAAATCTACCAGCGCTGTAGGGAGATGGGAGGGCTTTTCGGAACAACAATCAATTGGCACTACATGGACTACTTCCCTTTAGTCCAGGTTGTTATGCAAGCCGACGCCTCCTTCTCGAGTCTACTGACCAAGATAGGAGACGGAAGGGCTCTCGACGACAGCGAAGTGGCCTACTGGAGAGTCGCTTCCTTACCGCGGAGAACGCACTCAGGCGCGCCCCGGCAGCAGTTCGCCTCTTCTACAGTAACGAAGACGTGGCGGCCACTTCGTGGCGGCCACTTGCTCCTATAACAACGACGAACAACAACATCAAGTAGTGCGAACCCAGGACACCTTCCTGGGATGAGCAACGAAAGAAGCCATGGACAAGGCAAAGGAGAAAGTGGCCAAGATGTCTAACACAGAATTCGCTAACCTACCTAAGCAAATCCCACTAGTCTACAACAAGCCCTACATGATAACGGCTAACATAGACTTCGTAAACGGCACAGTGGGAACCCTAAAACATTGTGAACTAAGTGTCGCACACAATGCCATCAAGACGAAGAAGGCGCGTTTCCCAGACGACTGTGGTTACAGTTCGACGTTCCCACAACGGGGAAGCTCGCTCGACTTCGTTCCAACCACGCAGTGAGCGAGGCGAAACGTTTGGGCTATGTCGTTGACACGACGTCGATGCCCATAAAACCGCGGCACATCACGTTGACGATCCACCGCAACAGCGGTGTCGCATGCAAACGACACAATTGTGACAGAATTCCCCATGGTCCAGGCGAGCGCCGTAACCGTAGAGAAGTCCCAGGGAGGACAGTTTCTTAGCGCTGGTGTGGACGAGGACAAATAAGAAGAGACACTAGACACATGGGCGCACCAACAACCATTATGCACCAACAAGCCCACATCGCCACCCTCGTCCCAGGGAGGAACCTACTCTTCCATTGTATACGAATACTCGAAGACGCAACCACAGAAACTCGTCTACGTTGCCTTAACCAGGTGCACCAACATTCAAGACCTCTACCTGACTAACGCTGCCGGTGACCATTGCTTCCACCCCAAGAACTACAACGTGGACTAGAACATGATCGATGAATTCAAACGTCTCGACACCGTCACTCAGCGATACCTCCGCGGTTTCCGAGAGGACGTCGACCCCGAAACGGAGCTCACTATAGCGCTGCTAAACAGCCGATCCCTCAACGCACACGCCAGACACATCGAACGTGATCGCGTCCTAACCAAAGCAGACGTACTGTGTCTCACAGAAACGTGGAACGCCGCAAGACCGACGGTCAACGGCTACGAAGCGATCGCGTGTACTGAGGAGACAGAACGTCCTGCCGGTGGTGTCGCCATGTACGTCAAACGCCATCTCCACGCAAAAGCCTTAGATCTACAACCTACCGGCAAAGCACACAACGGAGAGCACTCGGCCGTTAGACTCTACTTTGCCAACGACAACAACATCGTAATCATGACAATGTATCTCGCACCCAACATTTCCACAGGGACCGTCGAACGTTACCTAGAAAAGGCAATGGCACAGTACACAAAGACATACAGACACGCGCCCTTCGTACTTGCGGGTGATTTCAACGTGGATATAACGACGAACGATTGGCTGGTCCACCACATGCTAGACGTCTACTCGTTGCGATGCATTTCCTACGAGCACATACCAGCGACCACCGTAAGGGGGAACGTGTATAGACCTCATCTTAGCAAACTTCACAATGAAAACTCTTGAAAAGCAACCTTGACGCTACACTTCGCCGATCACCAGGCCGTCGTCTTCAAAGCGTTTCGTGCATCGACTCTAGGAATCACGCACGTTCCCTAAATAAACACGCAAGCATCACATTCTCAGTCTTCTCTTATACATTCTCATTCATCCTCTCAATAAAATTACACAATCTCCCACTCAAACTAACCATCTCTCCGCTGCTTCGCATCCACACATGGTTCCCTTTAGCGGGAGATCGGGAAGTTTTTTAGATGCGAAGCATCTTATGCTCGGGGCTCTGTCCGTCCCTCCCGCGTCCCCCCGTCCCGCGTCCGGCCACTTTCATGAAGTAGGGAAGCACCCATTATGCGAACCAGAACACTGTAGTGATATGAAGGCTGTCAACCACTACTACAGTCATCAGAGTCATGGCCGAGAGCACAAAGAGGCTGCTTAGCAATGGCTAGGCAGGTGGTGTCTGTCGCCCAGGTTGACCCCATCCCTTGATCTTGCTTGCATGTGTTTGGAGGGGGCTGGGCTATGTCCGTCCCTCCCGCGTCCCGCGTCTGGCGTCCCGTTTCCGGCCACTTTCATGAAATAGGAAAGCACCCATTATGCGAAGCAGAACACTGTAGTAATATGAAGGCCGTCAACCACTACCACAGTCATCAGAGTCATGGCCGAGAGCAGAGAGAGGCTGCTAAGCAATGGCTAGGCAGGTGGTGTCTGTCGCCCAGGTTGACCCCATTCCTAGATCTTGCTTGCATGTGTTTAGAGGGGGCTTTGTCCGTCCCTCCAACCCTCCTCCTCTCTCTCCTCTCCTACGCTCACCCCATTTATCTACTCTAGGGAATCCTCTACTCTACGGAGCGGCCCCCGCTTCCCACACCCCCCACAGAGCATGCGCGTCCCCTCCCCCTATCCTGTACTACGCTCACCCCCCTTTCTTTACTCTGGGAATCATCTACTCTACTGAGCGGCGCCCGCGTCAACATCCCCACAGCGCATGCGCGTCTCCTCCCCCTCTCTCTCCTCTCCTACGGTCACCCCGTTTTCTCCTCTAGGAATCCTCTACGGAGCGGCGCGCACGACAGGTGGTGCGATAGCTGCATACTCCGCTGGGGTCGCCACGGTAGTTCCGCGGTATGAAAATGACGGAGAGCGCGCGTCTCATTCTCTCTCCTGTGCAGAGCCTCGATGAGCGCCCGGACCGCTGCCGTGAAACGAGAGCGGCGACGTTCCTCCCGCTCAAGCTAATTATCTCCCCGCTGCTTCGCATCCACACATGGTTCCCTTTAGCGGGAGATGGGGAAGTTTTTTATTACCATGTCCGTGTAATCATTGTTCCTTTCTTTTTGTTTGTTTCTTTTGTTATTTTGTTGTTGTTCTTGCACGCCGCCAAGGTTCGCTCATGATAGTACGCGTCTGCTTCTGCCATCATGCACACCAAAAACAAAATCATATGTTTTTCATAGTCGACAGCGTGGAACGTCGATCGAGTGCGTGGCTTTATTTCGCAGTGCATATGGACCATTAGGCATCTTTAACTTATGACAGAATGAAGCTTACCTCGACGTACACCATCCTACACGGCAATATCGCGCACTTCGGAAATGCATTTCGCGTTAAGTCGGGAGTCGTTGTCTATCGGCTGCTCCACATCGTAAACGTGATTAACGAACTTTTCTCCTTTGATTATGTCCGCCTTTTTTAAGTGCCTGTGCAGCTGGAAGGTCTTTTTCAAGCAGTACATTGCGAGGCGCTGCAAGAGCAGCGCGCGAGCGCTTTGCACGAGCACGGAAGCGAGCTGAGCGAGCGGCAGCGCTGCGGAGAGAAGGGAAGACGCGCGACGTGTATTCTCAGTTTCTATTTTTTCTGCCGGAGATGGCGCCGCCTGTCAAGAGTCGCCGCGCCGCTAAGCGATGCTTAGGGAGCCTATAGGGCATTCTACACAAATGCACCAAAAGCCCCCATTGCGCTGAAACTACAGTGCTCGTTAGTATCAATATGCAGTACTTCACCACTGCCCAAGGCGGGCCAACCAAGATCACTCTGGGAAGGAGATGTGAGAGATATAGGGCACGTTTGTAAAGCCTCGTGCATTTGCGTCGTTGCCGAAGAAGGTAGAGCACCGTGCACCTATCGCCGCGGGTCGCGAGGTCGTTGGTTGGACTCCCGCGTAATCCAGGTAAAAATTCCCCCATCCCCCGCTAAAGGGAACCATGTGTGGATGCGAAGCAGCGGGGAGATAATTAGCTTGAGCGGGAGGAACGTCGCCGCTCTCATTTCACGGCAGCGGTCCGGGCGCTCATCGCGGCGCTCCACAGGAGAGAGAATGAGGCGCGCGCACTCCGTCATTTTCATACCGCGGAACTACCGTGGCGCCCCCAGCGAAGTATGCAGCTGTCACACCACCTGTCGTGCCCGCCGCTGCGTAGAGGATTCCCTAGAGGAAAGGACGGGGAGATCGTAGGAGAGGAGAGAGAGGGGGACGGGACGTGCATGCGCTGTGGGGGGTGTGGGACGCGGGAGCAGCTCCGTAGAGTAGAGGATTCCTAGAAAAGAGAGGGGGAGAGGACGCGCATGCGCTGTGGGGATGTGAGACGCCGGAGCCGCTCCGTAGAGTAGAGGATTCCTACAGGAGAGAGGGGAGAGAACGCGGATGCGCTGCGGGGATGTGGGACGCGGGCGCCGTAGAGTAGATGATTCCTAGAGTAGAGGATAGAGGAAGGGGGTGAGCGTATGAGAGCATAGGGGAGGAGACCCGCTGTGGGACGCGGGGGCCGCTCCGTAGAGTGAAGATTCTTAGATGAAAGAAAGGGGGGTGAGCGTAGGAGAGAGAGGGGGGAGGGGACGCGCATGCGCTGTGGTGGTGTGGGACGCGGGAAAGAGGGACGGACTAAGCCCCCCCTCCAAACACATGCAAGCAAGATTAAGGAATGGGGTAAACCTGGGCGACAGACACCACCTGCCTAGCCATTGCTAAGCAGCCTCTCTGTGCTCTCGGCCATGACTCAAGGAATGGCGTCAATCTGGGCGACAGACACCACCTGCCAGGCATTGCTAAGCCGCTTCTCTGTGCTCTCGGCCATGACTCAAGGAATGGCGTCAATCTGGGCGACAGACACCACCTGCCAGGCATTGCTAAGCAGCCTCTCTGTGCTCTCGGCCATGACTCTGATGACTGTGGTAAGGTTGACGGCCTTCATATTCTACAATGTTCTGGTTCGCATAATAGGTGCTTCCCTACTTCATGAAAGTGGCCGGACGCGGGACGGGAGACGCGGGACGCCGGACGGACATAGCCTCGAGCATAAGATGCTTCGCATCTAAAAGACTTCCCCATTTCCCGCTAAAAGGAACCATGTGTGGATGCGGAGCAGCGGGGAGATGGCTGGCTTGAGCGGGAGAAACGTCGCCGCTCCCGTTTCGCGGCAGCGGCCCGGGCGCTCATCGCGGCGCTGCACAGGAGAGAATGAGGCGCGCGCGCTCCGTCATTTTCATACCGCGGAACTACCGTGTCGCCCCCAGCGGAGTATGCAGCTGTCGCACCACCTGTCGTGCGCGGCGCTACGTCGAGTAGAGCATTCCTAGAGGAGAGAGAACGGGGGGGGGGGGGGGTGCGTAGGAGAGGAGAGAGAGGGGTAGGGGACGCGCATGCGCTGCGGGGGTGTGGGACGCGGGAAGGAGGGACAGACAAAG
This sequence comes from Rhipicephalus appendiculatus, assembly GCA_030522465.1. Taxonomy (NCBI): domain Eukaryota; kingdom Metazoa; phylum Arthropoda; class Arachnida; order Ixodida; family Ixodidae; genus Rhipicephalus; species Rhipicephalus appendiculatus. The sequence goes on from JALIZH010010063.1 coordinate 31,210, forward strand.
CCCCCGCAAGCACATGCAAGCAAGATCAAGGAATGGAGTCAACGTGGGCGACAGACAGTAGTGCGTGTTATTCTTTGCTTGCACCCACCACCTGCCTAGCCATTCCCTAAGAGGCCACTCTGCTCTCGGCCATGACTCTGGTGACTGTGGTGGTGGTTGACGGCCTCATTGTACTAGTGTTCTGGTTCGCATAGTGGGTGCTTCCCTACTTCATGAAAGTGACCGGACGCGGGAGGAGCAGTGGCGTAGCTAGGAATTTTGTTCGGGGGGGGGGGGCGGGGCTCGCATGTCAACACTATATATATATATATATATATGAAGTTGATTCTCCAACATTTTAAATGTTGTCTTAGTTGCATGACGGCACTGTTACAGCACAAATTATGTTAAAAAACTGTGATCTAATGAAATGCATAGTTTTTGTTTTCCTTTATACATGTCATCGTTCGCAGCACCTCTCCAGTGAAACGTGCCCGCATTTCATTGCGGAGCAAACAATTAATAGTCTTGTATATAGAGCTGCCCAAGTGAATTAACAAAAGTGTATGCAACTCTGGAAACGAAGCACAATATTTGGGACTCATTCGCAAAAGTGCACGTTATTTAAGTAGCATTCGAGTACTATGGAAACTTTACATTTCGCGCGTAATTCTACTGACATGGTGTTGCTGCATTACATGTTTCCTGAGAAGAAGGCCCTCATAATTTTCCTCTCCAGCTATTCACCTTGAAAAGTAGTTCCACCGGGATTTGTCATGCGTCGCAATCGTCATGTATTTTTGTATAATTACTGGAAATAAATCTTAATACGACTTTTGAACATGAAATCTTCATGTGGGAAAGTTCGTATAGTTACGTTACCATCAGTCGATCATAATTTGAGTCACGTGAAGAAGCCATTTAGAAAGCACAAATTTATAACGGAAGATATAAAATATAATAGAGAATAATGCACTAAATTTAAACCTGGCTATATTTTATTGCGCATTTCCATGTTACTCTTTTTCCTCTCGTGTTTGGAGCTCCATATACAGAATCGATCGAGCTGAATTCCCCTCCAAACGTCCCACTTTTCTTAGTTTCATGAGAAGCTAATTGATCAGAATCTGTTGAAAACGGTCATAGACCAATTTTTCATCCTGTATGCGCATGTTTTTTTACGCGCCATACTTCGCACTGTTGGAATAAGCTAACCCGCGAAATCTGCCAACTTACCATTAAAGAAAACAAAAGAATATTAAAGTTTCGCCAAGCAGACTTACATACATATATGACCTGTGTCAAAGACAAAGTGATCAAGTTTACCTTCTGGTAGTGCACATTCTAACGCAACACTTCGTAACCTTGCCTACCCACCAGACAGTTTTATCTACCTTTCCACCTGACGTCCCACTAAAAATATACTATGGCGCTTTCTTATTAGACAGTGCTACTGATAGCATTTCTTTGCATGAAAACTAAGCGCTGAAACTGATTGTGAACCGTAATAACGCGTGGTGCATGTATTGCTGAGATGAACTGCCGGTGAGCGAAATTATGACCTGTTTCTCTGACCGCAAACGAGTGACTAGAACCAGAAGTGAAATGTCACTCGTTTGGCCTAATAGCGATGACTAGACTTGGAGAGTGAGTGGTCCTACCTGGAAAAATGCGCACCATTCTGGACTACCGGCAGCGTTTTCTCGTTTTTGGGATCTTGAGGGCCTTTAGAATATGCATCAGCTCTTCGTGTTCTTCTTAGCTTGTTTTATTTCACGCCGTTTCAGATCACTTCTTCTTCAATGAATAGACCAGTGCCCAATATCTTAATTTCCGTTGTCTTCGATTTCAAATACACTAGTCTCGGAGTAAAAGAAGGACATGATATGCAGCGCAAAGCTCGCAAAGAATCACTAAAAGGCAGAATGAATTAGGAAACTCGGGCTCCTTACTATTTATATTCGAGTTTTGCCTTACAAAATAATGTTCTTCAGTAAATGCCAACTCGTCCAAGAAGAACTAATTGTCGAATGAAAGCAGGATAGGAAAGCTACTAGGACCCAAATGAAACAGATTGGACACGGTCATATTAATTGTTTTGGTCGTGTTTGTAGCAGCAGCACTGATTTAATGAATCTGACTCAGTTTGGTTCAAGCAGATAAATGATTTGGCTAATTTTTTTTATTCAGAACTGCCTTTTTTGAGTTCACGTTACGATGAGGAATTGTCCCACTTTGATTACAATTTGTTTAAAAGAGAAAGATACGTAGGCATTTTACGCTCCTGTGAAATTTAGCCCTTTCCGTTTCCTGGATTCGGTTATTTCAGAAAAAAAAGCGCCACATATATAGCGCAAAATAGTCGTCATGCTTTCGCCGAAAGAGTGCTGTTCGAGGCACAATTATCGTTAGAAGGAAGTAATTTTGGGAAAGCAGGATTGCTAGCACATTATAGCTACCTTAGCAGCTTCGTTCATCTGGATTCACCTCTCGGACAAGGAAAAAGATTTCGGGTGTGATCCAAAGATTGACCTCTAAAATATCAGCTCACTGGCGATACTGAATACATCCCATAATAGCAACCTCGAGATCAGAGTGGTCAGTTAAAGAGTGGCCCTTGCTTATCCACTGGGAGGATGCACGCCCCACTGATCGGCATACCCTTGGAGCCCAGATTAGTAGCTGCCTTTTTTTTCTGAGAATATAGTGGATTGCCGGGACAAAACATGCGTTAACAAGGTTCGAAATTTTGACTGCGAAAACGATGAAATGGTTTTCTCTGCCTACTGTCATGAGCAGTTAGTTAGACATCTGCCGATAACCGCTCTCCCGCCCCTTCCGTCCTGGCAAATGGGAAAGCTACGTGACACCAGTAGTCACCTCACGTCGTCAGCGCTAAGTCGTCCACGGAAAATGACAAGCTTGTGGGTTGTTGGGCGTTCAGTACACAAGCAGACACAGTAAATGCGTCGGAGTCGGAAGAAAAAGATGTTTATATCCTGCAGAATAATGCACAGAATAATATGAACAATGGCAAAAGACAATATCGACTAGCCGACATATACGTAAGATCGATCAGTGGTTACGGCACCATTCAAGTAGGGAGGAATTAACAATGGGTACAATAATTAGGACAACACACGATTTGACATTATCCAACAGTTCAAAAGCATGCGGTTAATAGCGGCTACTTATAAGAAAAGTTCAAAAGTGAACAAACACTTGAGGACACCTGAGCTTCGCTTTCAATTGTAGAACGCGATAGCGGAATCGGACCGTGTTCGTATCGCCTTCCCAATCGCTAGCCTGGCTCTGCTTCTCGGTTGACTCCTAAAGCGCGCCACAAGGAAAAAGTGCGGACGCGCGCCGGCTCCTATATCCATGCAGCCAGCGTGACAGATCTTGGAAACCGCGCCTGTGGATCCTTCGTGCCATCTCGCGGGATTTCTGTAAAGCCGCTGAAGAACGCTTGAGATGTGTGTACTATCAACGCTAAATGGTGCATATAAATAGCTCGCTATTGGTATGCTAGACGACGTATGCGTGGTAACCGAGCGGCTAAACGAATCGCGCCATGGAGTGAGGGGGTCCCCGGTTCGAATCCCCGAACCCACTCGAAACAAAGATCTTTTTTATGATTTCTGTATTTGCATCTACTTCCAATTTTCGCTCACGGACAGCGCGGATTTTTCGCCCGCAACCGAAAACCGACGCCGACACCGGAATTTCAACGAAACGAGCTCCTTAACGCTGTCGAGTTAAAAATTGGCGTACGATGACTGTGCAACCTTGATATGTCTTAAGCGCCCAAAAATCAAGCAGTCCCGCAGAGTGCTGGTGAATTTTCTTGCGTTGGATGGCGCTGTTTTAGATGCGAAGCATCTTATGCTCGGGGCTTTGTCCGTCCCGCGTCCGGCCACTTTCATGAAGTAGGGAAGCACCCATTATGCGAACCAGAACACTGTAGTAATATGAAGGCCGTCAACCACTACTACAGTCATCAGAGTCATGGCCGAGAGTACAGAGAGGCTGCTTAGCAATGGCTAGGCAGGTGGTGTCTATCGCCCAGGTTGACCTCATTCCTTGATCTTGCTTGCATGTGTTTGGAGGGGGGCTTAGTCCGTCCCTCCTTCCCGCGTCCCACACCACCACAGCGCATGGGCGTCCCCTCCCCCTCTCTCTCCTACGCTCACCCCCTTTCTCTACTCTAGGAATCATCTACTCTACGGAGCGGCGCCCGCGTCCCACATCCCCACAGCGCATTCGCGTCTTCTCCCCCTCTCTCCTCTGGGAATCCTCTACTCTACGAAGCGGCTCCGGCGTCCCACAGCGCATGCGCGTCCTCTCCCCCCCTCTCTCCTCTAAAAATCCTCTACTCTACGGAGCGTCCCACACCCCCACAGCGCATGCACGTCCCCTCTCTCTTCTACGGTCCCCCCGTCCTCTCCTCTAGGAATCCTCTACGCAGCGGCGCGCACGACAGGTGGTGTGACAGCTGCATATTCTGCTGGGGGGCGCCACAGTAGTTCCGTGGTATGAAAATGACGGAGCGCGCGCGCTTCATTCTCTCTCCTGTGCAGCGCCGCGATGAGCGCCCGGACTGTTGCCGTGAAATGAGAGCGGCGACGTTCCTCCCGCTCAAGCTAATCATCTCCCCCGCTGCTTCGCATCCACACATGATTCCCTTTAGCGGGAGATGGGGAATTTTTTCCCGATAGTATAGTTCTGCAGGCAATTCACGCGACGGGGCTCATATTTGCTGCCTCAGCGTAGCCGGCATCAGCCACCAGTGGGGCCAAGATCATGAGACGCTCGCAAAACCCATCGACGCGCTCAGTTGTCTCTATTTTGTGCACCTTTACAACTGAGGTCCCCTGTGTGCGCCCGTAATCTCTTTTAGGGTGTTGTAAATATGCGTGACCACCCGAAATACACGCTGCCGGGGCCGAAATTGCAGCTTCTACTAGCTGTGTGTTATGGCGCTACTGGGTGACGCAACATCTACGTTCAGTTTCTATGCCATGCTGGGCTAGACTAGACCACTTAGCAGAACGATGTCTTGCGGTTAAATAACTTGTCAACTCCCCAGTTTCTCTACCTGGGGAAGTAGGGCCCTCGATATCGCGCACTTTGTAGTCTCCTAACTCCGCCTTAAATATGCTTGCCTAGCCCATTTAATCAGAGGCGAGAGTGACGGCTGAGTACCTCACGTCTCCGTCGTGTAAAGAAATATATACGCCCTGCACCTGCGATTTTTTTCATGGGAATGGAGCGACGTACTTCGTTCCCAGCCTGAGCGGCAGTTGGAATTTCATCGTTTTAGATAAAACAAAGACGATCGTCTCTACCCAAAACGACTCCCCGCTGCCGGTACAGATGTAAGATAACGAAATGTCGGCGGTAAGCCGTCATAAATGACCACTCCCCATTTTGACCCTCCGAGAGCAAGGTATAATTATATTGTGTTGAAGACGTCCCCTCCGCAATGGTGTGTTAATAATACCGTCTCTATATATCAGGGTCCTGAAACACGCAGCCCACGGGCCGCATGTGTCCCTCGGACCCCTTGCTAGCTGCCCGCGCCTTCAGGCAGAAAGTCTTGCGGCTTTGCTAAATAGCATTCGCGTCATTTTCTCGCCTACTGCGTATAATAGCTCTTTGTTCAGGTAAGCTACAGAGACGGGACTGGTCTCAAGCGTTTTGTGTGTGTGCGTAGAGGCACCCCATGCGCTCGTGATAAGTTGAACATCACCGTGAAACTAAAACTCCATATTTCACAATTGGCGTCCTGATTTTAGTCTTTGTGAAAATCAGTATTCATTCGTTTTTCAAAACGTGACGTCAAGTACCCTTCTGAAATGACCCATGGTAGGGATATGGGAAAGGATTTCTTTATTCTTTCAAGTGGCAACGTTTGGTGACATTTTGACTCAAACACTCTGCGCCCCCCCCCCCCCCCCCCCCGATCCCACCATCTTCACTATCCTCCCGGCCTTTGTGGGACTAAATTTCGTTACCGCGGCCCGCTAGCTCATGTGAGTTTGATGCCTCTGCTATATATCCTAATCCAGAGCGTCCAGCGTGTCAACAACAGTTACTCCTTCGTGGTGACACGGCTCAAATGGCAATCCAAGGTACAACGATTTGTTAGCAGGGTATTGATGACGGTATGATGCGCTGCACTACCAGATATAGGGATAGGACCGCCAGGGGATCAGCAATGTTCACACGAAAGTGTTTTTTTGACTGAGAAAAGCAATTCTAGAAAAAATCCAGGATGATTTCCGGCGCAGCTAGCTTTTTTGGTCGACGATACATCACAATACGAAAAAATTTCGGGGGGGGCGGGGGGGGAGTGCTGAAACCCCATAAGCCCCCCCCCCCCTGGCTACGCCCCTGGGATGGAGGGACGGACACAGCCCCGAGCATAAGATGATTCGCATCTAAAAAACTTTTAGGGGTGAAGCGCCTAAACGACTATAGCAACGGTATAGAACCGTTGCTGTAGTCGAAATATGTGAGACACAAGAAAGGGCTTTACAATAGACTTCAACGTACACATAGGCTAATTATAAGGTAAACGATCGGTGTTCCCGTTGAAAATAACCTATGGAGAAGAGTATTGATGAGTTGATTTCTACTAAAATGTGCCTAGATGTTGAGGCTACTCAATGAAATCTGTTACACAAAGGCACACGTCGAGCACTATATGTCCCAACAAATTACCCATATTAAAGTCGTAGAAAATCCAAGAACCCGCCATCTTACCGATGGCGGGTTCTTGGATTTTCTAAATTTTCTAAATCCTCCCTGAATTGCCTGAGACGACTGGAAGGCGAAATAGATTTACATGTCTATATACACTTTATGTCACTCAATTTACATTATATGGGACAACGCTCGGGTAACGTACGGTTACTCTCAGATACGATACCAAGAGCTTCGCCCACTCGTCAGGATTGAACTTTAGCATTGCCATTTTTTGGGCGTGTTGGTAAACAGAACTTGAAAACATATTCAGCGCTAGCAATACAATACAAGGAATATTTTATTCCAAGGAATTTTATTCCTTGGAATAAAATTAGTTGAAGTTAGCGCACCGTGGTGTCTCTCTCATGTCCTTGTATTGCTAGCGCTGATAATGTTTTCAAGGTCAGGATTGACTTTGTGGAGATGCGTGGATTTTTTTTTCTTTGGCACTTTAGCATCTACTCGCGTCCATTTTATCGACGAAGCTTTCGTTGCTGCAATGACGTCCGTGAACTTTTGATGGACCCCGGCATTAACCATTCCTTTGTTAAAACAACATTGAGTGTCTTTGAAAGGTAGAAATGTGTTGTGCCTAACTAAATCCTCTAAGCAACAGAGGGTACTCGCATAATCAAGACAAGAAACAGGGTTGATTTTCAAGGACCTGCTAAGAAAAAGAAATGGGGTTTCAAATACTACTGTGATGAATACAATGAACGCAGCTGGTTGCTACTGGTTCACTTTGTCACATCCCCACAAAGACGACGAAAACAAATTAGTAAATTATGCCTTGTGAGGAACAGAGGGCAGCAAGATTGGCGTATGCATGCCTGTGCTACTTTTTCTTTCTTTCTTTCTTTCTTTCTTTCTTTCTTTCTTTCTTTCTTTCTTTCTTTCTTTCTTTCTTTCTTTCTTTCTTTCTTTCTTTCTTTCCTTCTTTCTTTCTTTTTTCGTTCTTACATTTTTGCTTTCTTTCTATCTTCATTTCTTTTTTATAGCATTTCACAGTGCTTCCTCCCCAAGTGTTTCCTTTCTGCATGCAGGGAATTGGACCTCCGTGCACGTGCTTTGCAGCGCAACACTTCAACTGCTACAGGCAACAACTACGGGCATGCGATCATATGCAGACAATGATATGTGGCAGCGTGAAAGGACAAGCCACCTGAATAAAAGATCACATCATCATATGAGAAATCATTATTATTTGGTTTGCATACATAGAAAACACGAAGACACAGAGTAAATAGGGAGGGAACAGCTGACAACTGCCACCCAGAGGCAGTTCAGGTTGATGGTGGCAGAGATAACTTTGTAGTGAGCAAGGACACAGAGAAACACGAGTTCACGATACCGAGTTGCTGATGCCGATTTTTTTAATTATCACCAGCCACGGCACCGAGAGAGTTCACTTAATTCGTTGCAGCCACGTGCTGAATACCACGGAATTATGAATAATGACATAGTGGGTACTCTCTTACTTCGCATAGTTGTGACAAAGAGGCTGCAGCGCGTACCTTTTAACTGTACTTGCAGCAATTGTTCCAAGAGGGTTGACAAGGGGCTCTAGAAAGGCTGCTCCTCAAGCTTTCGCTGTAGTTGTGTTAAGTATTCAGCGCAGGCCTGGCGTTTTTTATAACATTATATATATATATATATATATATATATATATATATATATATATATATATATATATATATATATATATATATATATATATATATATATATATATATATATATATATATATATTCGTTTATCAAACTACTTACCTACGCTCTGTATCTGGTAGTAACACGGCGAAAAATATACGAACACAGGATAACAGAGTCCCATAAGTTATCCCACAAGCTGCAAATGCTTTCACTATGCTGGTAGGGTTGCCTTTTGAAGAAGGAAGGCCGAATCGTACACTCACCGTTAGCTATCTCCCACTATTTCTATTAAAATCATTCTGAGACATGACTAATTACCTCCTGAATTAGCTGATAGCGAATACTGATGCGGAATCAGCTTTAGAAGTTTTACCTTCTCCTGCACCTGTTGTATGATGAATGCAACGCAATTTCGTAGAAAGCGGTTGTTCCGCATCAGTATTCTGGGCGTTTTTTTCCGTACCAATATATTTATCTTCGCTAAACGGTTCGAACGTCTATTACCCACTTACACTTGGGTTATGATTTGATTTTCTCAGCGACAACAGAAGCGGTTCTTGCTTTGTATTTCCACATCCCTTGCATTTGCTGGGGTGAGTTTGCATTATTGTATAACTGGCTAATTAATTAATTAAAACTTCACAGCTTAATAGACGCCGTATTCCAGGATTACATTTTGATGCACTTTCATACTTTAACTCTAGCTCCCTCGCAAGATTCATCACGTGTCAGACATTTAGCGTGGTCAACGTCAGTTTGGCAAGTAATAGAAAAAATTGCTACCAATTGAGAACAAAAAACACACAATCCTTTCTGGACTTCTCGTTAAAAGACACTGTGATGAGTGAAATAATCAGTATTACGCGTGCCAGATTGACTCACCAAACTCGCCTTAAGTAGCAAATGCAGTTGTACGGACTGTCGCTCATTTCGGGAGACAGAGACGGACGTAATTAGCCCCTAACCGCTTCCTTCGCCAACTTCCAGAAAGAGAACCATGTATCTTCCGTAACAAGAGGAGGCCGACTCGCTGCTTAGATCAAGCTCTAGGTTCTCTGTAGAAGGGAGGACATTAGTGCAATCTTCTCCGGCATACCGTGAATGAACGTGTTCCTTGAGCACCTCAGTCCTGCTGACAGGGAATTACTGCTCTCTCGGGTGTACAAATTGGCTGACTCTGCCTTTCCGGTGTTCCGTCTGAAATCGGAATAATTAGCGGGTGGTCGCCATGCGTAAACGAGAAGCGTCGCTCTATGTATCGTACATGCGAAATATATCACGGCACTATGCTTGGGTGCACTAGCGAACTACTACTCTCATGCGTGCCTGCTCCTTTCTGCACATTTCAGCAACCAATTGCTTCTCACTGATAAGCACCATTCCGAGCGTGCACACTGAGGTGCGACACGTTGGTAATGGTAGTCACTTACGAAGTGTTGAACGCATTCGTACATTTTTTCTGCAACTTTGTACGAATGAAAGGGAATTTATAAGGACTCATTCTTCGTTGTTACGCACAACATTAATGAGAACTAACAGACAAGAAAGCCAAGGAAAGTATAGGGTACGTTATCTGTAGTAATTATGATGTAAATTTGAAGAAAGTAAAGTGGACGAAACGATAAGTTGCCACTGACAGGGACCGAACCTCCGGCCTTCGAATGACGCGTCCTGTGCTTTACCAACTGAGCCAAAGCGGCGGTCATCCCTGCTCCACTTTATGGGGTATATCAGCATTGTCATCATCAGCCTGTCTACGCCCACTGCAGGGCAAAGGCCTCTCCTATGTTTCCCCAATCAACCCGGTCCTGTGCTTTCTGCTGCCACGTTATACCTGCAAACTTCCTAATCTCATCTGTCCACCTAATTTTCTGCCTCTCCCTCACGCATTTGCCATCTCTTGGAATCCAGTCAGTTACCTGTAATGACCAGCGGTTAGCCTGCCCACGCGCTACGTGCCCGGCCCATGCCCATTTCTTCTTGATTTTAACTATGATACCCTTAATCCCCGTTTGTTCCCTGACCCACTCTGCTCTCTCCCCTGTCTCTTAAGGTTACACTTATCATTTTCCTTTCCATCACTCGCCGCGTTGCATATGAGGTATATATGTGTATTTTAACTTGGAACTGTTAGTCAGCGCTGCTGGCAGCGATGACAGCGAGTGCGGAACACTCTTTCCTACCTGCTGGCGTAACGAAGCACGTGATCTTTTTACGTGCTGGCAACTTACAAATAGTCCCTCGCATACTACCTTAATGCATGCAGTCTGCCAGAACGAGACCCTCGCTATGAATGAACGAAAGAAGGGGGAATTTCGAAGGGCTTGTTTTTCATTGTTAATCACAAGATTAATGTGAAGTGACAAGAAAACCAAGGAAAGTATAGGGGATGTTATCTGTATGAATTATAATGTGAATGTGAATAAAGTAAAGTGTTGAACTGTGAACTTATCGGCTAGTTGTTTGAAGATATCGTAGGGGAAACAGCGCGAAAGACCAGGACAGTAAAGGCACACATAGAACCACACGTAGCGCTGACTGGCAACTGAAGTTGTTGCGGTGAAGAGCATAAATGAATACATATCTACGTATCAGCCCTCGTCAATGTAATCAAGAACAGAAAAAAAGCACGAAAAGGTATCAAACGGAAAGCGATGCAAGAAGCTTTGAGGGCATGCCCCAATGGCTGACATGATTTGCCCGCAGAAAGATGAACAATTTCCTTGTCCGTTAATAAAAGAGAAGGAGTGCTCACACATTTGTCTATTAAGGCGGCAATCTTCTGGGCCTCAATTATTTAACGCGTTAGTTGTTTCCGGTTAGTGGCTAACACGTCACATTTACTGAATTCGGGGCTGCAGCCGCACTGTCTGCAGTGAATGTGCGTCTTTTTGTGGGTCTTCGCTGTAAAAATATAGACATATTTTTCTTTACATCCGGAAATCTTCTTTGCCAGTCTGGTCAACCAATGCTGGTTGCACATTTCCATGGCTGCAGTTCTTGTCCTAGATAAACTTTTTTTCACCGGAACGAATTTCTTGGACAAAGCCGTGGCTGCTTTTCCATTGAAACAGTTTGAAGACAGCACAACAAAATACCCTTCCTTGTCAGCTTGAAGCAGACCCTTGCTGCTTTCTCTCAAGAAATCTACTAGTCAGGCAGTGGACACCTTGCGTCGCTGAGCAGACTTCTCCAAGCTAACAGTTGAAATGCTGTCGGCTCCCTTCAGTAGGCACTGTTCCACTTGCTTTTCTTCAGTCTTATGGGTAACTCTCTTGTTTATAGCGAGTAGTTTATGCGCAGGAACCTTTGGCTCAAGGGAATACTTGGGTCCCAACTACAATACGCTGGAAAGCTCAGCGAAAGGATATACATCCTCGATAATTACCGTGTCGTCTTGAACATCTTCTTACCTCTTCTCTTGACGTTTAGCAATCTTTGTCAAGCTGTTTGGCCAAAGCAACTGAGTGGTTGTCACGGCCTGTTGCCGCCAAGAATGCAAAGCGTTAGATGCTACCAACTCCCTGTACTTATTATAGAAGGCGACACGAAGCAAGTCGTTGAGAAATCTTCTCTGCCTTCTAACCTCGGAGCGGATAATGCAGCATACCCTCGTTGCATGGTTTTTTGAAGCTTTCACCAAACCAAAGAATCCGAGCACCTCGTTTGGGATTAGTTACATCCGGAGGCAGCAGACGATGACGCTGATGCGACACGAAGCAGCGGCAATATGGCTTACTGATGAAGCTGGGCGACAACAGCAACAACATAGCCGAGCCAAGACTAGCTAGGAGATCACCAGCTCTACTCTCTCGTAGCCTTACACGGCTTAGTCCAAGCAGCCCGCATTTTTTTTGTTGTGGCTTTAATCGGTTCACTGTTGTGCAAACATTGTAAATATAGGAATTTTCCGAAATATTCCCGTAACATCCTCAGAGGCTGTGCTCCCTACCTTCAAAGCAGACCACGTAACTTCACAGCTTGCATCTTGTGAACCGACTGGTCCAGGTTCACCTACAGCAGCTCGTCGCACCCATCTCCAGCCAACTTGCCGGGGCCTATCTCCGAGAATGAGGTACCTTCTGCGAAACCGATAACCTGCCCCTGTAAGGTAGGCTAGACGATTGTAGGCAAACTAGCAAGAGTAACCGGTGACACCGAAATCTTATGTTGCTGATGTAACTTACTACCTAAAGAGATAACGCTTGTGTAGTTGAAAACACGCGAGGAGGAATTGAGCAGTCGGTACTCCAGAAAGGAAAACTGAAACACCTTTTTCAGGAAGTCAAATGGACACCGTTGAAGTGCCAAAACGATCCATCGTGCGTGCATCAACATCAAGAGAAGCATACGTTGCGAAAATCCGGGACGTATTGCCTTTGTCCTCCCTAGCTGACTAGTAAACGTCTGAAGCTGAAATCGCCAACCACATTTTGAAGGGGCATTGCCCATAAGGTATTTAACTTACTTGCGTACAAGGACAGTTTCAACGTGGACGACATCGTTAGAAAGTGCCCACTGTTTGAAGAAGTGAAGACCTGTGCTGCCACATAAAAATTTGTTCCCTAACACCACCGCTACGTCATCGTATAAGGACGGCTAGATTCAGGCGCCGTCTACCATCAAAAGCTTTGTGCGCCCTGTGCGTAGCAAGAGTGACGCAACACCTCCATCTGATCCTCAGGCCCGTTCTTGCGATGAGCACCGCCCTACAGTATCGTTAATTTAGGCTTCCTTTTGGCCATTACTCCTTCACCGCCCTTGAAAGACAAACGGGCAGATTAAAAGGAGCGCTCGAGGGGCTTTATTTTTATCCCGTTTCTTACGCGGAGGCGGTATATAAACAAAGTTCATCAAGAATTTTCTTGGCCTTCTGCCTTTGATGCTCAACGTCTTATATACACTTTGGCGTCCTTGATAGAATATTAGAGGACAAACTTTCAGCTTGTCGTGATCACGGGGGCTTAGTAAGCTTTGCCACAAGCAAAAAAAAAACAAAAAAAAAGCCAAGAAAAATTTCATGAGTAGGACCAGTGACGAATAGTATCCAACGGAGCACACAGTTTCACCCACGATGGTGTCGGTTCGCGTGCTCGGGTAATCCGTCTAAAGAAACTGCTCGTTCATGATAGTATGGCTGGAGAAGCGAAAGAAGAGGTAATCTCATGCAGAACAAGATTAGGGCGGGCACATGGGTAATATAGTACAGGAAACACGACAATCTTTCAGAGCCATAAGGCACACATATCGCCGTGACGAAAATCATTTTGGCATAAAATGCAGCATGGCAGCGTTTTCGTTACCAAATTCTCATTGAATGAAAGTTGATCACTGCAAATTATAGCTTATAAATATACGCCGAGCTTTTAAGAAGTACACGCCTAGTGGCTGCAAAGGGAGGATAATATCGGTATGGTTTTAAACGACATCAATATACTTTTCACATATTATGGTTAAATAAGTCATCAGTATACTTTTGAAATATTACCATTGAAAGAATATTTCTCCAACAACAAACAACGAGGTATGTCCTCGAGTCCAAAAGTGACGACTTTGCACACGCATGCACTGAGGTGCTCTCACAAACTTCATAAGCCAAGATAAATGATAAGTCCTAAGCAAGCACATTCGTTTTTATACTATAACTATTACAATTTCAACTAATACTACTATTATCAATAAAATTTATAATCTTAATAAGCATTTCTGCGATTCCGTTTGGTGCAAAGAAACATGATCTGTTTCCTTTGAATACAATATCCGTGCATGAAACGTGTACATCCATCACCTTCGGCAGCATAGAAATATTCAAGAGCCCTTCCCATTAACAGGAAAACGGTGGCAAGCGAAGCTTCGCGTAGACGTGGCCGACCTGCTTTCCTTTTCTTCATTCCTTGTTTCCTTCTTTCGCATTGTTCAACGCTGCCTCGAAACGTAAGCGCTAAGCTTTATTATAGGTAGCGGCCGTCCTAGGAAGGATGTTTTCGGGCTGAATAGACGTGGCGTCCTTCATGGTCTTTCCAGCTTTCGTCAGCCTGCAGTCCGGCCCATCGAAAGGACCATCGCCTGATTACGGAAAAGCGGGCTAGGAATTCAATTTTTTTCGCGCTCGCAATTTTCATGAAATCTGCAATTCCTGTTATCGACCTTACACATGTTCTCGGGGATAGCCTTTAGTGGGCTAACACAAAATATTTCTGTAAAAAGACGTGAGTAGCATTCCTGTGACGGATGTTGTCTTAGGGCAAGGAATTGTAATTGTGACAGTGTCGAATCGTGCATGAACATTGTTTCAATATACAAAATATAATGAAGGAATGTAGACGACAGGGAACTACGATCATCATCACGAGAGGAAGGCACCACGAGATGTGCGTGTCACCATCTTCTTCTCACTGTGTCCACCCCCGCTCGATCGCCTTTTGTTAAGCTCTGTAAATAAACCTCATTACAAAAGATACATTTTGTAAAAAGGTCATCGGAAGATTATATGCAGTAAGCTTTAATTCATTACGTATGCAACGGTGTGATACATCAGCAGGAACTTTATGAGGGACCACGAGGTGGCATACACTGTTGCTGTATACTTCAACTCGAAGCGCAAAATACGGAGACAGAGAAAGGATACCGTGCATGATGCGCGCTTTTTTCTGGTCTCAAGTGAAACTACAAGTTTGCACAAACTCATTCATTCACCTGCTTTGCAGGGAAGCTGCGGAAAACTAGGCCACCCGTAACACAGACAACAGTGTCCCTGCGAACAGGAATCACCTCACGCAAGTACCTGAAACATAAATTAGGAATCCCTTTTTCCCACAGCCGGTCCACAAAAAGTGATGTAGAGTTCAGCGGGCAAACACGTGTGGACCAGAAAACTGGGCAAGCGGCACTACTCAGTACTGATCGGCTAAATTGTTGCAAAATGTCACATAGTGGCGAAAGGACGCATGCTGCTCAAACGGCACCTCAGGACAGCGCACAAAGTGCAAAGCGCATGAGGAAAGCCGGGAAAGACGACGCCTGTCGAGGGAAACGCTGCATGCTGTTTAAAGGGTCCCCATACCCACTCTGAGTTCAAAGAAGAGAGTGGCTTTTTTCTCGCCCACGCTACCCTTGCTACAGGTGCTATTTCCTCCACGCCACTTATTACTTCATAACACACGTGGACTATGTCAGCACTAAGCGTTGAGCCTCTCAGGGCTTCGCGCTTTGCGGCTACACGCTGTTTTCTCTGCTTGCTCAGTCGGAAACGCACAAAACGAAGTGAAATCAGATGTTCGCACACGATAGCCAGGCGAGACAATGAATAACGGGTGCGCGACTGCATGGCAAATCAAGGTAGGAAAAAATTCACAACAGATATCCCTTGTATACGGACCAATCGCGAGCTTATTTGTACATGACGGTACGTAAACAGACTGCTGCCGTAACAAATTCTGCCGAAAACACGAGGAACGCCAGGAGAGAATAACGCGCTCGTTCTTTGTATATTCAGAGACTGTTTAGAGGCCCTTTAAATGTACAAGCTTAAGTGCGCCTATGGTAAATCCAAAAGAAACGTGTGTACCTTTTGTAGCCTTTATGAAATTATGCACCTTTCATTGCAATTCTGTGTTGCTTCTGTGCCACGGGCTACACAGATTCGCTCGTGATCTGCTTTCACAGGGTCGAATTGCTCATGATTGTATCGCAATTGCTCTGTTTTGATCCTTTACGGATACGGTGAACTTTGTTCACAAGAGTCCTAAGAGAAAGCGAGGCCACCCTAAGACAGCATGTCGGGCCTGTCACACGTTAGGACAGGCCCGACACTTCAAGCAGAGACTCCCTCGCTTCAAACACTAAAGCGCTTCCCCTTGAATTATCATTTTTTAGTCTTTGCCCTTTACGCAGTTACTCCGAGCCTATTTGTTTTTTCTGTGCTACTATTAGATGCGAAGCGTCTTATGGCGAAGTTCAATCCGGTGGTGGCGGTGGTGGTGGTGGCGGTGGTGTGCGGCTGACCACCCTTACTGCGCATGCGCAAACCCTTTAAAAAAATAAATATAAAAAAACCTCCTCTCCCCCTCTCTCTCCTCTAGGCATCCCTCCCCGCGGCGACCGCACTCACTGCGCATGCGCGTCCCCTCCCTCTTTCCCCCTCCTACGCTCCCCCCTCTCTCCTCTAGGCATCCCTGCCCGCGGCGTCCACACCCCCACTGCGCATGCGCGTCGCCCCTCTCTCTCCTCTCCAACTAAAAGCCGACTGCGGGTCTCTGTGTCCAGTCGGAGTCTTCTGTCTCTCATTGGCCATTAGCAGCGATTGGCATGTTCCAGCAGGAAACACCGGTCTATCACTGCGTGATTGCGCCCCCCAGGTTTCTCTCCTGCGCAACGCCGCGATGAGCGCCAGCGTCAACGCCGCCGCCAGTGTAAGCGTAAGCGCCCGCTGCTTCGCATCTACACATGGTTCCCTTTAGCGGGAGATGGTGTAATTTTTTCAATAAATCCTCGCCCACTCTCTGACTTGTCGCTTAACGCTCTTTGTTGCCATTACTCTCGTTCCCATATCTTTTGTTGCTAGCGCTAAGTCGCCACCGGCTTCAGCACCACCACACTTCTACATCTACATGTAAGACAGTAATGAATAGTGTCGTCGTTATTAATATTACTCTGCACTATTTCAGGCTTAGGGTATAATGTAGGGTAATGAAAAAATCGTGCAGGGGGGAAAGTATGATAATTATCACCCTGATGTAGGTTATTTTCCAAAAATTGGTTGGCAACAAGGTCACCTTGTGTTGAAACATAACCGTGGAACAAAAGCTTTATATTTCAGAATCAGCGTCCACACTATAGACATCCTGGAGATCCGTGTGGAAAATGGCTTCTTTCAAATGGCAACGTTAGCGGACACTTTGTTCAAATCCCCCGCCTTCCCCGCCTCCCACTTTTCTCACCGTAACCTTCACTCTCCCGGCTGTTGGTGGACTAAACTTCGTGACTGCGGCCGGCTGGATGAGTTTAATTTGAGCCTTCAAATGAATACCACTGCGGACAGGATTACTTGCGACTCTAATTAGGAAAGTTAACAGCAAATTGGTCCGCAAGTATTCTTAGCATATGCATACACGGCGTCTGTCTCATGCATCCCAAGAAGGGACCAGTAGCAGTTGCGATATGCCTAATTTAAGCTGGTAAATTCCCTACGTCTTCAACGCTTGACACCGCTGTTATGAGAGCCACAGATAGTAGTGTCTTCATGCTCGGTTCAGTGAAGCTTTCACTCATTTGACTTAATACATAAGCTGAATACACAGGGCCGCGAGCTAATTACCCGCGCCGGTGATGAAATGTTTCAGGAGACCTCATTTGGAGCACTTAAGGCTATCCACGACCTAGATTAGTGAATAAAGAAAAATGTAGTTTTTATCGGCTGTTTATTTTGTAGGTATTGAGCCAGAGCGTTTATTTGTCTCTTATTTTAGCACTTAAAGCAATCAATATCGCTGCGTTAGCGCTTAGGTCATTGAGGTCTCTTGTGGTGACAAGCCGCATATGCGTGCAAGAGACTATCACATGAGGTGACAGAGTATGTTTTGTCCCGAATGAAAACAGTAGTACTGCGATAAATACCCAAGGCCTCTAATAATAATAAT
>JALIZH010010066.1:0-38243 GCA_030522465.1 Rhipicephalus appendiculatus
CTAGACTCATAAAACGCGAAAAATGGCCGTCGGCGGCTGTGGTGTCGGCGTCAACAAGAGTTTAAAGGTGAACATTTGAGAGACTTTTCTCTGGTTGGGAAGGAAATAACTTGGGAAAGGAACACCAACCAACTTGTTCAGTTAAAGTAATAACAAAGTTTTACTTTAAAATGAAGAGTCCCGACGTTTCGGGTCCAGCTCGGACCCTTCTTCAGGGGGTGACTGAGTGGCACCAGGGATCAACAGAGTTTTTGGCGCCTTCTTCTCAGGGCGGGGGGTGACGCTTGTTTTCACCGACGTGCCGTAGCCCATTGTAGTAGACACTCGGGAGCACGCCAGCCGACCGGTTCAGGTTTCCAGGTGTTGCCTGAATATGCCATGACTCCACGAAAAGCCGCTTGTGGAAGCTGACCTCACAGTCGACGACGCGGGAGTTGTCAAATGCGATGCGGTGGTCGTTGACCTCGCTGTGCTCTGCCAGCGCGCTCCTTTGTCGGTCAAACTTGCGGACGTCGTTCCGGTGCTGTCGCAGCCTCTCTGAAAGGTTTTTTGTCTCGCCCACGTACGACGCGCCACAATCCGCACAAGGGATAGAGTAGACCACTCCTTGCGCTTTCTCTTTAGGTGGCCTGTCTTTTGGGCGCGGGAAGAAGCGGCCGAGAGTAGACGTTGGCTTATGCGCCACTTTTATTCCCTGCTTCGAGAGAACACGTGCGAGCGCTTCGCTGGTGCCCTTGACGTAGGGAATGCAGACGCGCCCATGCTTTGGAGGCGACGGGTCAGTGCCTTCTTGAAGGGGTCGGGGGGAACGGGCCTGGCGGCTTGCAACCCTCGCAATGAAAGCTTTAGAATAGCCGTTGTTTAGGAGGTCGGATCTGATCTTCTGTTCCTCATCTGCCCGTTTTTCCTCCGAAGAACACACCCTCTGTGCACGGGTGAGTAGAGATGATACCACCGCTGCCTTATGGTGGAAAGGGTGGTTGGAACTAGCGTCGAGGTAGCGACCGGTGTGAGTTGGCTTCCGGTACACCGAGAATTGCAGCAAATTTCCCATCTTTGTAACTAGGACATCAAGGAACGGCAAACAGTTGTTTCTTTCCCGTTCCACTGTGAACTGAATGGCCGGCTCGATAGAGTTCAGGTGGGCTGTGAAGGCGTGAATACTGGCGTCTGTGCTTTAAAGTGAGCGCTGATGTTATGTCAGACCATAAGCCACCCATTATAGTAACAAGTAGACGTCAGTGTAGTGGGCTTTCCTGGTAAGCCCACGATGTGCACATCACTACTGCACTTAACGTCGATACACCTCGTACCACTTAAGTCAAAGCAAAAACAAAACAATTTAAAAAATCAGCATACGCTTCAGCATTACGCTTCGCGTAAACAACATCATGGACTACTACAAGAAGAACATTTCAGCCTATCACGGCTGGTGCTGGTAGTGCTCACTCTAGTGGTGGCGTCGTTACGCAACTATGCACAAATAGTTCGCACAATTGCTTATTTTCTAGATACGTGAATGCGTATGAAATTTCTATATATGTTTACTGATAACTTCATTTATCCGCCTCATAACGTTCTGTTCATTTTGAAAAGTGCCGCACAGCAAACTTCGTGATGCTTGCTTCGCAAATCATGGACTCCCACGGCACGTGGGATCTGCCAAATTGTTTTAGCATAGCTCTCGAAAACGGCACCAAATGGACACGAATTTACTTTTCTGTCGAAGCTTAAGGACATGAATATAATCTGATTAGGAGCTACAAAGCACACGACGGCCACTTGATATATCCGAGGTGGACGGCAACTGCTTTCGGCGGTGCGGCCATGTTTCTCGGGCGCACGCATGGCGCCCATGCGCAGTTGACACCCGGTATTCCGGTATGGGCAAAGCATTTTGCGTACAGGGAACCAGCGCTGGTGCTTTCAAGGTGCTTGCAGCGCCGCCGCGGCGTACAAAGCGCGTACATCTCAGCCGCTCCCGTGTACGCGATTCGCAACTGGTAGTGGCGGCACGGGTGCGGATCGCCGACGAAAAACAGAAAGAGGCTGCCGGTACTGTTGGGTATTCAAATTCCACAACTACGTAGGCATCTGTCCTTCTAAACACTACCAGCAAGACACCAGGAGGTGTTGCATCCAGGCAGTCAGGCGAGCTTTACTTCACTTTTTAAATGCGAATCCATTTCTTAGTCGGGCTATGTCAGGCATCCGGCGTTGTCCGCGGCGGTGTCCGCACGCCGGCAGGTGTTATCTCTCCGCTCTCACTCCCTCTCCCCTAGCAACAGCAGCTGCGGGCGCGCGTGCTTATCCTCGCCCCTAGCAACCGGAGCATGTGGTGCGAGAGAGTGTAGGAGAGGGTAGGTGCAGTGCTTCGCCGCTCCTTCTCTCGCCGTTCGCTCTCTCTCCTCCCTGCGCCCCACTCTCCCGTCCGCTCGCGCCTCACTCTCGACCGTTCGCTGGCTGGGCGCCTCTCAAGGCGATGGCAGAAGTCGGTGAAGGCGAAATCTCTCGGCGCAAGAAATGCATTCGCATTTCCTCACGATTCCCTTCGGGGAGGTGGGGGGCATTTTTTATTTCCTTAATAGCCCCATCGTGGGGGGGTATTAGATAAGGGGTGGGTTTACAGTTGTACAGTACGTATTTAGTGGGCCCATATATACATAAAAAGAATTAATGCTCTAGCTTTGCAGCAAATGTTGATGGGCAGGTGATTTCAGTGGTAGAGTGGGGCAAGCTGTTCCACATCGATGAATGGCAAAAGAAGGATGTGGAGATGATCGTAGTGCGGCTGCGTGGACGGGTTACTTGCAAGTGATGCCCGGTACGAAGAGAATCCACTCGAGCCTTATTGATATGTAAATCATGTTCACGTTCTTCTTCTACCAAAAGAGAATAATACAAAAATTTGAAAAGCAGTAGGAACAGAGAAAAGCTATACTGACACAATAAAAAAGAAAAGGATAAAGAGTTTTCTCTGCCTGCACATCCCGTCGCCAAAGCAAAATGTGAAAGAGAAAAAGAGGTAATAATAATAATAATAATAATAATAATGATAATAATAATAATAATAATAATAATAATAATAATAATAATAATAATAATAATAACAATAATGAAAATTTTTAAAAAAATTGAAGGACATTTTGTAAATTCCAAAGTGTGTTCGGACGAACGCCTGTGCCCATTGAAACGGGGTCGGTCAGAATGGAACGCGATGCGCGCGTCTCTCTTCTTGCATGATTGGACACGCTGGGCACAGCGACGCTACACAAGGAAAGCGCGAGCGTTGTAGAGTCCGACGCGAGGCGCGAGCGACGCGACCGGCGTTCGTTGGCGAGCCCCAGTGGCCACCTGGCACCTTGCCACGGCACGGACGGAGGGACGGATGGACGGACGGACGGACGTGAGCATGAGACAATAAAGGCATTCGCCTTGAAAATTAAAGAGTTCAGTTGGCGTGGTCGTGGAACATTTCGACTAATCTAAGACTGCATCTGACGAATACGAAACACGAAAAGGGAAATTGCCACCCAATCATTCAATAACAAAGCTGCAAGGAAATCCATATCAACGAAATATGCCCGCACAGATACTACTCAGCGGGTGTCTTCGTGTTATTTGTTTACTTGAGAAGCTTCAACGTCTGGGCAAATTTTAGTCGAGATCAAGTTACCAACACTCATCCAGATATATTACTTTTCTCGGAAACAGCAAGCTATTATTCTATATTTAGGCTAGCTTTTGCGTCAGCAGAACAAAATCCTGTTATCGATGATCGGGAATCAGACGAGAATGCTATATTTCCGAGGTTAACTCGAGGCAAATGAACATATGCTGCTAAGACACTGAAATCTCCCACTCCAGAATTTTAGATGCGAAGCAGCTCATTTTGATCAGCTCACAGCGCAACATAAGACGAAGCAGCTCTTTGACTCACGTGTGTAACGCCGTACGTTACGTGCGTCCGTACGAATGCGCCGCAACGCGTTCCCCTCGCCGTAGGTGTTGGAGCGTCGCCAAGTAGGTCACGCCACAGCTGCGCGTTGAAGTCACGCTCCCCTCGCACGCTTCCCTCGCAGGTGCGCGCTGAGGTCACTCTCTCCCTCACCCGCAGCATGTTCGCGGCAGCACCCGCAGCTGCCGGCTGCTCCGCCCGCTCACAACACCTCTGAACGTGTCACTTCTCTCGCGCTTCACCCTCTCCACCGCCCGCAACGCTCGACCGCACGTCGAGTGGAAACACTCTTTCGGCTCGTTTATCTGCGATGACGCCTGTTTCAACCGGGTCAACGCCGTGCGCACCGCTGCTGCTTCGCATCCCAACAGGGTTCCCTTCGGGGAGATGGTCCAAGATTTATACCTTCTTCATACAAACAAATCCCTCTGAATGAAAGCTTCTCTGCCGCAGAAACATTGCCTTCAAAGTTGAAATTTGAGACCAATGCATTTGCGGTGTGGTCGCTGTACCAAGTGTGCTTAACAGGAAGCTCGCAATTGGCTGCACGGGGGCGAACCAATCAACAACTCGAAGCGTATGAGTACTGAACAACATTGAGCTTTACGCCACCTTGCGGGATTTCGCAGAACTGATATGCAATACGGAATACAAATATAACGTAAAAGATTTACGTCACCACCCCTAGCAAGATTACAGATGAAAAGGTGAATTGGAAGCCCATGGGTGCTTCCATTTAGTGCGGCAGTGAATCATGCATGAGACATGGGCTGGCACTTACCTAAAATTCTCGTTAACTCTTTCTCTAAAAGGCATCATTCGTGTCCGGTGGCCTCTTTTGCACACGCAGCTCCTGCAAAAATCAATGATAGCAACAATTTATTCATCCAACTTCCGTCTTGGTGCACAGGAAAAACTATATATGTATTTCTACTTTTACCAGCGGCTGCTCGTAAATGTTTGCATCTCAATTCCTGTTCCAGTTCACCTGCACAAATCGAAACCACATGTTCTTAATCCAGCCGCAGCTAATAATAATTATCAATAATAATAATAATAATAATAATAATAATAATAATAATAATAATAATAATAATAATAATAATAATAATAATAATAATAATGGTTTTGTTTCCACCAATACAAAGTTGATGGAGGGGATCATAATAAAAGCGACTATCCGTTTGACTACGTTCTCACCCCCCCTATATACATAAGGCAGAGGCGGTGGCGGCAACAGAACACAAGATGTGGCGAAGATACACAACATTAACAAAATTAGGAATTACACAACTTTAACATACAGTGCATGGAGACTGCGGTGTTACCTACAAAAAAATAGAATGCAATAAACATATATAGCAGTATACATCAGCAGTCTGAATACATAAACTACAAATTCACTAAACGCAAAATTTGCGCGACGCAGTAGTGGTGTCTTCATCCTTTTTTTTTTAATTTAAAAAAAATTTTAGGCATGAAGTTTGAAGTTATAAATGTCAGGAGTGCATTTGTGTCTCCAGCATTGGTACGTTTGCGTCTCCTGCCAGGATATTCGCGTTACTGAGGTATTCGAGTGAATTCGTTACTTTCCTAAACCGTGTGCGTGTGCTGAGTTGCGGCGAACTTTTCATCTTTAGGTCATTGAACAGAACTTTTCTTTAGGCCACTGGGCCCACCATTTGTTAAAGATACTTATTGCTCAGCTATACACAACAATTCCGCAATATTATTTTCTGGCTAGGATGGCTTATGTGTCCCACTCAGTTGAAACACTGGCTTCGCCTGTTGTGAAATCCCTTAAAGAATCTGTTTTTGTTTTACAAAGCGGCCTGATATTGAAAGGAACTGAAAGGCCGAGCTAATGACGTAAGCAACTTAAAGTGTCACGGAAAGCATTCCAAGTTGAAGCACCAACATACTGAATTGCTAATATATTTGTGCTGGCATTAAAAAAAAGTGCCGAAGGGTGCCGAAAAATACCGCAGCGAAAATATATTGCGCGCTTCAAGTGGCTTGGCATTCTGTGCAACCGGACACTTGATATGTCAAAGCTTATTTCAAACGTGCGTTGATATAACACAAAAAAAATCTGATGAACAGGTAACTGCAAAAAAAAGAACAATCAATCGCTATAGATTTCAATGTAAGAATAGTAGATTAGAGGAAAATAACTGCCATCAATAGGATAGAGGGAATCACCTTTGTCCGTCCGATGAAGGACTGTGAGGACGAACAGAATAACTGTGCACTGTGCATGAGGAGAGAACGATAAGGCTAGCGGCAAGGTGTTAGAGGACATGCAAGCTATATATGTGTTTTGTTCTGTAAAAAAATGGGCTGCTTTGGAGATATTGAGGCCAAGAGCACCTGTAGGCTGCTGCAGGTCTCTATGAAGTACAGAAAAAGATCTACAAGGAGATGACAGCGCTAAGATAAGCGAGCTATTTGCATAGACGGAGACATGAAGTGCACAAGAAGATGGCGGATCGATCGTTTTCTAGAAATGTACCAACTCGGCCCACACTTGGCATACAGCAAAATAAATAAGTTTTGTGTGACATTTATGCAGCATTGGCCGGGATTCTAACGTGAGCTGATATCGTCAATAACCTTGTTATGTGCTTTAACGAATTCGTGTCGTAGTTTCATGAAGAGTTTTCTTTATTTGTTCATTGTCTTTATGAATAACAAATACTGATCCTTCCCCAAGACAGGCACATCCTTTTCAGTCGCTGCAATAATTATTCTTTCTTCCAAAAGCAGTCCCGAAGTATCAGAATAGTGTAGAGAAGGGCCTGGCCACTGAGCGTATTTTAAAGAGCCTCTGGTGAATTGAAGAAAGTAAATTATGCCTGTCACACAGGATTGCCTTCGCGTACCTCTTATGGAGATAAATGGTTTTATATGTACAGAAGAATGACGCTACTGGATATGTAATACACAAAAGCTGCTATAAGAAAACTTGGTGGCATTGTTTTGGACGAGATGTACATGCGAGTGACATCAATTGCTGCTGACTCTAGCTGGGAAGACGGATTGACTTCGTCGAAGAGCCTGTTGGGTGCCCGCCTCGTTTGGCCACAGAAACAAAACGCAAGGCGTGGAAATTGAGGACGCCGACAAATACTCACGCGAATGCCGAGGGAACATCAGGGATGACGAGCACGCGAGCTTCGGCTTCCGCGATAAGCGGAAGCGAGAGAGCGGAGCACTTTGGTCGGTTTTCAAGATGCAGTCATTCTCCGCTGATCGATACGAGAGCGATGGGCGGGTCTCTGTCGCTTTGGAAGCGTGACAAATTGTGTACGGGAAGAAGTGCCCGAGTATTTCGTTGTGGTCCCCGCTTTCAGCGTCAATTTTCTTCTGTTTCCACGAGTTGTTATACTCCACAGAGAGAGAGCGAGAGAAAAAGATGGAATACATCTCTTGATTTTACAATGCATCCTCGTAGAGGCGTTCTTATTCCAAAATGGCTTGAACGCAGGCTAGGCCCTGAATACTTGCGACCATGCGTAGCTGATCTTCAAGCTGGACATCACCAAGGCTCTCTCCCCTTTCTTGTTAGTGTGGTAACTGGTTGAAGGTTTTAGAAGCGTTTCTCTACATCCTCGCATTACATGTACGTCAAAAGGACTGGGATCAGTGCAAAGTGGCATTGCGGAGATGGGAGTAAGAAATTAGGCAGGGAAAATCTCCCGACAGGGCAGTTTACGTTAATAAATGGGAAAAGAAGACATAAATATGAGGCGAGGTAAGAAATCGTTGGTTAGTTTGCTTACATGCGCGTGAATGCTCTAGTGAAAAGCATTTATACAGTTTTGTTTTCCCCAAGAAGTACAAAAGTTCTTCACTGCCTTGCGGGCCGCAAGGCCGGGAGGGCAAACAAGGACGGGCTCCGTTAGCTGCCTTACACGTGAGGTGTGGGGAAAGAAGGTATGTGGTATAAAATATCGATGAAATAACAGTAGCATGGACAGTGTGAGCGCGCAAAGCATGAGTGCACCCCGCTAGCTCACAAATGATTGTCAGGTCCGGTCGACTTACAAGAAGCAATAGGGCTTTTGTAGCCTTGTGCATGCACGAAGTCGTAGGCCAAGGTCCCAGGATCCTGTCCTTCGAAAGTGGACTTGTGGCAAGTAGATCGAGTTTGGCGTCTGGAACACGTCGTTGAGATCGGTAGAATGGGCAGTGACCCACAATATGATCAATCGTCTCCTCACAACAGTATAAGTTGCATGCCGCATGGTTGGCCATTCCAATCAGTAAGGACTATGCCTTCGCGAATGACACGTCTAACCTACACGTGACACAGTAAGGTTTAGAACGATTGAAAGTTGGGCTAGTTGGTTTAGATTCATTATTTCAGCGTTGCATTTTCCGCTAATCGAAAGGTAAGGCACATTCACTCTGCTATCAGCAAACTTGCCGAATGTCCGTCTCGAAATGGCAAGGCATTCAGTGTGCAACACACGAAGGCTCTTTTTTTTTGCGCAGTAGGTGTTGTATATAGACTGCCTCTACCATGCGGGATGATTTACGTCGGGAAGACCGAAAGGTGCCCGAACACACGCCTAAAGGAACACCACATCTCCTTGATTGGCAGGCATTTCACACACTTGGCCATGAACTGCAAGGACTGCAAGGAGAGCGGATGCAGGCCTCTCTTCGTAAGGACCACAGTAGTTTATATAGACACCAACGAAAACTGAGAGGAAAATTATTGAGGCCTGTCACATCATCCAAGAAGGTTTGAGGTGCATAAGCCACCTCACTATCAGTTTACACAAAACAGAGATAGGGTTCCTACAGCGACACGTACCAGCAAATGACATGCTGCTTTTGGTAACTGTCTGTCATCGGTCGTCAGGGCGGGGGATTACGAGGATTCTGTTATATATATGTGCGTTCTGAACAAGAAATTTCAGTTGTTAGTGCGTCGTCTTGTGTTTTTCGCCTTTTATTTTGCGGCCTCCTTTCCGCGCATTTTCAAACAGTAAGGCTGCATCGCGGCGGGGATTCCCGATGGCAAACGAAGTCGCATATGGGGGGTTGGTAGAATACAGGCGCGAGTCGTAGAATCCCCGTGTACTCCGACGTAGAAATGTGGTGCGACAAACAAGTGATTGAAGTTTCCGTTCTAGAGAGTGCTTGCGACAGCATTCATTAGCCGGAGCGTGCAGCTTCGTCGGCTCGGTTGTTGCCGCAAATTTTGCAATGGCTCGTCACCTAATGAACTGTCGTGTCCCTTCTCGAGAGACTGGTGGAAATCGTACCTTATTTCGTTCACTAGCTGATCACTAATTCATTCCGCAAGGTAAACTCTAGCATTTGTAATGCTGAGAGAACTGTGTAGGGGCTATGAGTGGCTTCTGGTTGGGTTAGGGAGTGCATGGAGCTGTAGGGCACGCAGTTATCTCTCCTGATCCCAAGGTAGTGGCTTGTGTGACGAGGACATGTTCTGCCGCTTAGATAAAACAGTGTGATGTGGACGTCAAACACTTGGGCATGCTCGGTATGAAAATGCCACGAGAAAAGGCTCACTGAGGAAGGACTACGCAGAGATGCGATATGGAAAGAGGAAATCATATTTGTTCAAAACGCTGCAACCACGCTCGCTGATCAAATTTTCTTTCAAACCATCAGTGAGTTTGCATATACTTGCATAGTGTATGTTATGTATGATCAGTAAAGGTGTTATATTAATAATTGTTGGGGTTGAACGTCCCGAAACCACGATATGATTATGAGAGACGCCGTAGTGCAGGGCTCCGGAAATTTTGACCACCTGGAGTTCTTTAACGTACACCTAAATCTAAGCACACGGGCCTGAAGTATTTTCGCCTCCATCGAAAATGCGGCCACCGGGGCCGGGATTCGATCCCGCGACCTGCGGGTCAGCAGTCGAGCACCATGACCACTAAACCACCGTGGCAGGTATTAGTAAAGGCGTTGGCAATGTTTAAGCTAGGTGTTGCCAATGTTTGCCGGAATATGGATACGTGGTGATTTTTTTTTGACAATATCATCATCATCATCATCATCATCATCATCATCATTATCAGCCTGTCTACGCCCACTGTAGGGCAAAGGCCTCTCCCATGTTTCGCCAATGAACCCGGTCCTGTGCTTTCTGCTGCCACGTTATACCTGCAAACTTCTTAATCTCATCTACCCACCTAATTTTCTGTCTCCCCCCTCACGCGTTTGCCATCTCTTGGAATCCAGTCAGTATGGACAATATATGTTTACTATAAAAATTCTATTTAAGTATAGAGCACCTGTGGTCTTCACACACAAACTGTACGCCGAGCCAGGAATACATCACCGCTGGTAATGTTACGTAAAAAGAAATATTAAAACTGGTTAATTAAAATTTTACGATCAACTAAAGGACAGCTGTTTAAATGAGTAGGTTGAAACGCGTCAGATTGAATGGCTCATCCCTTTCTATAAAAATAAAAAAAAATCGCACATGGTAATTGCAGCGTGTAATACCTGTCACGCGAATTGTAGTGTTTTGCGTGTGTTTTCTCGCGGTATGGTTAAACTATATAATGATTTTTGGCACCGCCCACCGGAAACCAAGCGTAAATTGCGATTTTTAACCTACAACCAACGCCATCGTAGCCGACATCGTCCCCGACGCAGGAATTTCCGCGGTACGCGCTTTATAGCGCAATGTCGTTAAAATATGTGTGCAACGTTGTATCAACATGTGTTTATTTACCACATGTAATACTTCTACCGCAATCACCGCTTTTCGATGTGGCTTTTTCATTGTATCTTGTATTTAATGCTGTAAGAACGCGAATTCACAACGGTGTGTTTTTAAAGTGTTACTACATGGCGACGTTGCTGCGCATGACTTCTACTGTGAATGCATGCTATTCGCTTTTGTCGAATTTCAAACGTAGCAGGAGCCACTGTCAGGCCTCAATGACTTCTGCTCTCTCGGCCTGTTCTGCAAACTATTCAGGACAGAGTTTCCTACAATTACCTAGAGGGAACTCTGGCGCTGCGATCGTTCAGCCACCATGGGAATGATGGGTGGTACACGGATTTGCTAGTCTTCATGCTTGCACGCTTCGGACGCACTTGTGGCTTTGTTTATTGGTGTGTTTTGGTTTTGTTTTGAATAAAAGAACAGACCGTTGTGAACTTCGTGAGCTGATTTGAATTGGCGAGCCTAAAAAGGTCAAAGTGATGAAGCGTAACTGCTAAACCCTTGCTCAAATTCGTCTTGCGGCAAAGCGAATTCAGGCCACACGCAGCCAAACGGAGCCGAAAGAATGAAGATTAGGCAAATCCGTGTACTTCCCATCATTGCCATGCTGGCTGAAGCGCCGTGTGTTGCAGATCCCATAGACACTAGCGCCAGAGTTCCCCTCTAGTGTATTTATACGAAACTCTATGCTGTTCGGAACAAATAACTGTGTCTTCTTCTACTCCAAATTCCCCGTTCCACGCTAAAACAGGGGGCCACTGTACTCTCTTGTCTTAAAGACCGTCGTCTGCATACTATACTACTAAGGAACCTATGTGTTTTGAACAAATAATTAACTGAACCTGAAAGTGAGAAACAAAAGGTGACCCTCCGCCAATTTCGCACTGTGGTGCGTTGAAAAATCGGATGTCCATCGAGCAACAGAAAAGGAGCCGCGGTATGTATTTCTGGGCGCCAAATCCGGCGTATGTTTATGTGAACAACGGTTCGGCTTACCGTTCCCGTTTTTGTGCGAGACTTGGCTGCATCGGTATAAATATTTGGCGCGCATTTGCGTTGTTCTTCGGCTGCCAGGCCAAACTGAGAACCAAGTGCACGTGCTGAATGACAGCGCCAGCCGGCTGACATTAAGCCGAGCTTTTTGTTTTAGCGCCGCCGCGGTACAGTGTGAATAAGAAAGAAAACATATACATTGGTAAGAAACTGTAGAGCAGAGGAATTCGTACATTCCCTACAATTTTGGAGTGTTGTGCCGGCCAGACATGCATACGCCACATGTGCGTAAAACGAAAAGAGAAGTGTTTCATAGGACTAAAGAAGCTTATATCCGCTGTCTTCACGATGGAAGCCAGATTGGAGCGTTGGTACACTTGAGCCAACATTATCAGGTTCTCTAGCACCATTCTTTCATGCTTTATGCACAGTATGCCATTGGCTCAAATTATGGCGGCTTACGTTAAGTAGTATATAGGCTATACCCTCAACACAATAATGATTGATAAGAGTAACGGTAATTTGAGTAAGTTTCTTTGTAGCGCACACACAGGACAGGACAAAAGGAAGACACATATAGACACACTGGGCGCTAACTTCCAACATAGTTTTTTCTCAGAAACCAGGTTTCATTTATGCACTCGCCTTACGAGTCACAGCCACGTGATCATGGTGAACAAAGCGAAAAACACTGGAAACTCAAGGCATGCGCAGATACGCTATTGTCTTTGCTGAGAGTGTCGACGACGGCTTGCTCACACACATATCTCCGAGTGAAGCAATCTGTTCGGCTCCTATCATCAGTCGTGTTGTCTCACATTTGCTTCTAGCTGTTATTTTGGGGTTATTTGAAAACGCGATCTGTTGGTAACAGTGAGATAAAGGAAACTGGAGTTCAGAAATATACCTATACGCACTTTATGACAACGCGACCGGCTGGCTATTGCAAGAAGTAAACCGAATTATTTCTTTTCTTTTTGAAGCATTTTCAATTGACTACCTTTTGAAGCAACAATACTGGTAAAAAATTCCAAATGAGAAAGTTGTAGATCGGTTTTGCAAAACATCTGATTACATAGTTTCTAACTTTGTATTTATTATATATAAGTGTTTTGATGCTTACTGCAGATGCCCGCGAAATAAAAATACAGCGTCACATGCCCGATTGCACGCCTATATATAAGTGGTTATGAAAAAAAAAAGGAAAAGAAGAGAAAAATGCCGACCCGTAACTGTCTCTCCTTACGAGGACACCTCAACAGGTCGGCACGGGGATGGGGTGTGGGGAATGAAACGCACCGCGATGCTAGTGTTCTCTAATGTTCCGCGTACAAACGATATGCTTGCTTCCCTCGCGGCGGTTCACGACAGCGATAAGCAGACGCAGCGGTTATCGCTTGTGTTGCCGCTAGCAAAACGTGCGTCCTCGCACAGCCATTATCATTGTCGCTGTCCTATCGAAGCAGCACACCCGGCCAAATGTTATGGTAGTTAGGGAACGTTAGGGAGCACTGCAATCACAGCGTGCGGAGGCTCGCAATCGGGCAAGTGACGTGGTATTTTTTCGTGTGCGTTTCGCGGGCATCTGTAATAAGCAGAGTACCTTATTCACAGAAAGTTAGAAACTTTATAATCCGACGTTTTGAAAACCAATGTATAACTTTCCCATTGTAACTTTTTGGCCAGCTTCATTTCCTAAAGCGTTAGTTGATTGAAAAGCCTAATTAGGCAAATAGTAAGAAAATAAAAATATGGTTACCTACTCCATGCAATTGTCGTCAAAATTTATTTGGTCGCGCCGTCATAGAGCGCGTCGACACATTTTAAAACTCTGATAGAGATTGATGGGGTATCCTGTATACTTTCTCTGCGATGATAGAGACTCGCCTCTCACTTGAAAAAATATTGAATTGCTGACTTCAGTTCCTCATTTTTTTTTTTTGCAGCATCCGGAATGACATTCATTTATAAATTAAATACGTTCAGTTAGGCTCTGATAAAGCAGTTAAATTTGAAGACACCGGTGCTCTTGCATTTCACAAGTCGAAGTGTGGACGCCCCTGCTGGGATCGAAACCGTGACCGTCACCAGAGCACCTGCGGTCATAGTTTTCTGAATTCACTTAAAGATATTTAAATATGCATGATAGGAGAGCCAATATTTCACAAGCACTGGCGATTCCACTTTGTAATTTCGAAATTTCGATAGAATATTTACCCAAGCGTTCTACAGGCGGCGAAAGAAAGCTTTTTCACCGGAAAAGTGAAAGCTAGCGCCGTTCAGCAAAAGCTATGAATGATTAATAATGCTCATAGGGCAGCTGACGCTGCTGGAACCCTGAATTACGGACCCAACTGCAAGCTGCTTCGATAACAGCGTTCCCAGAAAACAGAGGCGCTCTTTCTTGCGTGGCGCCCAGGTTCGTGGCGCGGGAACGTTTATGTTTTTCGTAGTTGCCTTTCAGAGACAAAACAAATGACGCAGGAGAGAAAATGCCGGGCAAGTGTCTCGTCCGTCAGTTTTAACAAGTACTTGGAAAACGTGAGCAGTCGACCACCAAATCATTCAAGTCCCATGAAGATCTTTCTCCTAGTCGGGATATTTTTGTGTACGCTCAACAGATAAAATCAGACAAATTTCCTCCTCGTCAATTAGGATTCAAAGTTTCCGTTGCCAGATCATTATCTGGCTACGCTTGCGCAATGCGCTTGCGCAGAACGATAGTGCGAGCAGCGGAACGCATCGCTCGCTCTGCTTGTGAAGGCGATTGAGCGGAGCGTGAAGGTGCGTCAACCTGGTTTCACCATCATTTTGCAGCCAACTGACCGCATTCTGGCTAGACGCTCTCGTCAAAACTGTGAAATCTATGCAGTTCCCTGCACTGTCTCGGGACGCTACATCAGCGCGAGGCTGAGCGTAAGCGACGCTCAGCTAAAGGTGCCTATTGATAGCAGCGAGGACAAACATGGGGCGTTGACTAATCTAATCGTGGGTGGAACGTGTCGTCTTTTATACATGGATGACCCTAAATTCCAGCGTTATCCCTGGTGGACGCGTTAGGTTCAGAATTAACTCCACTACACGTGTAGTTCCCGCACTCGAACCCCATTTAATGGCTCCAAAAGACATTCTCGCTTACCAGCGGAGCACACGACAAAAATATAGTGCCTCCCATAAATCGCTTGAAGGGGAAGACGCTACTGATCTCCGCAAGGTGCAGACGGGAGTCTTTTCAAGTTTATCGCGGCTCAGCGAAATATATCCAACTTTGTACCGTAACGCTTGTCCGTGGTGCGGCGGTTTGCCAACTTTATATCACATCTCTTGGGAGTGTGACCGAAAGCCAGAGAGTTTGAACTCATTTTTAGGCAACAACATTGTTGGAAGTTCGGATGAGGCACAACTTGCCAGCTTGGACCCAGAGGTGCAATTAGCGCTTCTGAGTCAAGTTAGGCGAGCGGCGCAAGCCAGTGGGACCCTGGACTTCGGGCCCCAACCAACATGCTCCTGAGTGCCCCCTTTTCTACCCCTTCCCTCAAAAATAAAATTTTGTTCTTTTTCTTGGCGCAGTCTTACAAGAGCCGTTTTAAACAGTCTCGAAGTTTCCCAAACATTGCGACGGGACCTGCGCCGAGTCGCCGCAACATTTTTTTTTGTGGGTGAAGTTCCATCGCGTAGCAATAAACCAATTAGTGCGCGCGGCAATTTATTCATAAATTGTCAGGCTGGTGCGAAATCAGAACACTTACCCCTAATGCACTAAAACTTAATTTTATAATTCTCATTCCAAGGTAAGTGATCCATTAATTATTCATTTGCATTGATAATTATGTACAACAACGACCAAAACAAAAATGTACATATACGTACTCACGAATGTGCAAATGCTGAGTGTACCCCAAAGAATTTCAACGCCAGATTTCTCGTATCGACTGGAAGTTATCCCAAGCAATAGGCATTTTGAATCGGGTGCATTGGCTCTTTTCACGATATGTGCCGCTCTCTATTGCTTGCTCGTGAAGTCCTTATTCGTTTGCCTATAGAAGTGACGTAGGTGGCCGTTTTAATTTTTAAGTGCGGTGCTATTTAATGGACAGCCGTGTTGTCGTCTCATGTCTCGCGTTGGTGTCACTCAAGTTCCCCGTTTGATGCACATAAGCCGAGTAGGCTGCATGTTTGAAACGCCAGTGCGCTCTTGCTCGTAAACGCCAGCGTCGCCGAAGGTGTCATTCGTCTGTCCGAGTCACCGAAGCGACAGTGACACGCCTGCACCGGCAGTTAGGCGCACCGCGCTTCGGAACAGCAAACAGTAAAATCGATACCTTAAAATAGATAATCGCAAAAGAACTCAGATAATCTCAGGAAAACAACAGAAAAGGATAAAAAATATCACGTAATGACACAAAAACAACAGAAAAGAGTAGTTAAACACAACATAACCAGAAGGGAAACACAGGTCAATCAATGCTCTGCATTTCGTTCAGCTTTCATTTCGAGTAAAGGTCGCGGGTTCGATTCCGGCCGCGGCGGTCGCATTTCGATGGAGGCGAAATGGTAGAGGCCCGTGTACTGTGCGATGTCACTGCACGTTAAAGAACACCAGATGGTCCAAATTTCGGAGCCCTCCACTACGGCGTCTCCCATAATCATATCGTGGTTTTGGGACGTTAAACCCCAGATATTATTATTATTTATTCATTTCGCGTGGAGCTGGATTAGAAGATTTTTAATGACTACGCCTTCATAGGCCTCTTCTACCCACTTTCTCCAGCGAGGTACGTGACAATTTATTATGAAATTCCGCTTGTCTCTGGTGCAGGCCTTCGTTTCCTCGACACTTCACACAGCCTAATCTAGTACCCATGGTAAAGTGGTTAGAGTTTCCTTAAACGAAAAGAAACTACATTCCCGTAGTTGGCTCTCGATATAATAACCAAGCCTTCCTTTATATTTTTCGCTAACGCAACCGAGCACAACTGAAGAAAATTAAAGCGACGACCCAGCACTATAGGACCTAGTAGTTACTGTGCCAACAACGACGGGTAATAAGTGATGATATTCTCTGGTATATGAATATTTTTCTATATTCTCATGTTCCTCACTGCTTCGAACAAAGCATTCATGAAATGCTAGCTACGCGAGAAAGTGGCGTAAAAGAAAGCTATTGAAACAGAAAGAAAGTTATTGAAACAGTAAAACAAATAACCTTTTAAAGCGTTCGACATCGCCAACTCACCACCAACACAAATGTTGGGGCGCCATATGCTAGGTGCAAGTGGAGGCACTTTTCTGGTTCGGTTCACGTTCTCTATAAACTTTGCAACATGAAGACAAACAACTGTTGCCAACAGTGATCAAAGAATGCGCATGATGGCTTGTAAGTCAGCGGCGAGAAGAAGCGATGGCTCATTTCGCCACTTATTTCTTGCTGTAATACGGAGGGTATTTAAGAAGCATTGCTTGAGATCGAAGCAGCCTCCATGGCCCCATCAGACCACTGCCGAGCTGCCTTATGTTGTAACGATAACCTCGGTAACGTGCCATAATCATCCATGACGTAAAAAAAAAAAGGTTCTGCTGTTCTTCAAGTTCTTCTTATTATAGCTTGTATATTTCCAACGACATTTGTCTTTCCCTTGCGCGGCCCCTCCCCCTTTTTTTGGTAATCTTACATTGAACTTAAATCAGCACAACCTTTTCACTTTATGGATTCTCATTTGCTATAATTCACGCTTAATTTTCTCATTATAATGCACCTCATTGTTGTACCTTTACAATTCCTCGGAGCTCGCTCTCTGGCACCCGCGATTTTGTCAGCGCTTTTCTAAATCATAACTCGAACATTACAGCTGTTACAGGGCTTAAAAAAATACAGTGAACAATTATTTTTAGTTCACCATCGCCAGATCTCAAATAGGTTATAAAACATGAGGAATGGGAAAGCCGAAACCTCGGTCGTTGACATCGTTAAATCGATTGCGAACCATCGTCGCTTTGTTGGATAAAGCTCTGACAATGGAGCTGACAGCTGTTCTTTTCAGGGCGCGGGAACACGAAAGCCCGTAGTTTTGCTTAGCGAAAAACGCTGCACAAATAACTCGCTTTTTTCAGAAACTGCGCCCTATAAATCAGGTCTCCGAGCAATAGCGCACTCCGCCTCGACCAATAAGGATCAAACACGCTGGAAGCCTTGAATGCCGACAGTCGAGTCTGAGCTTTTACGCCGCTGCACTGCGCTGCTGCGGGTCAGTTCGGAGATTGTTTACTCGGCGCAAAAGGCCCGAAATACTATCACACACTGTTTGCTCTGCTCTCAGGATGGAGTAACGGTCACATAAGCGCGCCCGTCACTGACCGTGTGCGGAGTTACCCGTTATACTATCAAAAGCGTTTCAGCGAAGGGAACATTTCGTGTCCTGTTATTTGTGACCACTCCCGCCCGTACAACTCCACATTGACGCCGTGTCAGAGCAAAGAAACAGGGATATAGAAGAGAGGAAAAGACGCCACGGGCTGGTTTATTTGGTCGCCCCAGACAAACAGGAGATTACATATACACACAGTAAAGCGCATGCGTTGAGCTTCTTCATGGCTAAGGAAAGGAAATTTGAGAAAGACGGATCTCCTTACGAAACAAGTCAATGGTCGTGTCGCTGTAGCAATCTGTGTCTCTTTTTCTGATACGAGCGTTGCCAATAGTACACAAGCTGCACGCTCCTTAATTCGAAATGCTTTCATGTGCCCCAACCAGGCCTCCAAGAGAAAGTGCAACTGCGTACCGTGCCGTTTCATAACACTTGTTTCGCAATGAATCCCACTGTACGTAACAATCTGGCCTTTCACTGCAAACAAAGGAGTAGGTGCTAAGGCGACCACTTTCATGGAATCAGAAGTACACAAAACATGTCGGCTACAGAAATTTAGGGCGCACGATTTCAAACTCTTGCGGCAAATGGGAATTTCAGCTGCTACGTAGAGTTTCAAGAGCTTTTCATTAATGAATCACTATATAGGTCAGGCCGAGCAATGTTTACAAGAGTTGCGGCACTATAAACCGCTTCGAAGGCGTAGTTATTATTAGTATTATTTTTTTTTGCACGCTTTGGCGCTAGCTGTAAAACATTCAATCCAGCGATTTATTAATGCTTTTCTACCGCAGATTCTGACATGCCCATTAAATCTGCGTAATTTTTTCGGAACCACGTGTTTATTATATTATCGTGGCCAACATCAAAAGCTGGCCCAAATAAAAAGCTGCATTCCATAAAATACCACAGTAATTACTGAAAACAACTTAGCAATATTTGTAAAAATATTGCTAACAGTGACGGAATATCAAAGGCGATAATATTGACAAGCTAAATTATTATTGCATGATTTTCCCGCAAGCGTTAATACAGAGTCTGGCACTGGCGACATGCTTACCCTAATAGCGTGCCGAGAAAGGTTGCATCACAGCAGAGCTGAAAAATTGACGGGGGCTTCTCAGAACTTTTAACAGCACAGCTGTTCAAGCTCGGAGTGAGGCCGCGTCGTAGACAGAAGAAAACGGCAGATCCCACGTAATGTAGGAATCGCTGTAATGCGAAGCAGCGAGCAAGGAGCAAATCATGCTGTACATAATATGCATGTCATGATTTACATGTTAGGACCTGTCATTTATGTTCGTCATACAGTCACGTCATGCAATAACAATTTTGGTGTATATCAAGCTAGCGAAACGGCCACGAGCACGCCATGAGCGTGGCATGTAAATTATTTTGCACATGGCATGTCATGATTTCCATATTACCACTTCTGTTTATGTTCGTCATACAATCACGTCACGCAATACCAATTTAGGTGTATATCAAGCTAGCCAAACGGCCACAAGCATGGCATGCAAGTCATGCTGCACATGACGAGTCATGATTTCCACATGAGCACTTGGCATTTATGTTCGCCATACAGTCACGTCACGCAATACCAAATTTGGTGCATATTGCCACGAGCGTTTCTTTTACTGCATTCGGTTTTCGCCCACAAAGACTATCAACAGTACTCGGCGCAGACCACGCCTTAGTGTTCCAGAAGCTTCTCGGTTGTAGTAGATCGTTTTGTTAAGATTGCACGCAAAGCGCTAACACTCAAGATTATTCCAGCGCTTCCGCGACGACTAGTGATAAGGCTAGAATGTTCGACGCGTGATTTATAAAAGCCGGCGCGTTCCAACGATGTTCAGTTGATACACGGCCGACGCTCTGTTCGCCGCTATCAGTGCCAGCGTGTATTGCTGTAATCTTGCTTTCCGTTTACCGGCCACAAGTTCCGCCTAATAAACAGTTTCATCTTGACCACGTCGCCTGCTGCCTTCGTCGACGTCACAACCACGTGACAATATCAAGCTAGCAAAATGGCCGCGAGAGTGCCATTTCATGTGCTATCACTTCCAAGTTCAGAGGGGCGGCCCGCATGTCATGAACTACCCCCTGACTTCTTTTTTAATTTATACCATAAAGGAGTGCACACATCAAGTTCTCCCAAGCTGATCCCTCTTCAGAAAAATCCTGTATCCACCCCTCTGAGCTTCGAAATGTTAACAGATGCTTCATGCTTCAAGTGGGTGGGACTTTTATGAAACTGAAAAAAAAAAAAAGAAACGTGCTGTTCCAGGAAATGTGTTGCATTCGAACGTCGCTGCCCTACGGTTGGTTACGCGCTAAGGTGGTTCCGCAAGCGTCCAGTCGGTGATGCAAAATTGCCTTGCTGCTAGGGTTGAAATTGTAAGGCGCCAGTAGGTCCCGACAGCAATGATGAGGACTTGAATATTCCTTGCGTATCGTGTTATTTACTAGGAAATTTCGGAAGGATATTCAATAAAATATCAGTAATCGGCGCCTACTTCTTGGAGAGCAACTGACACTTTTCATGTTCACTTTTCGCGTGGGTACGCTGAATTTTTTTTTTTTTAGATTTAAATCGTGTGCTAATTCTATAAGTACCATACGTCGGTGACTACCGCAGCGAAACATTCATTTCAAAAATAAAAAGACGGCAACGTTTTATTAAACATTAAATGCAGTTAGCGTCGGCGGTACCTTGTGAATTACGCTTTGAAATTCGTCAACAGGACTTTCTTTCACTCATCGCTGTGTCTAGCCGAGTCACGCGCTACAGCTTCCTCCAAACAATCGTTACACTACACGAATGACATTCAGAAAGTGAACAACGCTTTATTTGGTACACTGAAAACAGGCAGACACAATTTATAATCTACAACTATTTTTTCTCTGTCATGACCTTGTGTTTGCACTTATAGTGATTGTATGCTCTCACCATATTGTGCGAAATCACTTATATCGCAACCACAAAGTACACATTCCTCGTAGCAACACGTTAACATACTCTGATTCCTTTCTTCCGAAAACATGCCACGACTGGAATCACCTGTCTGCATCAGTCGTCAATATTACTTACCCTGACGCATTCCGAAATGTACTAAATACGTCACTTTGATTTCATTTCAAGCTTACGTGATGCAGCGACTTCTCTTTTCTATGATTTTGGTTTCTTGTGTATGTATTGCGCTTTTCTGTTGAATATGCCTTCTTGAATTTTTTTTTTATTTTCCTCATTCTTGTATTGATTGTATTTCAGATTTGTTAGTCGGAATGTTATCTTATATCCTTTTTTTCCCTTCCCTCTACAATGCTATAAAACCCTCAGGGTACAATAAATAAATAAATAAATAAATAAATAAATAAATAAATAAATAAATGTTCATTTCAGCGACCACTGGCTCGGTGAAAAACTTGTACATTTTCTTCTTGTTGTGAGCCAGTTCTTTACACGCAATAACTGTCAACGAAATTACTAGGAAATGCCGGTAACATGTTCGTGCCCTAACGCTCGTCTGACGCTTTTATGCACCGATTTCCTACTAGAACAGCAGATACAAGGAAAAAGCTGTAGCAGCGACAGGAGTACACTTCCCACACAGGCCTCCAAGATGGCGCCAAAGCGGTAGCTTCGTCAAACCTTCGACAGATGGCAGCAATTTAGCATAAGGTCTGTTATGTTGCTAAGAACGTGGCTGGAGGTCGAAGCCCAAAATGTAGGAAGGAAAGAGTGGGAAGTTGCATGGCGGAATGCTCTAGAAAGAAAGAAAAGAACGAAAAGTAGAACGCCAGGCACGCACACGCCAAGCTTCACTACACTCGGCGACAACTTTCCTTGACAACACTGCAGAAGCTATAGAGAACTGAAGCGAATGCCTGCTACCGCGCCAGAAAATAGTACTAAGGTTTGCTTACAATTTAGCATTTGCCTTTCTGAAATAAATGCTGCTTTATTTATTTTGAGACTCAAACAGCTGCGAGAAATCGTAGGCAAAATACAGTTGTTGTTGCCGTTGCAAGTACGCCTTCTTTTTCTCTCCGTTTCTTAGACACCACAACATTTTCATCACGTCCGTTTTCTAAAATAAACACGACGTCCATGACGTAGGGGGGCCAGTGTGCAGCTGCAAACGCGCTGTTTGCTTCTCCAGAAGAAATATGATCGTAATATGACACTAAAATGTACACTGAACAATCGAAATGTTCCTCCCATTCACATTTTTTGTGTATAAATTTCGCAACAGCGTTAGCGATTCGGGCGAGAAAAAACCGAAATCAGCCGCAAGCTGCCGTACGGAGCAATAAGATCGTCTGGAACTTCCGCCTCTGTAGCCTTCGCTCCAATGTCAAGATAAGTTGTCGCCGAGTAGGGTAAGGTGGGGGCAAAATGAGACAAAAACTTGAAAGTAGTGAATATTTATTTTTTATTTCACTCTTTACCCTTAAACGTCAATTCAGAAACTTTCCCTTGGGTACAAGGTATCTGCTACATAAATATGACCATGTTGCCACTGTCAAAAAGTTTATTTTAAAAAGAAATAAAAAATGCACCAGATGTCGCATTTTGCCCCAACCTGCGGGGCAAAACGAGACAGTGTGCAAAAAATTTAACCCTTCAGTTTTTGCAGAAGAAGCACTTGAAATTAAACTCCGTGGGCCCTCACGCAGCCTTCATGACCCCAGTCCTTGCACTCCACACATTGAATCCAGACAGAATCCGGTGCTGTTTTGCTCCAAAACTCCTTGCAGATCAAACACCACCAGTCTTTCTTTGTGCTATTGTTGTATTTTGTTGAAAGCTTGCACTTCATTAGATTATTCAACGATTGGACGCTAGATATGTTCTGACGCGTCTTCTTTGCCTCCTTTTGCCGTTTTGGTGCAGAACTTCACGGGCGTTTCGTGGCTTTCAGCTTCGTCAGCCGGGCTTCGTGAGGCGATGGATTTAAAACTGCACTAGATTCGAATTTTCTAGCGCTTCTTTTTTTTAATTTGGCATTGGAGGAAAACTCGATGCCGAGACGTTTTTGTGAATGGCTTGACTTGGAGATTCTTCCAAATTTGCCCTCACCTTTGGAGATCATTCTTGGGAACGCGGAAAAAGCTCGATTCAGCGCGAATGGAGTGAGTGTCCTGAACAGCAAGCAGTGCTTTTTCACGTCGTTTTCCTCCCAGGAAGCTCTATATGATATTCTCTTGTGCGTTCGAACCCTCCTAAACAATAAAATATGGCATATAATGAGTGTAAGTAAATGATTCACTTAATAAGACACTCTCTAAGGCAATTCAATGCATTTTTGTCGCGTTTTGCCCCCCCTCACATGCCCAAATTCAAAAAAAATGCCCCCACCTCCCCGAAGGGAATCGTGAGGAAATGCGAATGCATTTCGCGCGCGCTTCACTCCATTTATATATGGTGGTTGCGGTTCGAAGAAGGAAAAGGCGCCAAATTTCTGCAGCCTGGTCGGGAGCACGGCGCAGCGCCTGTTTTTTTTTTTTGCTTTTTTTTTCTGTTTTTTTTCTTCTTTTTTTTATTTTTTTTAATTTTTTCTTAATTTTCTTTTGTTCTTTTTCTTCTTTTTTTTCTTTTTTTTATTTTTAAAATTTTTTTTATATATAGCTCCGCCGAGCTCCCGCGATGCGAGCGCCCTCACGCACCAGAGCGCGCTCCTCCTCTCCACTCACTATAACACCTGCCGAGGCCACCGCGGACAACGCCAACGCCGGATTCCTGACATAGCCCGACTAAGAAATGCATTCGCATTTAAAACTGGGGGATGCGTAAAGCAAGCAGCGATGGAGCGGTGTTTCCTACTGGAACATACCAATCGCTGCTAATGTGCAATGAGAGACAGAAGACTCCGACTGGACACAGAGACTCGCAGTCCGCTTTTAGTTAAGGCGCACGCTGCGAATTTTTATTGTTCAACAACGCACAGGAGAAATCTCCCACCGGCACCACCTTGGAGGTCAAGATCCATTGCCATATATACGGGGTGGCCAGTGAACGGTTGTGCAGCGCGAGCAGTCGGTTAGCAGACGCTAGCAGCCACAGGCAGCGTCTGCTAGCAAACTCGCTAGCAGACGCTGCCTGTGTCGGCGTCGCGAGTCGAGAGAGGGAGAGGGGGGAGCGTAGGAGAGGAGAGAGAGAGGAGGGGGGGGCGCGCATGCGCAGTGGGAGTGTGGACGCTGCGGGCAGAGATGCCTAGAGAAGAGAGGGGGGGAGCGTAGGAGAGGAGAGAGAGGTGGGACGCGCATGCGCAGTGGGGAGTGTGGACGGCGCGGGCAGGGATGCCTAGAGGAGAGAGGGGGGAGCGTAGCAGGGGAGAGAGGAGGGGGAGGCGCATGCGCAGTGAGGGTGTGGTTGCCGCGGGGAGGGATGCCTAGAGGAGAGAGAGGGAGAGAGGAGGTTTTTTATTTTTTTTGAAAGGGTTTGCGCATGCGCAGTAAGGGTGGTCACGCCGCACACCACCACCACCGGATTAAGCTTCGCCATAAGATGCTTCACATCTAACACCTGCCGGCGCGCACACCTCCTCAACCTATCCTCCTCCTCCTCCTCCGCGGACAACGCCAACGCCGCACAACGCCAACGCCGGACGCCTGACATAGCCCGACTATGAAATGCATTCGCATTTAAAAAATTTCCGCTTTGGCCCCGCGCGCCAAATGAACTAAAATTTTGGTGGTATGTAGCTAGTAGTATAAAGTAACAATATAAATACTTACATTGTTGTACTGACGCCAGAGTAGCTTCATGCCCGGATCAGAAAATTTGGCCGAGAAGAATTTCGCCCCTTTTTTGAGGGGTCACAAACACACTGACACCAGCCGCGTAATTTTTCCCACGCGAACACTGTGAGCAATCATCAACTTTTACACATAAAAAGGTGGACAACTACCAGCACCTCTCGCTAAAATATAGAAACAAAGAAAAGTGCTTTCTGTATTAGCTATAGAGGTCGGCAAAGCCAAAATGTCGCGTTTTGCCCCGTATCTCATTTTGCCCCACCTTACCCTATAGCCCCCCACTTTCCCGATCGAGAAGCAGTTATGCATTTTCTAACTCGCACGAACACCGCAAAGATGAAGTGGACGCACAGCTAATGCTGCCGTGGTATTTTTTCTACATCACACGACCTGGAAACACAGAGATCTAAGGTATTCGCCTCAAAATTGACATAAAAGTTAGGTCTCCAAAAGACAAGATCGAACTAAAAGCTCATCACAACGCTACTGGAAAAGCGTCGTAATTCGCACACATCAAACGTCACAGCTTGTTCGTGTCCAGGCTTAGCGTGTACTACTTGCGAGAGCTAAAGTTCTTACCTTATGCTCTGCTAAAAAATGACGGGCAAAGACAAACAAATTGTACTATAAACTATGCATAAACTGTAGATACATTAGGGTACACAATGAGTAGAAATGAACTAAGCGATAGACTATATTGTGGTTCAATTTTTGTTCTATAGTAGCGTTAGTTCCTGGCCTAAATTTCCACAGTATTGAAGGTACGAACGACACAGAGCAGCGTGTCTGGGTCCCCTTTTTCCGCTGTTTTCGATGGAATGTGTTCGTAAGAACAAAACTGTCCAACTGCCATTTTTAAGTTTACCAAAATAACACGTATAGTCGACCAGAAAAAAAAAAAAAAGAACAGCAACTCCCCTTTGTCTGTGGCTCGGCTGGTCATATTTGTGTTAGCGCTAGAACTCTCCAGAGTAGTCGTGACATTAGTTACTATCTAACCCAAGGCGCCATCCCTTTAGGCATACGGTAAGAGCAAGCTAAATGATTCATTCTTATTCCTTGTACTTACCACTCGCCTCTTATAGGCAGTCTTTAAACGGCATTCCAGCATGTACGCATTCCACTCTGAATGCATGCTCATCGACCGTGTGTCCGAGTGAACCAACGAAGGAGGAGGCGTTCTCGGGCAATCTACACGGTCCACAAAAAGGCGAGCCTAGCCAGCCTCTCGGGCTAAATTCCCTCTCTGGGGATCACATACACGCTTGCCCGTCTCGCTGAGAAGGGCTCGGCCAGTCGGCCTCGCTCATCCCGCCTTTATGATAAAGGTCAACCTAGGCCGAGCTGCTTAGCTATGCGGCTACAGATGTGCTTGGAATAGGTCCACGTATTCGCAGCCAGTTTAGAGAGAGACCGGCGAGGAACAACATTGTGCCGACACCGCAGTACGCAAAGTTATTTCCCAGCATAATAAAGGAGCGGCGAAGTAGACAAGGAAGATCAACGTTTCTAGCACAATTTTTACAAAAAAGAAAAAAAAGGAAGAAACTGAAGATAGCGACGGAAGACTTACAAAACACA
Organism: Rhipicephalus appendiculatus; assembly: GCA_030522465.1. Lineage (NCBI taxonomy): Eukaryota > Metazoa > Arthropoda > Arachnida > Ixodida > Ixodidae > Rhipicephalus > Rhipicephalus appendiculatus. The sequence goes on from JALIZH010010066.1 coordinate 26,387, forward strand.
TTCGTCGTTGTTTTCAGTTTCGTTTTTGTGTGTGTGTGTGTGTGTGTGTGTGCGTGTGTGGGTGTGTGTGTGTGCGTCAGTGTGCGCGTGCGTGTGTGTGTGCATGTGCGTGCGTGTATGTGCATGCGTGCGTGCGTGCGCACGCGCGCGCGTGTGTGTGTGTGTGTGTGTGAGTGTGAAGTTTGCGCAAGAAATGTTTATCACGTTACAACCAACTAGCCCACTGTCAAGTTTTCGTTAGACAAGAAAATGGATGAAACCAACAGAATCAAACTGTCGATATTTTCACGCCTGCTTGTTTCTTTATTTTTATGTGATTTGGCTTCCCCCCCCACCAAAAAATTCACCGATGATGACGATGCTGCCTAATGCGAATTCTGAGCGCAGCTGTTTAGGTTTTTCATTTTGCGACAAGTTGAACGAGTGTGCATGTGTCAAGGTGACGCGGCGCAGTGCTAGTGGTAGTATATATTGCTCGGTTTTCGCGTGAACGTAACGTAGTGAACCCGGAGTCGCCAGCTTCCACCGCCGCTGACTGAAGCGGACGCTGCGTCGGACTATAAAGGGCCCTTACGAGTTCTCTAGAGCGCTACACACGCAGAGTTTCCCTTCGACCAACGCACTTCTCCCAAGATTCGTAGGTCAACCCACTTTCTCGTGCCCGTGCGCGAGAGGCATGCGTTGCGCTGTCACAAGAAGGCCGGGCAGGCACGAGGGATTGCAGACGCTAACACAGCGGCTCGATGGCTCTCATGGCGGAAAACTCCTCGGGGCAGTCTCTCTTTCGTCCTCGTTCACTATATCGTTTACGCTGACAATGGCGACGCTGCTCAACGCAGGACGGGAGCCTAATAAGAACTGCGCTCCAAAACTGTCACACGTGTTAGTACCACTCGGCGCAGACCACGTCGGAATGTTTGGGAAACATCGCTACTGTTTTAGACTGTTGTGATAAGATTTAGAACGCACAGTGCTAGAAGGTAAGCTTATTTTGAGGCTAACCAGAGCACTTGCGACAACACTGGAATGTTCCGTCATGCATGTATGAAAGATGGTTTCGCCAACGCTCAGATCATCGACGACCGACGACTGTGCTCGCCGTAATCTATGTACTTATTGTGTGTTGTACCTATAATGATCGGGTATTATTATGCAGATAGGACCGGACAGACCATTGAAGGGGCCCGTTTTTTTAACAGGAGTAGGTAGTACTGAGCTCCAGCGCAAATAAATAGATACAAGTACAAAGAAACACAATGATGATGATGATAATAATAATAATAATAATAATAATAATAATAATATTACTTGGGGTTTTACGTCCCAAAGCCACGTTATGATTACGAGAGACACCGTACAGGAGTGTTTCACATATTTTTACCATCTGGTGTTCTTTAACGCGCACTATCATCGCACAGTACCAAAGCAATGCAATAAATACATATAATAGATACGTAGAAGTACAATAAATACATAAAACTACAAAGAAATATGAGATCTTGTACTGAGAGCTTTCCTTTTGCTGGGTACTACACCCGGCGACAACTTGACATTGGGACGAAGGCTACGGAGGCAGGGCTTCCGCACATTTGCGTTGCTTCGCAAGTAGTACGGCAGCTTGCGGCTGATTTTGGTTTTTTTTCGCTCGCAGTGTTAACGCGTTTAGAAAATTATATACACGAAAAATGTGAATGGTAGAAACATTTCGATGGCTCAGTGTACATTTTAGTGTCATATTACGAGTATATTTTTCGTAGAGTACTAAACAGCACGTTTGAGGCCGCACACTGACCCACGACGTCATGGACGCCCTGTTTACTTTGGAAAAGGGGTGTGCTGAAAAGGTGGTGCATGCTGTCTAAAAATTGAAAAAAAAAAAAAAAAACGGAAGGCATTCTTTATTATTTTTTTTATATATGAAAAATCTGAGAAGGTAGGCTACGTAAGAGCCGGCTGTCCCAACATCATGGTAGTAATATACAAGATATACACAATGATAAGAAGATAAAAACAATAAAAAAGAAAAATAATCAGAAGCACTATGTACATATATACAATACTATAGGGCGTATAACGCATGACTGTCTATGGGCATAGTCCGGTTCATACAACATGCTAGCATCGCGGATAGAGTCCGTACAGATGATTTTATGCACTTGATTATGAGTATGCACTTATGCACTATGATTATGCACTTACATCTTGACTATGATATGCCCATTAATGTCTCAACGTTATGGCAAGGCGCAATAAGAGCTATAGACAGTTCACTAAATTTGTGTCCATTAAAATATCACGAAGAGCGCTAACTGCGCGCCTTTGTTTATTAGGATGTGGCCACGGTCCAAGCACTTTGCCAATTGTAAGTGGTCGTCTGTCGAGGCGGTTCAATCGATCATTGCGCTCAACTGAAGGAAGGCATTGTTTCAAAGTGAACAGTAACTGTATTTGACCTACGACTTCCCGAAACTGTCTGAGGCCCATAATAAATAAAGCGGCATTTATTTCAGCAAATAAGATACGACAGTTATCAGTAAACTTAAGTACTATTTTACTGGCGCAGTAGCACGCATGCGCTTTGATTCTGTAGCTTCCATAGTACTAAAGTTGTCGCCGAGTATAGTACACCCAACAAGTTTAGTATTCATGAATACGAACTGCGCGATCATTCACTGTCGCAACCACGCGACTATATTGTGTTTTCTTCAATTCAACTTCCCCTTTTTAAGTGCGTAGCACTTTAAGGGCGCGGCTTGCACCGTCTCATGTTGCATGATCACGCAGTCGTCCTAAAACCGGCCTAAAACAAGCCTAACAATGCTCAATACCAGTGCAAAATAAACTAACAAGGTCTAAAATAATATAAGCTACCCAAATAAAGAAGCATTATTCACAATAATTTCCTAAAATCACGATAAACGCTACTGAAACATGCGGCTGGTACGCGGGCCACGTGAAGAGGGCGCCACCGCCTCGGCAAGCTCATGATTTCCGAGGCGGTGGCAAGCTCGCGATTGCCAAGGCAATCGCTGGGTTGCACATGCTACGCACGTCACCAGGTTTCACGGTAGTAGAGCTGCATTCAAGGGGCCATGACACCCAATTTTCGATCATAATCTGTGTTATGTGGGTTAATCCTTAAGCATTCACAAATAAGCTGGCGCAAATATTTAGCGCATTTGGTCGAGCACTTAATTTACAATTGAATATTTTTAAAAACACGCAAGTGGCCTGAGAGTTGGGCAACACTGGCGCGCTCGCGATCTGTGACGTAACAAGCAGCTGGCTGGGGGAGCGTCTGCATTCTGGCGAACGATATTTTTCCGTGCTCAGCAGCACGTGAAATCGAGATATTTGAGCTTTCTGTTGCTTGGCGCTGAAAGTGAAAGATTTGCAGCGGCTGAAACTTTGGTTGAAGACGACGGCACCGCTCCTTGCTGCACGTGACGTTACAAGCGCGATGGCAAAATGGCAGTCGCCGGCGGTGGGCGGGATTTACAGCCGGCGACTTCTAGGACCTGCTTTACACTGAAATATTTATTTACGGCTCACTTTTCATATTTGTATAGGCATAATAGACTATCTGCTTCTAGTTTTCGCTTAAAACCACAAATTGTTGGGTGACCGTGTCATGGCTCCTTTAAGCGTAGGATTTAGGACTACGCCAAGGCCTACGCAAGAACATTAGCGCATGATTTAGCGCGGGATTTAGAACTACAGAGGAGCCCAGGCCAGCAACCAGGAGGGAGGGGGAGGGTGCCCTAAGGGCCCCCCCTAGCCCTCCCAAAATTCTGAAGGAAGGCATGTTTTTGCCGAAAACAAGTAATGAAAACAGGCGTTTCTTTGAAATAGTCCAGGTCATCAGCAACTACCGCCTCTCCCACATTCCCCCGAAAAATATTGCTGGCTACGCGCGTGCCAGGGCCTACACAAGAACGGCATTAGCGCAGGATTTAGCGTGGGATTTAGAACCACACCAAGACCTATACAAGAACTACATTAGCGCGTCATTAACCGCCGGATTAGCGCTGCATTACAGCAGAATCATCGATATATATAATCAGCAGAATCATCGCTATATATTACAAGTTTTCGTACACTAAATGAACACCACATATTCATGCGAACATACCAACAGTCTTTCGTTTTCAAGGCTTCGTCAAGCGTCACTTTTACCCACATCATGTAACGGTATGGGACAATAGGGAGTTTTCGAATAGCGTACGCAAATCTTCGCGGTCTTTGCGGTCTCCCGCTATTTCCGTCACTTAACGGGGGCCCGCAAGCGGTTAGCGTGTGACGCATGCGCAGTTGCGGCAAACGCAAACGCAAAGCTTTGCGTACGCTATTCGAAAACTCTGTAATATCAGGCGTCGAGCTCTGTCCGAAATAAACACCAAGAAAAACAATAATACTAAACGACGTGGAGTGGGGTGGAGAGGCAGTCAGCCTTGAATAAAACGCTGCCGGTGACCAAAAACATGGCTGATCCCTCCGTCATAGGAATCGGTATAACACGAAAGTGAAACGTGTACTCACTGAAGTAGTCGCTTGTTTATAGTGCATTGATATATGAAAGCTAGTACAATGCCTATTGGTGTTTGGCAGATATAGCACCCCTTGATGTGAACTAGGCTGCCTTGATGCGCGCTTTCTCCGCTTTAGGGTGACGACATCTGCAGCGTCTACTGCGGCGCGGCTGCCCTATTTGTACCCACGGCATCTTAGCGGCATCTCACCGCTCTACGACGGCGCCGTTGAGAGGTGCGGGACGCGCTGCAAAAAATGTCGGCGTGACGGCATCAGCAACTTCAAAGAATGGCAACACCCTATAGGGGGCGCACGCATCGAGGCACGCTTAGGGGGCTCGATGGCAGCGTCCCTTCGTACAGGGTGGTGACAGCGTCCAGTGTTTCAACCAATATGAAGCAACATTGCACAACGCGATAACTCCCCTTTTTGACCCAATATGACGGCGACGTGGTCAATGGGTGCCGCCACCCTGTACGAAGGAACGCTCTCATCGAGACGCCTTACTCATGTACACTATTAGACAAATTATGGCAACATTACACAAAGAGATAGCTCTACTGTTTGAACCAACATGGCCGCGGTGCGGACAATGGGTGTCAACACCCTGTACAACGAACGCTGGCACTAAGGCGCCCAGGCGCGCTAGTGTGGACCCACCCGCACTGACGCCTAGCTGCGCATCTCCATCCCGACAACTAACACTCCTAATCATTATTTAAACCTTGCGGTAGCTGAGGTTGCTAATATGTTGAAATGAGCGAAAGGATGGCAGCAGCAAGGAGTGCATACCAAGTACACTGGTACTCGGTATGCACTCCTTCAATGCGTCGTGAAAGGCGAAACGAAACGCAACGAGCGTCGTGTGTTCCCTCTAGCCCGCCCGTGATTTCTCAAAAGCCGAGCGCGGAACGCGGTGCGTCCAAGGGGGGGGGGGGGGTGCGACAGTCAGGCGAGCAGAATCAGGTGAGCAGATTGTTATAAGCATGGTTATGTACGAGGCTCAAGTTAAAGCCGCCTCCTCGCGGCGTGTCAAAACGCTGAAAAAGTTACACTTCTTTTGGAAACGCGCCGAATGGCACGGTAGTAGCAAAGGCGCGTTGCCTGGGATAATTGTGGAGGCCACCCATAACTTCACTCTTCCGCTTCCAGACGGCGACACCACCCTTCGAATAGGAGCACTGTGAGAGAGATGTGCCAGAGCGCGTCCGTATAACCTCCTTCGTGGCTTTGGCGGTGGCGTAGTCGGTTAAACGCCCGCCAGCACATCGCGCGTGGGCCAATAGGTCATGGATTCGACTCCCGGCACTGGGACATTTTAAATGCGAAGCATTTCTTAGCGAACTTCGGCGACTTTGAGCTTATCTATCTATCTATCTATCTATCTATCTATCTATCTATCTATCTATCTATCTATCTATCTAGCCGCCTACGACTTTGTGCTCTCCTGGCCGTATCGTTAATGGGATTTATACCAAACTGGCATGGCATAACATGACTGTATGAAGAACATAAATGGCTGTTCATATCATGAAAATCATGATTAACTTGTAATGAAAATTATGATTTACATGCCACGCTCATGGCACGCTCGCGGCCGTTTCGTTAGCTTGACATACACCAAATTTGGGATTGAGTGACATGACTGTATGACGAACATAAATGACAAGTGGTAATATGAAAATTATGACTTGATGATCGACATGACTTGCATTCCACGCTCATAGCGCGGTCGCGGCCGTTTCGTTAGCTTGATATACACCAAATTTGGTATTTAGTGACATGACTGTATGACGAACGTAAATGACAAGTGGTAATATGGAAATCATGACTTGCCATGTGCGACATGACTTGCATGCCACGCTCATGGCGTGCTCGCAGCCGTTTCGTTAGCTTGAGATACACCAAATTATGTATTGAGTGGCATGACTCTATGACGAACATAAATGACAAGTGGTAATATGGAAATCATGACTTCATGAGCGACATGACTTGCATTCCACGCTCATGGCGCGCTCGCGGCCGTTTCGTTAGCTTGATATACACCAAATTTGGTATTGAGTGACATGACTTTATGACAAACATAAGTGACAAGTGGTAATATGGAAATCATGACTTGTCATGTGCGACATGACTTGCATGCCACGCTCATGGCATGCTCGCGGCCGTTTTGTTAGCTTGATATACAGCAAATTTGGTATTGAGTGACATGACTGTATAACGAACATAAGTGGCAGGTGCTAACATGAAAATCTTGGCATGCATGTAATCTACAATGCCATTTACATGCCACGCTCATGGTGCGCTTGCGTCCAGTTCGCTAGCTTGACATACACGAAAATTGGTATATCGCGACGTGACTGTATGACGAACACAAATGACAGGTCGTAACATGTAAAACATGACATGCAAATTATGTAAAGCATGATTTGCTCCTTCCTGGCTGCTTCGCATTACATCGATTCCCACAGTGCGTGGGATCTGCCGGCTTTTTTTCTTTACGTTTTTTTCTTCGCCGTCTGGTCGCATTTATTTCTCTGACGTATTTCCGTGACGGAAATACGTTATGAAAAATCTTGGTGGACCCCGGCATATAACACTTTCGTGTTAAAAATAAAAGAAACAAAAAAAAAGAAGAAGGCAATGCACATCTTTTTCTCCTTAGTCGATGCATTTTTTTCTGCCCCGCGACCCTGCGAAAGTTTTCTTCACTTAACGGGTTTTGGCATTTTCTCCAGGACTGGAGGCACCTTACCTGGTTTTCCACCAGGTAAGGTGCCTGGTGAAACATCGCAGCTTGCGTTGACCAAGCTGCGATGTCTTGCGATGACGTCATGATGACATCATAATAATGTCATAAAATTTAGCGATGTGTGACGTCACGATAACGTCATATGATGACGCCATCAGGTGATGATTTTTGCATCACTTATCGGTCACTAACGGCGGTCAACTTTCGAGTTTGATGCATTTTAAGCTTTCGCCTTAAGAAAGAGCAAGGCCGGGTTCTTGGTAAAATAATCTAAGCGCAGCACTTTCTGTTACGCAAGAGACAGGAGCGGAGAAAAGTGGATGTGGCACTATTTCTCCGAACACTGCAGAAGAGCTCAGGTTTGTTTACTTTCTGCGTGAATGGTGAGTTGCTGCTGCTACCGCAGCTTTTGAAGGAACAGGAGCGCACGGTTGCGTAACGGCTGAAAGCCTCGTCTTCGGCGCTATGCAGAGGCGGCGACGTTTTTCTCGTTAACAGCGGACAGCTGACAAGGGCGAGCAAGCCGCGAAGAAACGAGAGTGCCCCTCCTGCTGTAGCATAGCTTCTCCGAACCACAAGGGCGAGGAAAGGTCAACCCTTGTTGCGTGTGTGCTGCTGCGTCTTTTTGAGGCAAAAATAAATTTTGAGACGCTGCTCGAGGTCACCCTGCAGAAGAATGAGGCGCAATGAAGAAGGGGATTCCTCCTCTTCTTCATTGCCAGCTCATTTCATGTGATAGGCTCGTCGCGAACGAAGTTTGAAAACTTGTGTCACAGCCAGAGTTGCCAGATGCTACCGAGCTAACACGCGAATAACCATCACAAAAGAAGCCCCCCCCCCCCCCCACACACACACACACAAAAAGGCGGCGATATTTCCGCGAAGACCAAAAGAAGCAGGAACCTCATTAATTTCCCTTCTCGAAATATTTTTAATTATAATGAAAAAATGTCACTCAAATACAAAGAGGACTTGCAAAGGTCACTAATTATTTTGTGCAGCGAAAATATGCGCCACTATGAACGAAAGCGCCTCATATCATGACCTGGTGGCAGTATTTACTTGTTAACGTTGTCTCCAGTGTAGCTTCTATTCATTGGAATGCATGTTTGCCAGTGCATGGTTAACGTTACTTGTTGATTCCCCTAACAATGTCCGACTTAAACGCTCAACAAATCAAAGTTATCTGCCAACGCACTATGAACGTGGTGGTCCCTAAAAAAGCTATATTTGATGGAAAAACATGGTCGATCCCTCTGTCATAGGAATCGGTATAACACGAAAGTGAAACGTGTCCTTACAGAAGTAGTTGAATATTTACTGTACACTGATATAAAAGAGCTTGCACAATGTCTATTGGTATTTGAAAGTCATAGCACCGTTTAACGCGGATGCATCGACGTTGACGCTTGGTGGTACATCTGTATCCCGATGACTAACGTCCATGAGCAATGATTAAACAAACCCTTTTGGTCATATATGCTTGTGGCAGCTGGACGGTGAGAGCGGAGTCAGGGAAAGCGGTGTGACAGCCCGAAGAGCATCACTCATTGGACGCCGAATTTGGGCTAAGGGCGCCTACTCGCGGCATGTTAGAGTTATTGAACAACCCTGCCCGAACATAGGGAAACGCAACGCGCATCGTGTCTTCCACGTTGGCCGGCTGCGATTTTTCGCGGGGCGAGCTAGGAACGCGGAGTTACGGCCACGCTAAGCACTCGCGCGTCGCAGAGCTACCTTTGGTATGGATGAATGCTATGAGCGACGCCGACGCTGGGGGTAAGTTCGCCACCTGGCAGTGTGTTAATGCGTCAACAAGAATGCACTTTTCCTATTCGAAACGCGCCGAATGGGACAGACGCGTAGAAACGACGCTCTGAAGAAACTAATCGTGGAAACTAATTCACAGTAATGATGCGTTCGTTCACTTTAGCAGGAGCACTGTGAGAGGACAGTGGTAGATATAAAAGGCGCGTTTGTAATGCCTACGAAGTATGTGGCTGTGGCGCAGTGGATAGCGCGCCTGGCATCTCTTCTTGCGGACCAAAAGGTCGTAGGTTCGACTCCCGTTGACAGAAATTTTTGTCTTCTGAGCATGTGTATTTTTTCGACGTCATTTCCGTGACGGAAATGCGTCACGGAAATCTTGGTGGACCCCGTCATAAAACACTTCTGTGTTAAAAATGCAAATAAGGCCTCAAATGGGAAGTTGGACCGTCGGCGGCTGACCCGCGGCGTCGGGGACGAGTGACGCAAAAAAAATCGTCATCGCTTGATGACATCACCAATGACGTCTTCCTAACGTCACAGATCGTAAAAATTTGTGACGTCATCATGACATCACATACTCTGCCGTGAATTACGTGACGTACCACCCCACCTTGTCGTTGTAGCGCCCTCCTTTGGGCGGGGAAGAAAACAGGAGAGCGCGCGACCTCAAGACAAGCAAATGAAGACGGCGTTTGGCAGTGGCACGTGAAGCCACGGCTCGTGTTCCATGCTCCATTACACATCGACCTAGAAGGAAAAGAAGATGGCTTTCGCCTTCGTTTTGTCGTAGGCGAACGCACAAGGGATCCCGTGAGTTTTATAAGCGGGACTGGAAACTCAGGTCACAGCGAAACGACTACGCCTTTCTAGGTACGCATTATCGTGATGTTGTGCACATGTAGTGGCCATGCGGTGTGTGGTAGAACACCTGCTTGCCACTCGGACGGACCTGGGTTCGATCCTCACTGGGAGCAGGAAATTTTTATTATTTATTTTATTTGCATCTTTCTCGATTTTTCGGTCACGGACAAGATGATGATTTTTCGCTCACAACCAACGACGCCGACGCCGGAATTTCTGCGAAACGAGCTCTTTAACGCTGTCGCGTTAAAAGCCACGGGATCGGATTAAGGTTTTATGACGCCACCATGAGACGGCATCACGAAGTCACAGGTCACAAACTTTGTGACGTCATTATGGCGTCACCTTCACTCGATGATGTTACCACGCGAAATTATCGCGTAGAGAAATGTGGTCCTATCAGGGAAGCAGGTGGAAACCATGTGAGGTACAGAAAGCTTGCAATGCCGACGATGTGGGTGCGCTTTAAAGACGCGGGCAGGGAAGAGACGGGACACACACAGCGCAACTTTCAATTCGTTTATTAGAAGGAGGAAAGCGTCCACATATACAGGCTGAAGAATGGGACACAGGGCATGCGCATTACAAGTCAATGAGCATTCAAAAACTCTCTTTCTCTAGTAAGTGACACTGAAGCTATGCCTATACATGAATCTGCGCGTTCCAACATCGATTTGGCGTCTACTATGAGTCTCGTGGATTGATTATGGTTGCGGAATATGACGGTGTGCTGATGAAATGTCGGGGTGCACGAGCACCTTACGCAGTGAGTTGCGAGATGACCGTTAGAACTATTCTTGACAATATTATGGTGTTCCCTTAGGCGCTCATTAAGGCATCGGCCAGTTTGCCCGATGTATACCTTTCAACAAGAAAGTGGAATATTGTACACTACGCCGTTTTGGCACTGGACGAATGTTATTTTATGGTTAACGTAGCAGACGGCGACTTACTGGAACAAGGCTCTATCAATGTGTACAACCTGGATAATTTTTGCGGGGGGGGGGGGGGGGAATACGACGTTTACACCCTGCTTCCGAGCAGCTTTCTTGAGATTGTGCGGAATGCGATGAATGTTTGTAACGACAGCTACTTTCACGTTCCTGTGAATCTTATCGTTGTTCTTTTGACAACAAGATTGTTTTCCTACTCGTTTTACAAACACTTCGAATACCGACACAAACACCTGCTTCAGCGCATATATGTGACGCTTTCCTCCCTCTGGTGAACAACTTGAAAATTGCGCTGTGTCCTGTCTCTTCCCTGTCCGCGTCTTCAAAGCGCACCCATATCCTCGACATGCAGAACCAACTAGCCCATCTAAGTGCGTTGACAAACTTGCGATGCCTCGTATCCTGGAGGCATCTTTCAACGATGTCCGGTGCAGAAACCTTTTGGAGGGGGGACGGGGAAAGTTCAATACATGGAATGAGAAGAAAAAGATGTCTTTCGCCTTCGAGTCGTGTGAGGCGAATGCATTATGGGACGTGCGAGTTATGTAAGAATACTATAGTGTATGTATGCAAAGTAGTGCCTCAGTTGCCTATGCGCAATTCGCACGTAATATCATGACTCCCCGCTGATTTAGCCTTGCTACAGGCGTGGCACACGGGTTTGCGACACACGCAGGCACTCCAGATGAGTCTAGCAGAATTTCGCACCACGATGCTGAAGTATTCAACCGTATCGGCTGCTAGAAGGCGTTGTACGAGACAGGAAAACGCGCTGCATATGCAGCGCAATGAGTGAAACGTGCTCTTTGCTTGCCTCCCGGCTCAGGGATAAAAATTCACGCGCACAAACCCTTCCCTCTCCTGATCGCTCCTCTCCCCTTCACTCCTCTCCCTATCATCAGAAACGCGCTTAGTTCATGGTTTGTCGTGAGTTTGCTTCAATTTCAGCGCATATTTGCTGCATTTTCAGCACCGACACCGGAGCCTTGCT
>JALIZH010010071.1:0-10000 GCA_030522465.1 Rhipicephalus appendiculatus
TATCGCCACTGAAAGTGTAAGAATGATAAATAACAGTGATGGTTAAAATTGCTAAAATGATCTAACTTGGAGAACCAGCTTTCGTGGGCGCTGATTTTTTTTTTTTTTCACATGCAGAGATTCTCAAACCAGGGTATGAAGAAGACATAGAAGAGATATTGAGCGTCCTTATGTTTTGCGTCACAATTGGGTTGGGACCACGTTGACGAATTGACAGAGATGCATATTTGTGGCTCGAACCAACTTAGTGATGAAAACTGGAGTATGGAACGCGAGTTCTTGAACAATCACCTCCGTAATAACTGAGTCAGGTGACCACTCACCCTATCCTGTCAGTTTAAGTAAAATTGATGTCTTGGAAGAACACACATTCGGCTGCAAAGCCGAATGTGTGTTGGAAGTGGTTTGGAAACAGTCAACGTTCTTGTTGATGTCAAGACTCCTTTGCCGACTTTCTCATACTAATTTAATGCAACGATCTTTGAAGTTACTGCTGACAAAACGGCAGTGAGCCCTAGTTGTAAACGTAGAAAAACTTTGCAAGGAGTTCTGCAAAACATCAAGAAGCTTTAGGAATAGACCTGATCATGGGCTGCATCCCATCTCTGAGGAACTTTGCTCGTCACCAGGCACCCAAGAATTGAAAGTCGAAAGGAAATGTGTCGCAAGAGCAATCCTTAGACAACTTTCCTGGAGTGTAAAAGGCACCCGGCACAGCCAAGCGATTAGACTCAGCTGTACCACTGGCGATCAGTATACGGCTTGACATCTGCACATCACTGCAGGCTGTCAAGTGTAGCTTCTTGTTCAAGGACGCGTTGTATGAAGTGCAACTTATACCTTTGCCTCACAAGTGACACACAATACTTTAAAATGTTGCATTCGCAGCGCTGAACAAGCATATTTTACTTTGTCTTAGCCGTTATGAGTGTATTCCTCGCTGCAGTGAATCACATGAATAAAAGCCCAGCCCGCACATATGTGCGGGTCTGTTTTCTGGGTCAAATACTCCGATTCTTCCAGTTTAACCTTTGAAAACCTAATTACAATAGAGCAAACATTATGAATTTTTGAGCAAGTTAGCAATTTTTCGGTTACATTTGTCTCGGGCAGGAAAGGATTGAAGCATTCATATCGTTCAAATTAATTTTCTTTCTGAAAGCATGGGTATGTAGCTCAGAAGTTAAGCAACGGGGTCCCGGGTTCAAATCCAGCCCCTCCAAGAGAATTTATTTTAAATGCCAATCATTTTTTAGCGAACTACGGCGACTTTGAGCGTATCTATCTATCTATCTATCTATCTATCTATCTATCTATCTATCTATCTATCTATCTATCTATCTATCTATCTATCTATCTATCTATCTATCTATCTATCTATCTATCTATCTATCTATCTATCTATCTATCTATCTATCTATCTATCTGTCTGTCTGTCTGTCTAATCTCGCCGCCTACGACTTTGTGCTCTCCAGTCCGTATCGTTAATGGGATTATACCAAAATTGGTATCACATAACATGACTGTATGACGAACTTAAATAACTAGTCATATCATGAAAATCATGACTAACTTGTCATGAACGGTATGGTTTACACGCCATGGGCGTGGTGCTCCAGTGGCCATTTACTTAACTTGATATATCCAAAAATTGGTATGATGAGACATTTCTGCATGACCAATATAAATGACAGGTGTTCATATGAAAATCATGACGTGCATGTCACGTACAACATGATTTACATGCCACGCTCATGGCACGCTCTCGGCCGTTTCGCTAGCTTGATATACGCGAAATTTGGTATTGCGTGACGTGACTGTATGAAGAATATAAATGACAGATCGTAAAATGAAAATCATGAAATGCATGTCATGTACAACATGATTTACATGCCACGCTCATGGTGCTCTCACGGCCGTTTCACTAGCTTGATATACAAGTTCGGTATTGCATACGTGACTGTATGACAAACATAAATGACAAATGGTAATATAACAATCATCACATGTCATGTACTGCATGACTTGCATACCACGCCCACGCTCATGGTGTGCTCGAGGCCGTTTCGCTAGCTTCATATACACCAAAATTGGTATTGCGTCAATTGACTGTATGACGAACATAAGATGCAGGTGGTATCATGAAAATCATGACAGGCATGTCATGTAGAACGTGATTGACATGCCACTCTCAGAGTGCACTTGCGTCCAGTTCGCTAGCTTGATATACACCATTTTGCGTGACGTGACTGTATGCCGAAAATAAATTACAGGTGGTAACATGAAAATCATGACATGCATGTCATGTGCAACATGATTTGCTCCTTGCTGGCTGCTTCGCATTACATCGATTCCCACAATGCGTGGGATCTGCCGGTTTTTGTTTTATTAATTTATTTCTTTATTCCCCGGTTGTTTTTTGCCTACGGGCTTGGTCGACGCGCGCAGCGATTCGCTAGAAACTATTGTGTAAAGGCCTGACCACACGTACCCGTTACAGCGTGTCAGCGCGCGGCTTTTTGACGCGGTGTCGCGCCTTCTCCCCATTGGAGAGAGAGGGCGCGCAGCTTCGCGTAGCCGCGCGCCCTCTCTCTCCAGAGGGAGAGGGCGCGACGCCGTGTCAAAAATCCACGCGCTGACACGCTGCAACGGGTAGGTGTGGTCAGGCCTTAACAGCTTCGCTGTAAAAAGACGTCATATATATTGGCGGCTGTTCAGCATGCAGATTTCATTCTAGTCGATAGTATTATTGGGATCACCGGAGACAAGCCTGTTGCTTGTCGCCGGCTTTGCGACAAGCCACTCGCTTCGCATATACCGTATTTCCTCGAATATAACCCGCCTCCCCCGTCATCCACCTCCCTGCGTAGCTTTCAGTGCGCTCGCCGGTACGAAAGGAGAGAGAAAGCGCCTAAAGCGTGCGGCAAATCCCTGTAACTCCGCTCGCACTTGACGGCTCCTAAAAATTTTTGCGGCAGTTGACCCGTGAGGCAATAAGCTGTTTAGACGAATATATGGCAAAGTGTTGCAGGGCCCCTTTAAGCAAGATGGTGAACGCTGCTTTGTTGCCGTCAGTAAATGGTGCTTGACATTTTGATCGTCGCCGGCTGACGTACTGCATGAGACGTGGAGCAGGGTTCGCGAAGCAATTAGCCAGAGGGGGGTTACCCGAGAGAGCTTCGGGGATCGCTGACTTGGCAGTGTGCCTGGAGCCAGAAGTGAAAAGGAAGGCATGTTAAAATTAATGGGCAGTCCTTGCAGTGAAGAGGCACACTTTGTCGCTAGGTCAAGCTATCGATTTTCAAGTAATCGACGCCAGCCACCGAGTGGGCCGCGCCGGCGCGTTTATGTGAGCCATACTGCATTTAACCGACTGTTTATCTATCTATCTATCTATCTATCTATCTATCTATCTATCTATCTATCTATCTATCTATCTATCTATCTATCTATATATATATATATATATATATATATATATATATAGAGAGAGAGAGAGAAAGAGATAGAGAGGGAGAAAGAGCGAGAAAGGAGAACTATAGAACAATTAATTAAAACTCAAGCACTTAGAAAACGAAGCCCCAAGATTGAAGTCGTGTGATTTGTTACATAATGTGGCGGGATAGCAAAGAGGGTAAATGTCTGGAAATTCAAACCTAGCTGAATGGCGAAGCTATTCGCATGTATGTATCGACTGAAACGCGCATACGACATTTGAAGTGACATCATATTGAAAGCTTTGTATGAACACGGTGCTTCGTACCGTCTGCGTCGAGATAACGCATGACGCGAGGTAAAAAAAGTATCAAAGGGTAAAGGAAACATGCAAGTGATATTATGGATTACCGACAGACCAGAAGGGTAAAAAGACGTCGCCAATTTTTATCGTATATATACGCATGAAGAGCTCCCATTGCAGTGTTCACGCTAAGAAACATCTTTCTGTATAACTCTCCCTATATGCAACCTCCCACATAAGTACGTTCAATAAGCTGAAACTGAAACAGATAATAATCGCAGAGAGTGAAATGCAGAATTAATTCACTGTATTAGAAGCCGTCGCACTGTAACAACATTAGTGAGTTAAGAAAATTAGGTAATTAGGTGAGTTAATTAGCAGGGGATATGAATGCGCATTTAGAGGGTCTAGACCATAGGTAGGCGAACTCACCCATGAGTCGACTCACTCAGGCTCACTCATATTCAGATCGAGCCGTGAGTCTGCGTCCGCCTGAGCCTGACTCAGACTCACGGTTGAGACAAATTTAAGTGCGTCCGAGTCCGAGTTAGTCCGGTTGAGGAAAACTTTGGTGAATCTGAGTCCGAGTGAGCCCTAACCGCAAAATATATTTCTTGAGCGAGTCTGAATGAACTCCAAATTTTTCGCCGACCTATGGTCCTATCTACGCAACATCAGCCGTAATATCACTCTTATGTTGATCAGCTCACGTTTGTACTAATGCCTACTCACACATACTTCAGCGCACTAGCGTTCATATGCCAGATTAATATTTATTGATCAAAGACGTGAGTTCTGACCCCCCCCCCCCTCCCCTCATATTTGACGGTATGAGATCAACATGGCGTCAAGTAGAGCACCCATTATACGAAATATCGAGATAATGGTGTTAAGGAGCATTGACACCAAGGTCGAGAAAGCTAATTATATGCTAACGGACTCATGAGTCTACTCACTCAAACTGAGATCAAGCTGTGAGTTTGAGTCGGAGTGAGTCCGAGTGAGTAGTATTTCGGTGAGTTTTAATCCGAGTGAGTCCGGTTGAGTAAAATTTTAGTGAGTCTGAGTCCGAGTGAGTCCCCTTGAGGAAAACGTTGTTGAGTCTGAGTCCTAGTGAGCCCTAAGCGCAAAATATATTTCTTGAGTGAGTCTGGCTGAGCTTCCCATTTTTTGCCGACCTATGGTCAAGACGGATATTATAACGATTCTGTGGCATTGAATTTGTGCGAGGTACAAGTCTTCATTAGTTGACAAGGAGATTAAGTATTATGGGCCAGGTAACGTAACAACGCGGAAAATAGCAGGTATGTATCGACGGCTCCTTATTCTCTTAAACTGTTTACAAATGACAATAGCAAATAACTATGAAGGAAAAAAATCGCAGTTTCGCCGCAAGGCTGAAGCAATGAATGCGATAGGCAGCAAATTGTAATGTTAATACGAAGTAATTCCCGGAGCTAACTCTTTTGAATCCGGTCTCGCGTAACTCTACAAAACGCAGGTTTAAGCGAATACGGCTGCTGGACAGAGCGAAGCGGATTTCGTGCTGCCTGTTGTCTCAACGCGAAGTAAGCGCTGAGAGCACGGCACGTATACGAGCCGTCTCTGCTGATGTCTGCGAATATAGCGCGCGCGCCAGCTCTCGCGACCGCGCCTTTATAATCAACGTTCGCAGTTGCTGCTCACGGCGACGGCAAAAACCGGCCGAAAGGTCCATATAACTGGTATCGCATTAAAGCGAGAAAAATGTCCTTGTGTAGCGATCATATACGCATAGCCGAAAACTTCGGAATATGCACTGACGCAAGACAGGAAGCAACAGCAGACTGCTTGAAGAGAGAGAGAGAAAAAAAATGAGATGCGGAAAGGCAGGGAGGTTAACCGGAAAACAAATATCTGGTTTGCTATATACCCTGCACTGGGGAAGGGGTAAGGGGAGACAGAAAAGTAAGGAAGAGAGGAATGAGAGAGGG
The DNA here is from genome assembly GCA_030522465.1 of Rhipicephalus appendiculatus. Classification (NCBI taxonomy): domain Eukaryota; kingdom Metazoa; phylum Arthropoda; class Arachnida; order Ixodida; family Ixodidae; genus Rhipicephalus; species Rhipicephalus appendiculatus. The sequence goes on from JALIZH010010071.1 coordinate 5,713, forward strand.
AGGGAAGCAGAAATACACACACACAAACACAGGAGTGTCACAAAGTGAATATGTAGTGAATGGCGGATATCGCAAAACACGAGTAAGAAAATAGAAGACCCTTCCTGCAGCGGTGCGCAATTACAAGGAACTGAGAGTGAGTGAGTGAGTGACAACTTTATTCGTCGAAGGGGTGAGGGGTAAGGGAGACTAGGCCACGTAGGCTGCCACGCCGTGCTTCTCTATGACGTCTTCCGCTCGTTAAGGAACTGAGAGAAGTCATGCAGCAGGAGACAAATACGACGGAAAAATGCTGGGGTCGTAAAAGGAAACCACGCGCGTAGTGGTAAAAAAAAATAAAATAAGCTATAAGAGAGCGTAAACGAGCGTTTAGGAATCAAGGAAGCCAAAATATTGACATTACATTATTAATAAAGCGTGCTGCTTAGATGGTACAAACACACCAGGAAATAAAAAAGGTGCTGGTTGAACTATAGTGCAAGAAAGAATTATGAACAAGACTAGCTTCAAAAGAGAGGCCAGATAAGCGCAACAAAGGTCTCAGCATTGATTGACCACCTATAGGCACAATTTTAACAAACTTCACTTCAGCTGAACGGTTTAACGAAATTGAAACGCAAACTGCAGCATAATTCGTGGCTACGGAACATCGGTTTTCTGATAACCAAACGATGATTTAAGGCGAAATATGTTAGGCATCCATTAAAGTTTGTATGTTGGAATTGTTTGCGGTATTTTTTAGCGTCACCACTTATATTGAATATTACGATGTCGCTTTAGAACGAATGTGACATGTCTTGGGACCAGGTAGGACTCATGCGCAAGTTCACGGATGAATCCGTTTTTTAAATTGATCAGTTTTAAATGCGAATGCATTTCTTAGTCGGGCTATGTCAGGCATCCGGCGTTGGCGTTGTCCGGCGTTGTCCGCGGGGAGGAGGATAGGCTTGAGGAGGTGTCCGCGCGCCGGCAGGTGTTATCTCTCCGCTCTCACTCCCTCTCCCATAGCAACAGATGCGGGCGCGCGCGCTTATCCTCGCCCCTAGCAACCGCAGCAGGTGGTGCTGGCGGAGTAGCGGAGAGTGAGTGGAGAGGAGGAGCGCGCTCTGGTGCGTGAGGGCGCTCGCATCGCGGGAGTTTTGGCGGAGCTCCCGCGATAAAAAAAAACAGGCGCTGCGCCATGCTCCCGACCGGGCTGCAGAAATTAGGCGCCTTTTCCTTCTTCGAACCACAACCACCATATATAAATGGGGTGCAGCACGCACGAAATGCATTCGCATTTCCTCACGATTCCTCCCTTCGGAGAGGGGGGCATTTTTTTCTTGAAGACCTCCTGAGGTTTCTTCTTTGCCGCTTCGGCTTCACGCTTTCGCAACGATGAAGTGAGCGCGTAAATCGCACAGCTCGAGCCACGCCTTTATCACATTTTTTTTTACCAGTTGTGTTCACGCCAACTGCGCCGGATTTTTCGGCTGATGAGAAGGTGCAGCGTTCCTACTGCTTATGATGGTCGCGTTCCGTACTTCGCGATATAGAGTCAGAAAGTGTATGCATACAATGCTCTCATACTGGCTACCAAAACGGTCGTCATGAAATACGTGCAGTACTATGGTTGACCGGCTGCAATTTTCTTTTCTGCCAGAGTTGAGCCCCGAATTTTCAGAAACAGGCGTATAAAAGACACGACATACACAAACTCTTGTTTGTGTTGCCTTAGTGTTTCTTACGCAAGAAAAAAAAAACAAGCATGGCTATGAGTTGTGGTGTAAACGCTTCGCCAGGAAGCATCTCTTGTTCGACGCAATATAGCATATTTCAATTCGCGCCTTAAACTAAATCAAGGGCGCTGGGAAATTAGGCAACATTGGCAAAGATGGCGGCTGTAAGAAGGTCCATGTGGGGAGATTGTTGCTATTGGAAATACTGTGTTTTTATGACTAAGATGTCAAAACGCGGTGTTTCGAATGTGAGAGTGTCCTTGCTGCTGAGTACACCATTTTGGTTGTCGCGAAGGGCAAGGTCGACGATGAAATAAATGTAGCACTGACCGTGTAAACATCTGGCGTGAATTCGCACGCACAAGAAATCCCAGTGCGGCTTCGAAGTGGGTTTTTACTGCACCTGGGATCTCCGACGGCCAATGCTCCTACTGTTTAGCGAAGTGCAAACACGTATCAGCCGCTAGGCTGCTAGGTAAGTTCACTGGTAGGTAAGTGTTGCTGCACCGTCACAAGGCCGTGTCAATCAGCAAGGCAGACAAACGGTTCTGCAGTGTTTTGTAGGTAGGTGGACTATTGTAGGTAGGTGGACTAATGCAGTCGGCAGTTGCCAGTCGACATCGTTTATCTAACGCTGATTGCCTAGAGCATCACGGCGACACGTCAGTATTTTGCAATGACTTAGTGTGCCGATTACTTCCTCTCGTTCTTATATTTGTCCAAATCCAAAGGATGAGGCGGTGACGGTACACTGAGCGATATAACAAGGTTTCATGTTGAATATTCGGCGCAGGCTACAAGAAGAGGCGGCGAAAAACAATGTGTACTAAATTTTAAAAAAATATTTGGTGTGAAAGCTTGTTGACCATTCTTTTTGTAAATACAGAAAGCCTTATTGATTTCTCTGTGTGTGCCAACTGATCCACATACGTGAGCGGAGTTGTGGTGCCCGCCAATAATTCTGCTTACCGGCTGCTACAGCAGTGTATCGCTATCAGTAGGCGTAAATTGACCCTTTCATAAATCCCAGAATCCTACGATGAGACATCGGCCAGGTTTTACCACGTATGCAGGCCCACAAGTCAAGACAGTCGAGCACACAGCATCTGAAGAGCAAAGCACAAAGCTACTATACCCCCTAATTAATGAATAAATAATATATATCAAGCATCTCTTGCCTTTAACGCCTATCCCAGTGCGCTTTCGAGAGATTTTCGCCACGCAGAAAGCACGGTGACATCAACACTACGAAGATTTCGATTTTTTCCGCCGCTGTTGCACGCTGGTTACGCTGCTTGACTGCCGACCCGAAACACGTGGGTTCGATCCTGTGGTGGCGGCTGTCGCGTTTTGTGGGAGGTGAAATGCTAGATTCTACTGCGGGAAAGTCAGAACCCCAGCTGGTCGAGATTATCCGGAGCCCTCCCCCCCCACTACGACGTCTCTAATAGCAGAGTCGGGACGTCCCTATAAGCAGATTCAGATTCATTCCAGCAGTGTAATCCATAGGATTCGTTGATGTCGTTCGAAGAGTGCAACACATTTTCAGAACAGCGACGTATTACTTGCTCCTGGAGTGCACAGAACAACCATCGCCAGAATAACTTTTCCGATGCGGAGGTTGGTTATTTGCGCCGTTCTCCGCCGGTCATTTTAAAAAAGAAACTTGCGAGAATGTACTATCCCATCTTTCCGCCTCGCCGACGTGCATAGCGAAACGCAGAAAAGCTGCTCCGCGATGCATTTTATTCTTTGCTGACGACGAATCCAACCGCTAGAACCGCTACCTCAGGTGCGAAAGTGAATGTCGACATGGACCTCGATAGTCTCTTTCGGGTACTCTCCACTTGGTGGCGTAGTGACTTAAATTATTTCCGAATGAAGCCGGACGCAGCTGTAGCCAGTCCCCATACGCCTGATGGCTTCAGCAGCGCTGTCGTGAACTCTTCCAGGTAATCGATAACCAATCTTCAAACTGGAGTGCCCCGCCGGTTGCTTGGGCGAGGAAGTGAGTGCAACAACTTTATTCAGTCCACAATAGACGCGAGTAAACTCAACGTCACATGGCTAGGGCCACTCGGGGACCATCAGGTTAAACCTGTCGGCCCTCGCGCGGGCCCTCTAAACGACCACGACTTGAGAGGTCTGGTCTTGGGGAACAAATTTTCTATGTCGCTAGTTGAACCGATAGAATATTTTTCCCACCAAGTTTCATGTTATTATGAATTTGAAGAGCGTCAAGCAATAAGTGGTACCGGTAGCTTATCAGGGAGCTTACGAGCCCGTGCGCGACCTAGTCGCCACAACCTTCCTGCATGCGGAACCATATTTGACCAGGGATTAATAGGAGGAACAGCGTGTGCCACTGACCTGGCCTCACCTCTTCTTCGCTCTCGATAACCAATAAACGAGGGAGTGCTGGCACCGCTGTCCATTACCCCATTAATAATCGGTTGTCGTCTGCTCTCGCGTTTATCCGCGAAAAAAATCTGTACAAACTTTAGCACAAATTTATTAAACGAGTCAAGAAATTAATGATGTAGTAATTGCGCTCAGTATGACGCGAAGAG
>JALIZH010010071.1:15000-25000 GCA_030522465.1 Rhipicephalus appendiculatus
TGAGGTAAGCGCCGTGCCCCTGGGTTTTTCACAGCCTCACAATGATGCAAATAAAGAATTCAATCCGTGTGGCCACATTAAATGTGCGTGGCCTTGCCTCAAGGAGAAAGCAGTGTCAGCTGTATCGATTAATAAGCGACCTGGAGCTTGACATTTTGGCAGTCCAGGAGACTAAAGTCAATGGCGACGAGGAAACTGGGGGCATGGTGCGCCAATTCTTAACGCGTTACTCTGCTATAGTTAGCCATGCCGTAGGAACATCTTCCGGCTGTGTGTTGTTCGTCCGACACAGTTTGGGTGCTAAAATAGAAGCTGTAACATCATGTCCGTCGGGTCGACTCATTGTATGTGACCTCTTGTTTTCATCCTTTGAATTGCGTGTCATTTGTTTGTATGCACCAACCGTTGCTGATGAAAGACGCAAATTTTTTGAAGAGCTAAAACAGCATACCCAGTGTAACAGGCTGCTTATTATTATTGGAGACTACAACTGCGTTCTTTCAGCCAGTGATAAAACTAGCGCACGACAGTACAAGGACGCAAGTACCATTGTCCTAAGCGATATTATAAGAGATCAAGGCTTGGAAGACGTGGCTGAATGTCTCGCTGGTGGTAGGACTACACAGTACACCCACTTTCAGGCAGCCAGCCACGCCCGACTAGACAGAGCGTACGTCAGTCTTGACTTGATGCCATTTTGCCAGGATTACCGTGTTGAAGCTGTTTCATTTAGCGATCACTGCTTGGTGAGCTTTCTAGTAGCAAGCACGAAAGAAAGGAAGAGGGGCTTCGAGTGGCAGCTGTGGAAGTTGAATTCGAACCTACTGAGTGATGAAAAGTTTATGACAGAAGTAATGCAGGCATTTGAGGAAATGAAAGTCGTGGGTAACAAGACGTTTAGAGAAGAATGGGAGAACTTCAAGCAGGTGGTTAAAATGAAAGCATTAGAGCGCTCAAGTGCTATACGCAGAGAAAAAGGATCAGAAGAAAAGCAGATGCGCAGGAACTTGGAAAAATTGATTAGCGAAGAATGTAAGATGCCCGGCATGTTCATGGAAGATATTCGCGCATTGAAGCGTAAAATAGAACAGTTTGATATCGAAAGATATCGTGGTGCTATGGTGCGGGCAAGGGCTGAAAGACTGATAATGGGAGAGGCACCGTCGAAAAGGGCGTTTGGCTCCGAAAAGTGGCATGCGCGTCGTAATCAGATAACGGAAATTGAACACGGTGGTAAGGTCAGTGACGCCGCAGAAGATATCGAGCGGGCTTTCTTTGAACACTTCAGTGGTTTATTCGCCGCCTGCTCAGTTGACGTTGAACGGTTTAAAGAAGAGTTTTTAACACTTATGCCAAAGCTAGACAACAATGCGAAAGAAATATTGGAGGAACCCATTTCAGAAGAGGAAGTTAAAAGTGTCATTGAAAGTATGCATCCGGGGAAGTCCCCGGGCCCTGATGGTCTGACTTCCGCCTTTTATAAATTTTTGAAAGGAGCAATATCGCCAGTCTTAGCCGACGTATACAACGAGGCATTCGAGCTCAAAGTACTACCACCGTCATTTTCATCTTCCCACACTGTTCTCATACCAAAATCGGAAGACCCCGTTGCACTGCGTAGAGTAACATCTTACCGCCCAATTTGCCTCACTAACGGAGATTACAAGATATTGACGAAAATCTTAGCTAAGAGGTTGCAAACAGTCATTACGGAGCTCGTGGGGCCGCATCAGACGTGTGGGATTAAAGGCCGATCGAACTATCTTCTCTAATATACATGTAGCAAGGAGTATCCTTGAGTGTTGCGACGCAATGGGCGCACGAGTGGCAATGCTTCAAATCGACCTCGAAAAAGCTTTCGACAGGGTGCCTCATGAAATTTTGTTGTGCATTCTAGATCATGTGAATTTAGGTAAAATAATTAGAGAGGGGGGTCGCCATGGCGTACCGAGACTGCTCAACGCGGCTAATCATTAACAAGACGGTGGGAGAGCGCATCCAAGTCAAGCGTTCGGTCCGCCAGGGTTGCCCTCTCTCGCCACTATTGTTTTGTTTGTACATAGACTCCTTTTGTTTGAGTGTCATAGAGAATGACTGTGTCCGCGGGTTTAAGCTGCATGGGGTTGAAGTTCGACTGTTGGCTTATGCGGACGATATTGCCATGTTCTGCGCTGATCCAGACAGTATAACGCAAGCAGTAAAATGTGTGAAAAGTTACTGTGCTGCGAGTGGCAGTGCGGTAAACTGGAGCAAATGCCTCGGGTTTTGGCACGGCGACTGGCCTGAAACACCTGACACTTTTTCGAACATGACTTTTGTTACCACTCCGGTGAAATATTTGGGTGCACCCCTCGAGTGCTACAAAGACAGTGATTCGTTCTGGAGGAGCCAAGTGGATACACTGCGGGACAAAGTAAATAAGTGGAACGGCTGGAATTGGTCTATGTTTTCAAAAGCCACAATAAGCAATATATTCTTAGTGAGTAAGATTTGGTATGTCCTCCAAGTCTTGCATTGTTCAAGGGTTAATATCCAAAAATTTCACCGTGTGTTTGCAGTGTTCGTGTGGGCATCGTCCTGGGAGAGATCAAGTCGCACCAATTTGTTTCTTCGAGTGCGTAATGGAGGACTGGGCTTGTCGCATTTGTTTTTGAGACAAGTTGTCAATCGGTTTCTTTTCTTTAGGGACGTAAGTAACCCGTTCCTACGCACTTTCTGTCAACTTCGCCTGGGGCAACACTTGCCCAACATGGTTGTCTCGACTGGCAGCTTGCCCGGTGGTGTTCATGGTTTTCTTCGAGAAGTTGTGCTCTCTTGTAGGTTTCTGTCAGCGCGGTTTTCCCTCGAATACTTGAGTGAAGTCAACCGCAAGAAATTATATAAGGATCTTTGTGATGTGGTTCTGCCCGTGCCTTTGTATCGGTCTCTTTACAGAGTAGGCCACGCTCACAACGTACTAAAGCGCGTTAAAGCTATGCCAGTACCACCAGGTGTTAAGAATTTCTTTTTTTAAATTACACACCAATACGCTTACTGTTAAATCATGGATGGCTGAAAGGGGTTTTTTTGTTCCCTGGGGCACGCACTGTATAATATGCAAGAAGGAGGAGACAATTGAGCATGTATTCCTGCAATGTTGGGATGCAGTCTTTCTATGGGATGTGCTCCAGCGCACGATCAAAAAAGATTTTCCGCTTGATACCTGTGGCATCCGCTTCTTGCCAATACAAAGTGATGACGGTACGCCTTTCGACATGATCATGCTTATCGCTCTTCATAGCATCTGGAAATCCAGAATGGCTGTAAGGCACCTCGATGTGGATGCAAGAGCGCCTAGCCAGTACTTCAAAGAGAGCGTAAGAGATTTTGTGGAGGTGCAGAAGCTGCAGGAATACACTCCGCAGTGGTTGCCACTAGTGGAATTATTATTGACTATAAAAACATTTTAGCACATCCGCGACCGTGCAATTAAGCGGTCCTTTTAGCAAAGCTTTGATATTGTTGTTTTATGTCCTGTGAATGTGTATCAATTCTATGTTGGCCAAGGACCGGCAATAAAGAAAAAAAATTCCTCATCTCCCGCTAAAGGGAACCATGTGTGGATGCGAAGCAGCGGGGAGATAATTAGCTTGAGCGGGAGGAAAGTCGCCGCTCTCATTTCACGGCAGCGGTCCGGGCGCTCATCGCGGCGCTGCGCAGGAGAGAGAATGAGGCGCGCGCGCTCCGTCATTTTCATACCGCGGAACTACCGTGGCGCCCCCAGCTGAGTATGCAGCTGTCACCCCACCTGTCGTTCCGTAGAGGATTCCTAGAGGAAAGGACGGGGGGCGACCGTAGGAGAGGAGAGAGAGGGGACGTGCATGCGCTGTGGGACGCGGGAGCCGCTCCGTAGAGTAGAGGCTTCCAAGAGGAGAGAGGGGTAGAGGACGCGCATGCGCTCTGGGGATGTGGGACGCCGGAGCCGCTCCGTAGAGTAGAGTATTCCTAGAGGAGAGAGGACGCGGGGGGCCGCTCCGTAGAGTAGACGATTCCTAGAGGAGAGAAAGGGGGGAGAGCGTAGGAGAGAGAGGGGGGACGGCACGCGCTGTGGTGGTGTGGGACGCGGGACGGACTAAGCCCCCCTCCAAACACATGCAAGCAAGATTAAGGAATGGGGTCAACCTGGGCGACAGACACCACCTGCCTAGCCACTGCTAAGCAGCCTCTCTGTGCTCTCGGCCATGACTCAAGGAATGGGGTCAACCTGGGTGACAGACACCACCTGCCTAGCCATTGCTAAGCAGCCTCTCTGTGTTCTTGGCCATGACTCTGATGACTGTGTTAGGGTTGACGGCCTTCATATTACTACAGTGTTCTGGTTCGCATAATGGGCGCTTCCCTACTTCATGAAAGTGGCCGGACGCGGGACGGGGGGACGGGGGACGCGGGACGCGGGAGGGACAGAGCCCCGAGCATAAGATGCTTCGCATCTAAAAAAAGGCTCGTTGGTCTAGGGGGTATGATTCTCGCTTAGGGTGCGAGAGGTCCCGGGTTCAAATCCCGGACGAGCCCTTACTGTTTTTCTTTTTTTTTTTTCGCAGTCAGCCTGGCTGCTACCGTTGATTGAGATTTTAGTTTTTAGTCTGTTTTCTTCTACGAAGATGTAGATATGTCACGGTGGGTTGCAGACGCCGGCTCGTTGGTCTAGGGGTATGATTCTCGCTTAGGGTGCGAGAGGTCCCGGGTTCAAATCCCTGAGGAGCCCTTACTGTTTTCCTTTTTTTTTCGCAGTCAGCCTGGCTGCTACCGTTGATTGAGATTTTAGTTTTTAGTCTGTTTTCTTCTACGAAGATGTAGATATGTCACGGTGGGTTGCAGACGCCGGCTCGTTGGTCTAGGATTCCACTTCCGGCCGCGATAGCGAACGGACGCTTTTGGAATGGGCTCTGTCGGAGCGGTATCAGCGACCCCAGCGGGCCGCGGAAACAGGCCTTTTGATGCTGTTGAAGATTACCAGGTTATCCTGCCGAACCTACCCACAGGAAAAATTGTGCTGAACACCGTTTTTATGCACGCAGACGTAAGTGCAAGGCCTTATCGTGTCGAGGATTTCAGGGACACGTTGATTCATCTTGGTGTGCTCGCCGACGTTGTCTCGCTGGGGGCGTATCAGATGAATCACGTCTGGGCCATCACCATGAAGGATGCCGCCGCTGCGGAGAAGCTGCTCGCTGCAAAAGACGTCAAGGTGAAGGACCGCAAGTGCCTTATTGTGGACCCTAATGACCGTGGTGTTCGTTTCAAAATTCACTGGGTATTACACGGTGTGCCTGATGAAGACGTGCGAACCGCGCTATTGCCGTACGGAAAGGTCAGTGAAGTTTCTAGAGAACGTTGGCGTGCCCAAGGCATCGCAGATAAGGGCTCAACGACTCGAGTGGTGACCTTGAAGTTGGGGCCTGGAGTCAAGATTGACGACATTCCGCACCAAATCAAGGTGGCCGGCGAACCTGCACTGATTGTTGTACCGGGCAGGGTACCACTTTGCCTTCGTTGCAAATCTAGTGGGCACATCCGCAGGGAATGCCAGGTGCCGCGCTGCACTAGTTGCCACCGCTACGGCCATGAGGCCACCCAATGTGGGAAGAGTTACGCAAGCGCTGCCGGTTCCCTGAAAGACGTTGACACTTCAGAGCACTTCATGGACGAAGCGGACGCCGAAGAAACAGCGGCAGGAGCGGGACGTGAAGCCCCACCCACCGTCAAGTCTCCCGCGGTGACTTCGGTAGGCGCGGCAGACAAGAGCAAGTCACCTACAGAGCAGTGGCCACCGCTGACGAAAACTGCTGATGTGAAGGTCAGTGACAACAACGACCTTGGCACTACTCCGAATGACACCGACGGGGACAAGCCCGCGGACATGGACACTTCGGAGGCATCGACTTCTAGTCTGTCAGCCAAGCGGACCCATGAAGACGCTGACGAGGCAACAACGAACCCCGACGGTGAGGGACAACCCCCGAGCAAGACGGTCCCCATTCGACGGTCCACTTATCGACCTTGACCGAACCTGGGCACCAATAAATCTGTGGCGGCAACGCCGCCACCTGCGGCGACGTAATGTTAAAGGCGCCATGGCACAATGCCCTGGCATGTCTTTTTTAGGTAAGCACCACGTTCCCAGCATCTCTATGACATCGCAATGATCTTCGTTTCTAAATCACTACGCATCGCGACCCTTAATGTACGAGGTCTTGCGTCAAAACGGAAGCAGTGTCAGGTGCACCGTTTGGTGACAGAAAATGACCTCGACATTTTAGTGATACAAGAGACTAAAGTAGATAGTGAAGCAGAGACTGGGAACATGGTGCGGCGTTTCACGCCGGCCTATCATACAGTGACTAGTCTTGCTGTAGGAACATCGGCGGGCTGCTGCCTCCTACTGCGCCGTAGCTTGTGTTTATCGCGACAGGCAATAATTTGTTGTAATGAGCGACTGATTGTGTGCGACTTTGTTCTTGCGGATAAGGAATGGCGTATTATTTGTGTGTATGCACCCAATAATGCAGAAGAAAGGCGCTCCTTTTTTCGAGCATGTTCGCCAATTCTGTGATTGCGAAAAACTAGTAATTCTTACCGGTGATTTCAACTGTGTGCTTTTTGCAGCAGATAAAACTAGCAGCAGAAATTTTAATGACGCAAGCACCGAAACTCTTCGAGAAATAGTGAACGATTTTTTGCGTAGAAGATGTAGGGAAATGTTTAGAGGGTTCACGAGCTGTGCAATTTACTCATTTCCAAGGATCAAGCCATGCCCGACTTGACAGAGCATATGTATCTCTGGATATTTTACCATTTTGTCAGCAGTACCATGTTACGCCTGTATGTTTCAGTGACCACTGCCTGGTTACGTTTACTATTGCTACTCAGGCAGAAACGCGAAATAGATTTAATTGGGAGTTATGGAAATTAAATTGCAAACTACTCACTGATGATATTTTTGTGAAGGAAGTAACTGAGATAATTAAAACACTGAAAATTAACAGTAAATTACCCATGGCGAAAAGATGGGAATACTTCAAAAACCAGATTAAAATGAAAGCACTGGAACGATCTAGCGCCATAGCTAGAGAGGCAAGAGCTCAGGAAAAAAACACTTCGTTCGAACCTGCAGCTGCTTATCGCTCAGGAATCACGCAGACCTGGCGAATTCATTGAGGATATCAAGACAGTGAAACGCAAGCTTGAATTTATCGATACCGAGTGATACCGCGGCGCCTTAGTTCGAGCAAGAGCTGAGAGGCTCATAAGCGGGGAAACGCCGACGAAAAGAGCGTTGGGTGCGGAAAAGTGGCATGCGCAAAAGAAACAAATCGTAGAAATTGAACGCGAAGGCCTAATCACTAAAGAAACTGACGAAATTGTGAAAACGTTTTCGGAGTACTACAGTGCATTGTTCGCTAGAAGCGTGGTCGACATCGATCTTTTCAAAAGGGAGTTCCTTGCCTTGATGGCACGACTGGATAACGAGACGAAAGAACTTTTGGAGCAGCCGATCACCGTTGACGAGGTAAACTGTGCGATAGAGAGCATGACATCTGGAAAATCACCGGGCCCGGATGGCCTTGGTACTTCTTTTTATAAAACTTTCAAGAACACCCTGTCACCGATTCTGACGAATATATACAATGAAGCTTACGATACAAAGTTTCTACCCCCCGTCCTTCACTACAGCGCAGACGATACTAATACCTAAAACCGACGATCCTGTAAAATTGCGTCACGTAGCTGCTTATCGGCCTATAAGCCTAACTAATAGTGATTACAAAATCTTCATGAAAGTATTAGCTCAAAGACTGGAAACTGTAATCACGGAGATAGTAGGACCGCACCAGACATGTGGCATCAAAGGACGCTCGATTAATACGAACACTGGCGTCACCCGTTCTGTCCTTGAATGCTGCGACGTGACGGGCACTGGAGCAGCTATGCTACAGATAGACTTCGAGAAAGCTTTTGATAGGGTTCCCCATGATGTTCTGTTGTGTGTGTTAGACTACGTCAATGTAGGTCATGTGATCAGAGATGGAATCGCTATGGCGTACAGGTCATGCACTACGCAGTTAATAGTGAACAAAGTGGTCAGTGAACGTATACCAGTGCGAAGATCTCTGCGTCAAGGGTGTCCTCTCTCAGCGTTACTTTTTGGTCTTTATGTCGAGTCCTTTTGCCAGTGTATTATAAAGAGCGAACTGATACGTGGTTTTAAACTGCAACAAGTAGAGGTGCGTTTATTGGCCTATGCCGACGACATTGCCATATTTTGCACGGACTACGACAGCATTCTGCATGTTGCTAAAACAATCCAGTCATTTTGTATAGCAAGTGGAAGTGCTGTGAACTGGGGAAAGTGTCTCGGTTTCTGGCACGGAGAGTGGCCGTGTACCCCAAACACTCTCGCCAACTTAAATTTTGTCACCACTCCTGTTAAGTATTTGGGAGTACCCCTGGACAGTTATATTGACAGTGAACCTCATTGGCACAATGAAATCGATAAATTACGAGAAAAAAGCCAATAACTGGAATGGCTGGAATCTCTCAGTCTTTGCTAAAGCTACAGTCTGCAACTTATTCTTTATGAGTAAATTGTGGTATGTCATGCAAGTGATTCACTGTTCAAGAATGAATGTCCAGAAGCTCCATCGTATAATCGCGGTATTTATTTGGGGCTCCACCTGGGAGCGAACTAGCAGAACAAATTTGTTTATGCGACTCCGTCATGGTGGGCTTGGTTTAAGCCATTTGTTTTTGCGCCAAATAGTGAATCGTTTTATGTTCTTAAGGGATGTAGAACATCCCTTTCTGCGTACAATGTGCCAGCTGCGGTTAAGTCAGGCCTTACCGGATTACCTTGTTTCGACAGAGCATGTACATGGAAGAATTCGCGGCTACCTAAAAGAAGTTGTCATGTCTGCGCGCTTTTTGTTTACTCGCTTTTCGCTGAGTTATCTAAGTGGTGTAACTAGGAAAAAGCTATACAGAGACTTGTGTGAAATGGTGATGCCCATGCCGCTTTATCGAAGCCAATACTGTACAACTGGGGGAAAAGATGTTCTTAAGCGTGTGAAAAGGATGCTTGTGCCACCAGGTGTTAAAACCTTCTTCTTTCGTTTACACACTGGCACGCTGACGGTGAAGACCTGGATGGCCGAAAGAGGATTTTTCCTACCCTGGGGCGTACAGTGTGAAATTTGTAAACGGGATGAGACCATTAACCACGTGTTTCTAGATTGTTGGGACGCAGTTTTCATGTGAGACATATTGCAGAGGACACTCAAGAAAGATTTTCCGCTGCACCCGCAAGGAATCCCGTATTTGTCCATAGACAGGGAAGATGGCATACCATATGACTTAATTATGCTCTTTGCACTGCACAGTCTCTGGAGATGTCGCGTGGCTGTGCGAAATGTGGATGTTAACGCCAGAGCGGCAGGTGACTACTTCAAGGAAAGTCTTCATAGATTTGTTGAAGAACAGAACTCTCAACCAAACGTGCCGGAATGGTTGCCGCAAATGGAGCTGTTGTTGAGTCAACGATATTTTTAGTATTACGTTATCTAAGACCAGAGAACGTTTTTAACCTTTCACTCTTTGTTGTACTATGACCTGTACATAATGAAACTGGCAATAAATAAGAAAAAAGGCTCGTTGGTCTAGGGGTATGATTCTCGCTTCGGGTGCGAGAGGTCCCGGGTTCAAATTCCGGACGAGCCCTTACTGTTTTTCTTTTTTTTTCGCAGTCAGCCTGGCTGCTACCGTTGATTGAGATTTTAGTTTTTAGTCTGCTTTCTTCTACGAAGATGTAGATATGTCACGGTGGGTTGCAGACGCCGGGGAGAAATGTTCTAAAAAGGGTCAAGAAAATCATGGTACCTGCAGGAATGAAAACTTCCTTTTTTTAACTGCATACAGGAACACTTCCAGTCAAACCCTGGCTGGAGGAAAAGGGCATGTTTGTGCC